>VXBZ01011477.1:38836-79879 GCA_013399135.1 Heliornis fulica | reverse complement strand
CGCCCCCCAAGGAGCTGCAAATAATATTCCCCATCTCTAAACTTCCCAGAAACTTCACAGCTGGCCCTGGAACCAAGTGTACCCGGTCTTGGTGGATGCTCTGCTTGGTTTTTAAACTGCTTTTGGCATGCTGCTTCATCCCTGTTGAACTGTTCTTGCCTCCCTCTCCCATATATACACTGTGCAGTGATTTGATTTTTTGCAGTGTGTGGCACACACCCAGATGATGCAATTTTCACCACTGTCCAAATTAAAATAATCCATGTCTGTTCTACACTTTGTCAGATTTCCCAGTGCCTGCCTCTGCTGTGCTTGTTGCCAAGGAGGGTGTTCCTGGATTCTGCTCTTCCAGAATGTAGGCATTCAACCAGTCTAGGTAGGGAAGAAAGATGGACTCTTCCTGATGGCGAGTTATCCATCCATCCATCCATCCATCCATCCATCCATCCATCCATCCATCCATCCCTTGTACAGCATCTGTTATAGCAGGGGGATTCACTTTCTCCTCTGGTTGTGGTTAGGTGAGAATGTCTGTGCCTGAGCACAGCACTAGAGGTGAGACTGACAAGGAGGAGAGTCTTGCTGTGAATAACACACAATAATGTCTGAAGAGGGTGGCTTCTGCACCTCTGGGGGTACAGTGTGACCTGTTCCTACTGCAGAGCAAGGAATTGGGATGATTAGCATTAAGTTTAATTTTGTGTTAATTGATTTAAGGCAGTAGTACAGCACAGAAGTGGCTAGCACATACTCCCCATCCCTTAAATCATAAGATCCAAACTTGAAGGGGAACACCTGCTCCTGTGTGTGGTCATGGGAAAGAGTCAATGCTGTCCCTGGCTCCTGAAAGGGAACAGAATTCGGATTCAGTGGAGCAACCCAGGGCTTTGCTGGCAGTGAGGTGGGGGCTGGCTCATTAGCATTTGGTTTTGTCCTTGCTTTCTACTCTGTGCTCAGGAACAACAGTTGTTTTAAATTAAGCCAGAATGGAAGTATTAGAGGATTGTGACAGGGAATTGTGTGGATATTCTACTGCCAAATTTTAAAATCTAATTTGGTTTAGTAACCTTCTGATTACCAAAACAAAAGAATATTGTCTTAAGTCTGAATGTACAAAAGAACTTGTCTTAATCCTTTTTCAGAGGAAGCAGCATGGGTGCACACAGCAAGTGACAGAGGGTACAGAGCCTTTCAGAGGCTAAAGATTTAAGATGTTTGTGGAAAGTCTAGATTCTGCAAATACTTAACTCTCACTACAGGTGTAGTTACAATGAAAGTAGAGGAAATCATGACTCAACATCTTCACTGGGCAGCTTTTTCCAGTGTTTGGCAACCCTTTGGGTGAAGAATTTTTTCCTGTTATCCAAACCTCCCCTGGCACAACTCGAGGCTGCTTCCTCTTGTCCTATTGGTCCTTTCTTGGGAGAGAAGGCGAACACCCACCTGGCTAGAGCCTCCTATGAGGTAGTTGAAGCGAGCAATCAGGACTCTCCTCAGCCTCCTTCAGGCCCCAGCTCCTTCAGCTGCTGCCCCTCATAACTGTGCTCTAGGCCCTTCACCAGCTTTGTTGCTTTTCTCTGGACAAGGTCCAGCACATTCATGTCCTTCTTGCAGCGGGGTTCCAGAGCTGAACCCAGTGCTGGAGGTGTAGCCTCACTAAGGATCGCTGGCTGCTCCTGCTGGCTGCACTGCCTGATGCAAGGCAACTTTTTAAACACCTGATTTCTGGAGAAGAGAGGCTTTCATTGTCTGTCAGCAGGAAAAACTGCCTGTCAGTTGTCACACGTTTTAGTGAGCACTTACAATTGTTTTCAGAACTACTGAAACGTACTTGATTCGATGTTTGGGTTTGAATACCCCTGTAACATCTAGATATTATTAGCAAATAAAATTTTAATATGTAGTTGGCTTTGTAGTAGAATTACTACAAAATATCTCAGTCCTTCCTGCAGGATTCTGTTCTCTAAAATAGTGTGCTGCTGTTCAGAAATAACTTTTAATTGAAAAAAAAACAAACCTGAAAATGGGTAAGTGATATAGCTAGAGAAAGGATTCAGAATTCTACAGCTTGCCACAGACTACTGTAGCTTTCAGTATATATTGATTTTTGCAGCATTAAACGGTGTATGTAATGCCAGGTCCTCAGTTGAGAATGTGTTGAATAAATAATTTACCACCTAGAGAGAGAGTCTGTCTACAGGAGTAAAAAGAAAAACAGCCCTGTGAACCAAGACACTGCTCTCAAAGCTGAGAGCTTTCTTGGAAGTGGGAGCATCTGATGTTGAAAGACCTCTAGAGGGTGAGGCTTGTACGTGAGAAATTCGACACAGCAAGCAAGAAGAAACGTGTCTCATCTCGTGGCTTCCCTTGCCTGTGCGAGGAGATGAGAGATCTGTGGATGCATCTTTGACCTGGGCAAAGCTTCAGGAGCTCCTGCTTGGGAAGACCGACAGGGGTTAAGGATCAAACCCTTCCTGCTTGATGTGGTCCTGTTGGCCTGGCTGCAGCGTAGAGGGTTGGTCAGGGGAGATGGATTACTTGTACATCAAAGGAAAAGCTGGTGTTGGAAAGGCTGCCTCTTGTTTAACTCCTCTAGGCTTTGGATGCAGGTTTGTTGCTACAAGAAAACATTCTCTCCTTTCCTGTAGTTTGGGTTAAAGGATGAATCTGCCTGGAATAGAGGGTTAGTTAGCACAACTAGCCAGACCTAGACTGGCTCTCAAAATGAGTCATGAGAACAGTGGGTGTTTCCAGTTCTGGGGAAACATTAAAGCTTGAGAGACCCACACAGGACTTCAGCAATAGAGGTGATTTTCCACAGAGCTTCTCACATCACCTGCAAGGCTGTGTTCTCAGGGGTTTGTGATTGTTCTTTCTTAATTGGTGTTAAGTTACTTAAAAGCAGCAATTCCTCTGTCCTCTTTCCTCACCCAAAGCACACAGATATTCTACCTCCCTGCATTTTTTCCTGTTTCTTAACAGGAAAAGAGAGGTCACAAAGACTAGAAACAGGGCAAGTGGTAACAGGTAAGTGTTAACATATACAGTAAAGAGGTTTTCACTTAGTATGTCAAGCAAAGGAGAAAAGTGGAAGTTGATGAACATGAAATGTAAATGTTCTTTTCCAAGCAAACTATAGAAAATTAGAAGGTAGAGAAATGTCATTCCTTCCTCCTGATTGTCTCTGTAACCTCCCTTTGTTTGGATTTATGTTAAGTCTTGTGGTTCAGAAAGTGTTGTCTTCTTGGTCAGATCACCACAACCAAGGAATCTGCAGACTTGGGCTCATACCCTGCTCCTCATTCTGAGCATATGGTTTCATTTCCATATGCTTTAGTTTTCCTCTGTGTGAAGGGGGTAAACCTCACGTGTGTGCTCAGATGCAGAGCTTAAGGGAATTTACAGAACTGGACTTCCAAAACCCAGCAGGCTGTATTTGAATCTCTGGGGAGGAACCTTGTACAATTTTTGATGCATTTTTAACCACAATTACACACAAATGTTCATGTCTCTTCTGAAAACCAGCACAGTTGAGGACATTGAAAGTCTGTGCTGTGAAACTCCAGCATACGTAGAAGCGCAAATAGCAGTTGTACAGAGTGGTTCAGGTTTTGGTTTCAACAATTAGTGTTGCCACATTTGCACTGATGTGTTTTGTTCTAAGGTCAAGTTGTTCACCACAATGTCAAAGCACAGATTCTTTACTGTAATTACTATTACTAGTGTAAAGCTTGTGTCAATTCCTAATTTCATGTGAAAGAAGCCTCTAGTAAATTCTGGGCTAAAATAATGCCAAGAACTGGAGAGGTCAGTTAATTTGAGCAATTTGTAGAGGGTAGAAACCGAGATGACAGATTGAAGTATTTTCTTGTAGGGCTGTAAGTAAAGTAGCAGGGAAACAAAAACGCTTACCTGCTGCAGTAGCCACTATTGCCTCCTCCTGAACCTTTCCAAGGGTTGTACTATCCTACAAAACATGTTTTTTACTGTTTGAAAATGCTGGTGCTAATTCTATCTTTTCTTGCCCAAAGAAAATGACCTTGCTATAAAAGAGGTTAAATGTTTCCAACCACTCCCAGAAATGAAGAAAACTATTGTTCTGTAAGGGCTGTAAATTTGTAGATAGAGGCATAGAAATAGCCACTATGTGTTGGACAAAGGTTTAGGGCAGTGCTTGGCTCTCCTTATCTCCTTACCCCGAAGCAGGTACGTATGCAGTGAAGTAAGAAGGCAGATCTAGGGGAATTGTCATGTGCACACCTAGGTACAGAGAGCCCAGGGCTGGGCCTGTCCAAGACTGTGGTGAGCAATACACCAAGCAGCAGCATTTACAGGATTCTGATGAAAGTACAGTTACCAAGAACTGTTTTGTCAGGGATATCAGATTTCACAATTTCCCCTGCAGAAATCTTTGCTTCCTGAATGTCTTTATTTTCATTTAGCTCTTTCAACCCAATTCTTATATTTGCCAGGTTTATTTCTATAGTGGGCTGACCTGGCTGGACACTAGGTGCCCCCAAAGCCAGTCTGTCACCCCCTCCTCAGCTCCTCATCTCCCTCAGCTGGGCAGGGGGGGGAAAAGAGCAAAAGGCTCCTAGGTCAGGAAATGGACAGGGACATTATGATCATGGGCAAAACAGATTCAACCCAGGGAAATTTATTTTATTACCAGCTGGTCAGGATTATGAGGACTAAAGCCAAATCTTAAAACCCTTCCCTCACTCCTTGCTTCTTTTCAGGTTCAGTTGTATTCCCCATTTCTCTCCCTCCTCCCTGCTATGGCACAAGGGGTGGGGGACAGGAGTTGGTGTTAGTCCATCAAACTGAAGCAAAGAACATAATAAATCTTAATCTTGTAAATAAATGTCAGCAACAAACTATGTAAAGGATGTGCAGAGTTCCTCCTAAAGGACTACATTGTTAGCACATTGTGTCCATTGTGATGCCTCAGGAGAAACAATTTATCTCTGAGAAAGAAAAAGAGGAAGAAAGGAGTCTCAAGTCTGCAGAACCAGCTCCTTGGCTTTGTTAGCAAGGCAAAAGCTAGAGCTCATGAAAAGGACATGTAATGAAGAGGAGTAAATGAAGTAAACAACCATCTTTGAGGCCCTCCAAGAAATTATAATGTGCTGCGTGAGTGTGTGATAATTAGCTCTCACAATGGAAAAACTAACCATTTCTCAGAAACCCTATGGGTATACATACAGCTTGTATATTAGCTGTGTAACTAACCCTTTGCAGTGCACAGATTAGGAGGAGGGATCCCCTGTGTGCCCAGCACTGCAGTAGAGAATACCTGCTTAATAGTCACCAAGGCTATTGAGTCTTGATTTTGGTTTCTCACAGCATCAATATAATGTCTCTGCCACCCCTTTCTCCTCAGGGGAGGACTCATCACAGTCTGCCCCTGCTACCAGCATGAGGTCCCTCCTCCAGCAGGACAGTCCTCCATGAACTTCTCCAACATGAGTCCTTCCCATGGGCTGCAGTTCTTCATTAGCTGCCCCAGTGTGGGTCACTTCTATGGGGTGCAGACCTTCAGGCCCAGACTGCTCCAGCACGATACCCCATGGGGTCACAAGTCATACCCCCAGCAAACCTGCTCTGGCATGGGCTCCTCTCTCCACAGAGCTTCCCACAGAGTCACACCCTCCTTTAGGTGCATCTTATTTCTCCAGCATGGAGTCCTCCAGGGACTGCAGATAGAATCTCTGCTCCACCATGGTCTTCTGCAGGGGAATCTCTGCTTGGGCACCTGGAACACCTCCTGCCCCTCCTTCACTGTCCTTGTGTCACAGTGTTGTTCCTCCCATCTTCTCACCCCTCTCTCAGGCAGCAGTCTCCACAGCAGTTGTTTCCTGCCCACCCCTTAAGTGTGTTTTCCCAGAGGCACCGCCACCATCACTGATGGCCTTGGCCAGCAGGGGGGTCTGTCTTGGAGCCAGGTGGTGTTGGCTTTGTCAGAGATGGGTGAAGCTTCTTGAAGAATTCACCACTGTAGCCCACTCCCACTTGCCCATGCAAAACCCTTGCCATGCAAACTCTAAGACAGTTTTTCTAACTAGTGATAAGTAGTTTCACTGCAAGTTTTGTTGGTAAAGAGTGTTGATGGAGAACTGTCACTTTTCTAGTGGTAAAATTTCAGACTCTTATATCCACATTGATTTCTTTCTTACAAGAAAGGAAGTAAAAGACCCTTATTTCAGCAGCATTATTCCTGATTAACGGCACCTACAACAGTAGCATCTTTTTTTTTTTTCTTTTTTCAGTCCAAGATACTGAAAATCCTGAACTTGGGATTCTTTAGGTGACCCAGAAAAACCACGGGTCTCCCTGAATCTCTGCAGGGTGGGTAATGTAGAGAAAACATAAGGAGGGGCCCACATCTGACTTACTCATGCTGGTTTATAAAGAGAGCATTTTCCCTGGAGGCAAGTGTGTAGGAGGGGATATAAGTTGAGAAAGTTTTGCTGGAAGCACAGAGGGAGCAGAACAACCCAACCTTTGCCTTCTCATTTAGCCTCAGTCCTGATGCAGTCTGCATTCCAGGAAGAAGGTATATTCTGAAAATAAGTCTGTGATAAGTTTAATAAGATTCATAAGTTTAATCTCTCTTGATAAACTGAATTCATCAAGATAGCATTAAAGAAAGGAGTTACCAGGCAATAAAATTGTTATAGAGTATCTAATGAACAATTGCTATAAACTACAACACTGATACTGTGTTGTAATACTAGATGATAAAATTATTTTTTTCTGTCAGAATCTTTCTAAATGTGAGAAACTAGAAAATATATTTAAGCCTAAAAATGTGATTTAAGTATTCATGAAAGAATACTGGGAAAATGCTAAAGAGCATGTTGCTAACTCCGCTTCATGAAAAGTCTTGTTAGTGGCAAGACCAAGCATTCATTTTCTGTTACAAATCAAAGGCTTTCCACGCTGGATTAGAGAGGCTTCTGGTTTTAGAAGTCCACGCTGAAGCATATCAAATACATTGGTTCAAACTGAGAAACTGGCTGCAAGCCTCCAGTTCCAACATCTGTTGAGGACTGAATGGAACAAAGGAAACATAATGGCTGTGAACAGCGAGGGAGATAGTATTCTTTCATTTCTGAATGGGAATATTTTGTACCACAGTCACCACGGCAATATTTGAACACTTCCCAGTAGTAATTAAATAATGGGACTAACATCTGTATTCTTTTATCTACTCTTAGATTGCAGAGAGTTCACCTGGCTTGCACACGTGGTGTCTGTGTGCACACAGGCACACACAGCGCCGTGGGTATCGCCTCACTGCGATATGCCGGCGGCTCTCTCCGAAAGGGCCTTTATCGGCCTGTTTGCTCTCGATACAGTTGGTCACAATGCTGTGGTGAGAGGTGTAGAACAAACACAGGGAGACTGTGAGTTCAGAAGGCAGGTAGGGCTGGGCAGGCCAATCTGCCTGCACCAGCATCTGCCTCTGACTCGAGCAGCACCAACTAAAATGGACATAGTAGTAGTGTTAAGAGGGGTCCCACATGCTCCATGTTAGAGTTTCTCCTAAACACAGACCCCCATGTGCAGGCAAGTAGAAGAAAGAGGGCAGAAGCACCATATCCAGTAATGACATACATGCTTTAACATACATTAGCTGTAGCAGGGTAGAAGCTTTGAAAAGTTGAAGGAAAATGACTATGCTGTTACCTGTACTTATTTCTTTCTATCTTCAGGAGTAGAACTATAGTGTATGACTTCCCAGTGTATTCAGTAATCTATGGACATTTATCATTGTATACAGAGCTGCAGCAGAAGCAATATATAGCTGTTTGTGTGGAGAGTAAGAAATTCACAGCACTTTTTTCTTTTTTTCTTTTTTCTTTTTTCTTTTTTCTTTTTTCTTTTTTCTTTTTTCTTTTTTCTTTTTTCTTTTTTTCTTTTCTTTTTTCTTTTTTCATCAATCCTTGGGGAGAAACTTCAATGACCCATACCTACAGTGTGTGTAATAGCTTACTATAGTATATTATATTCATATTACTATATAGCTTACTATAGTATATTATATTCATATTACAAGTCTGTACAAAGAAATAATTTAGGAAGTATAGCCAAGGAAGTTTTTCTGGTCCACAAGGGACTCTGGTCTTTGGAGAAGATGTTTTCTGGGTTAAAACTGAGACATTCTTTGTATGTATTTGGATAATGTTCATTATGTAGGTTCTGTGACTTGCTAATGAATGAGATTGAAAATTAATCTCCTTCTTAAAGAGATTAGGGGACACTTAAGAAATTATTATATCCTGTTTGAGAACATAGCAAGTGACTAGAGCTTAATATTATGTGTAATGATACATTTCTCTCTGACATTAGCATAATATACCTGTATAGAAAATGAAAAGCCTATTGCTTCATTAGCAAAGTGCATTCACGTGTTTACTGCAATGCTTCAAACCATCACTTTTGTCTGTGGTTTAAGGTACAAATTAGGCAGTTGTCTTTCTGACTGAAGGCAGATAAATATGTTGCTAGTAAAGTCTGTTAAGTTAATGTGTCGCTCTCTGAGAGTCATCTTGGGGCAAAGGCTGGGTAAAGGCTGTAGCCACACAAATGAGCTGCAGATGGAAAAACCAGGATGTGTAGGATGTGTCTCTGTTCATTTGCTAACGAGGGAAGGGTGGCTCCTTGGCTTCATGGACTAACAGCAGATCATGGGCTAGCAGCTAACAGCTTAGTTTCCACAAAGTGAGGATATGAACCTTAGATAAATGCACAGGTTTATGCCTCTGTCTAAGAACAATCAAAAGGGACAGCTGTCTAACAGCTTATCTTCTTGTGCTATGTTATTTGTCACTTCTTGTGGTATTGTCAAAACAGCTACAGAAAACACTGAATTAATTGCTCAACATGCACTTGGTGAACATTGAGGTTGTCTTAGGTATTGAGAAAGAGGGGGAAAACCTAACTGAAATATTAATTAACATCTACAATTATGACTTTGTCTCATAATTAAGGGTTTGCATAGCTGAGGGTTTTCAGTTGTTGGGAAAGCAGCCTTTTAGAATCCCTGAGGATTTATTTTCCCTTTTAAAATCACAAACAACATTGGTGTTGACCCACATAACCTCTGATTTTTATTTTTTAACCTAAATTGTTACAAAGGCTACTAATTATAGTGTGCTCAAATATAAATTAGTAAGCCATCAGTAAAAATTACACTGAAAGCAACATTATTTCCCATAACATTAACAAGTACTTTTTGGGTGTGATTTATTTTTGTAGTAATTACTGGAAACTCTCCTGGAAGATGTATTTCTGTGTAGTTAATGTAATATACATGTATGCAGTTTTCCATTTTAGTGCCTATTGATTGCTTCATTTTTCATCTGTATTAGGCTATTCTTATAATTTCCTCTGGGCTTTCAGAAATGCCAGACATCAAGGGAAAATTGTAGTGGCACATCCAATGGGAAAAGCAGAAAAGCAAATAGATCAGAGTCGAACGGAATGGAAGAGTTCAAGTGCTCTTGCATCACCAGAATTTAAACTGCCTTCCAACCTTTTAAAGATCTGGAAGTATTTTTATTGGAGGAACTTTGCTTTTATGTATTTTACTGAGAAATGAATTCTCCTTGTGAGCAGAGTCCATGTGTGTGTGAGAGTGTCCATTCTGCTCTGTTGGGCACTCTGAGTTCACAAGGTGAAGATGAATCCTTCTATCTGCTGTGTCATTTGAAAACTCAGGTTCGAGTCTTGTTCCCAGAGCTCAGATTTGTTACTTCTGATGCCCAGGGTTTTTAGTATCAAAATATGAGAGGAGGTAAATTCAGTTGTATCTAATACAAGCAAACTTAGAAACCACTGTTCTGTATTTTAGAATAAAAAGCTTAAATCCGTAGTCTAGATCCCTGCAGTCAATGGGTTCCTCTCTGCTTTCACCTCTTCCACCCTCCCTGCAGTGGTGTGCTCAGAGGGACTGGCTCTGTTTCCAGGTGGTGCAGTGTTAATTACAGACAGGAATTTATCTTCACAGCTCTGAATAAGATAATTAAATATCTTCTTAATATATCTGGAGTGCCACAGTATGTAGCTGTTTATAATACAGTGTCTGAAATAATGTAGTTAATTTACGTTACGTTGGTAGTAGCAGCTATAACATTCTGCTGGTTTAGTGGTAACTTGTGCTTTTACAACTAATTAACCAAGAGGAGGAGCAGGATTTGGCTGCAGCTGGAGAGTACAGGAACAAAATTAGAGAAAAATGCTGACAAACAATCATTTAAGACTGCATTATTCTGCTGAGATGGAAGGTGTTGGTCAGAGACACGGGTGAGAGAACTTCCAGACAAATAGAGAGCTCCAGTTAAATCTGTTCTAAAACTGATCAATAATTCCAGTCTTTAATTAGTGGGGAGAGAAGTGGTGTACTGGGTGATTCACCCAGACTATATTAGGAAGTGCCACAGTTTGGGTGCCAGGTCCAGCTCTGCAGCTCTGTTAATGTCCTCTGTTCTGTCACAGGAAGCACTAGCATTGGAATCAATAACCTGGTTCTCTTGTGACGAAAATGAGATTTTCAGAGGTACCTATGAAGGAGTCACCAGATACCCAATTAACCTTTCTGGAGGGATTTGCATGCCTGACTGTAGCCTATTTAGAAAATCCTAGTAACCATAATTATTGTGTAACAAAGACCATTGCAAGGTACATGGCAGAAGTCTGCCACTTTTGTTATTTCATGCATTTGTAAGTGCACATAGCAAAACGTTTTTAAAGAGCTGTTTCCTTGTGAACACTAATTCAGAGGTTATATTTATGGCCTTCCAGAAACACCAGCTTAAAAACTCAGTTGTGAGATTAAGCATGGAGCCAAAACCAGTTATTAAACAAATTGCATAAAAGATAGAAGTTCAGTTCTTCTCTCTGAATTAATTTGTGACTCTTGGTCGAACACTGCCCTCTGCTCGTGACTTGGCACTGCTCGTTCTTTCTGTGTGTGCTATAACCACTTCCACTTGCACTTCACATGCAGTCAAGTCTTCTGAGGCTGCTAACTCCCACTGTCTTGGGGGGAAAAAAGGACTTCTAGCACTGAAACCTGCCAAATGGAAAAAAAAAATCTATTTTTTATTGTGGCCTTGTCTTCCCTGAAAGCTCCTTTTCTACCTTGATCATGTACTGGTCCTGCAGACTCTCTGGCAAGCTACTGCCTAGGACATTTTTGTAAAGGATTTATTATTAGATGTTACAACTTTTGCAAGTTTATTCCTCAAAGTATTTTGACCTGTTTTGTACTACCTTGACAGCCTGCTGGAGTAGTACATGCTGCTTTCTATCTGGGGTACAACTTCACCTTGAATCCTCGGTGTAGTGTTGTCTTTACATACCCTTCCTGCCATCTGCAAGGATCTTGCTCTTTCTGACTTCACTTCTGGGGTGATTGGGGGGTTCTGAACAAATAGTTCTTGATTACAAAAAGAGTTTCTCCCTCTTCTGTTAATCCAAGATGGATCTTGAACTTAAGCACGCAAGGATACATGGGGCAAAGTTGATCTGTGCAAACAGGCATGTAGAACCGGATCCTCAGTGCAAAGGCAGGGATTGGTTTTCCTGTGGCTCCCTAATTAACTACTTAGTGAAATAGTCATTAGTGTTACTGAAAAATCAGTCTTGGCATTACGCCTGGGTATGACATTGACTCGATGCACGTGGAAGTATCTGCTTCTCCCACTGCAGCTGTGTATTTTGGCACTAAGGTTCTCTGGTCTCATGGTTGCAGTCAGCAACAGGCAGTTGCCAGTGTAAGTCTGTTCTTGTATTTCTCTTTTTAAGGCCTTGATGGTGCTACTGCCAGCCTGGAGGTGCAAGAGTTCACTTGTGTTGAGAACAGGCAGCAGGGGCAATCTGCTTTGGACGATGCAGTCTCTGTGTGATGAGGTGGGGTGTGAGTGTAAACTAACTCTGTTAGACTTCCAACTTCCTACACCTGAAAATATATCTCCTTCACCCAGATCCATGCATGTTAAGAGCAAGTTCATATGAAAAGCTTGATGTCCTCAGGAAGAGCAATCATTCCACCTAAGACCGGGGAGGGTAAAGCACTGTAGTGTCCTTTGCTTGTACCAGCCTTGAAACCCTGCTCAAACCTCCTGAGAAACGCTCACTCTGAGCCAGCTGTGCCATGCACGTGATGCAGATGGTCACTGACCCTTTATATCATTGACTCTTCAGATGTTCTCCACTTCAGCTGCAGTAATCTGCTAATTCTGACTGCACAGACCTTACTGCCTAACGTGTTGTCCTTTCCCTACCTTCCATGGGCCCAAGGAGCTTCATTTACTTTGTCATTTTTAAGGAAGTCTCTCAGAGTAGGGCACATCTTGATCTCTGGTTGTGATGGGTGTGATATAACTAAGGAGGGGATTTCTGCTGGGGAGAGGAAATGCTCAGAAGACCTGAGGATGAGAATTCTAATTACCATTCTGCTTTTTGCTTGAGATAACCCATTTAACTTTTCAGTCATTTTCTCAAAGGTGACTACAACTAAGAAGCGTAAGTTTGGCTATTTTTTAAGCACCTGAAGATATTAAAGCATGTCTGACATCTTTCTAGGCTATTGTTTTGTGGCAGTCCCTTTACTAGGAAAATATAACAATTACTAAAGATATAGCAGGTAGGGCAAAGTAGCTTAAGTAAATTTACTAAGGCTGGATTGTTTTAGTAATGAGTTTAAAAATTAGGACTAAAGCAAAGGGCAAGACACAGAAAAATATGAAGGCAACCTTTCTTTCCTGAGCTGATGCTGTTTTGGGGAGCTCTGAGATTTTCTTCCAGCATACAGGAAGTTTTAGAAGGACACAGACTCAGGCAAAAAGCAGAGCAATTCAGAGATCATCTATCTTTTCTAGTGGTAATAATTTCTTAGCTTTTATCTCTCTGTGAATCTAAAAGCACTTATAAAGGGATTGGTATAATTTTTCCCCATTAGCCTGTGGTCAGCTAATAGCTGAACTAGGAATTGAACTTGAGTGCTGGGTTGTCAGCCTGGTGAAACACTGGGGTCGGAGCCTTCGCCAGGCTCAGGAGAGGTGGCTTCTGACTGACAGAGGTGGGTAAGGCACTGAAGTCAGCTGCAAGCCTCCCTTCATTCCCAGAATCCCAGGCCATTCAGTATCTGGTGTGCTTGCAGGACATGCCATTCCTGGTGCTCTGCCTCCCTGCTCATGGCTCTGCACAGCGCAGGGAACACTAGAGGACATCTCTGGCACTAGGGTTTGTGTTGCTGCTTCCCAGGCAGTCTGCTCGGCAGAAGGGTGGGGAAGGCAGGTTTTGTGTAACACGGCTTTCTTGTGGCTTTTCTGGTTGCCTTGGGAAAGCAAACAAGCCTGGTCAGTGATGTTTGAGCGTTGGCATTGTTTTGCATTGGTCTTCAGTGGGAAAATCCAGATTAGTTTGTTTGTTTATTTGTCTCCTGAATAGACTGTTATCAAATCATTTCTTGTTACACATCCTAATTTTATTTGGGAGATCTGAAAGGAAACCCTCAGAGATACAGTTGT
Organism: Heliornis fulica; assembly: GCA_013399135.1. Classification (NCBI taxonomy): domain Eukaryota; kingdom Metazoa; phylum Chordata; class Aves; order Gruiformes; family Heliornithidae; genus Heliornis; species Heliornis fulica. The sequence goes on along the minus strand of VXBZ01011477.1, from coordinate 66,338 downwards.
ACTCCTGTGTGTCTGATGTGTGGGCTGGTTGTTTTTGAAGAAATAAAATGTGACAGTCAGAAGCTAGTTAAAAACCAAAGGATTTCAACACATGAGATAATGTTGCAATGACTACAAGGTGATTAGCTCAGCTCATCTCCTGGATCAAATTACTTACGTGTCAGTAAACCATTTCTGAATCCCCCAAACAGGTTCTGATTATTATCAGTGGATTTAGGCAGCTCCAGAGGCTCACAAGAAGCGTGAAGAAGTAGGTAGTCTGTCTTTGCCCAAGAAGCAGATAAAACCTTACCCTAGGTATGTGCAATAACACAAATGTACTCATATCTGGTTTCCTTATATATCTTCTTATTCCAGTTGACAACAAGAGTCAGATGTACCAGATATGCTTAATCTGGAGAAGAGTGTCAGCAGTATCAATTTTTTCTCAGCTTTCATATTTCCTGCTCTTCTAATACTCAAACCTGCTGATCTTATTTCTCCTGGCCATGCTGCTCTATGTACTCTCTCTATTTCTGTTTGTCCATGTGTAGCTTGCTGTATATGAATGTACACATACCTACCTTTCTTTGGTTATTCCAGGAGGAAAAGAAACTGCAAGAATAAATGAGGTCTGGTAGGTGGAATGAAGCTGGAAATAACGTTGCAGAGTACATTACATATGTGACTGTAGACCTCTGTGGTAGATCTGCATTTATTTTAGAAGCGTTTTAGTTAGTGCCAGCTTTCTTTTACTTCTTCCACACTTCAAAAAATATGTAAATTTTCATGCAGTAAATAGAAGGGTAACACTTTATGGCTGTAAAAACAGATTGGAAGAGAAGCCATTTTTCCATACTGAAAACACTGTACAATAAGAATAATTAAAAAAAAATTCCTTCATTAGAAATAACAATTGAGATCAAAATAATTTAATGATTTTGAGATAAAAAACTTATAATTTGAAATGTTGAATTAAAAGTTTCCTGTTATTAATTTTCAAGCTGTTGATTAGTGAAGGTTAGTATAACATACATAATCTCAGCTCCTGGAATTTACTCCGCTTTGTGTGGTTTCAGTACGTGAGTGGGTGCACCCATCATCATCACAGGTGTCTACCAAATCCCTCCTTTGGGTCTGACCTTGTAGTAGTGTTGTGAAAGGGTGCACAAACCTTTGCCAAGGTTGGGAAACTGGTATGTGATAGCAGAGGTGTGGGCTGGGGGCTTGACCAGAGTTCTAACCTCACTAGCCTGCCCCGTGAGTATGCTGAGAAGCTGCTCAGAAAGCATTTGCAGTGAGTTGTTTTCCAGAAGGTCACATTGAACATGATAGCAAACTGTGGCTGTGGGAAAGGGTGAGGCAGGGAGACATGGGGGTGGTTTCAGTGGAAATGGGTCTTCCATCTTGAATTTATGCTTCACAGATTGTGAAGAGATTAGGAGGAGCTCAGGGTCTAGTTCCTTCTGCAGACAGGGGTGAGTCAGGAGTAGAAAGCAAATCTTGGTATAGTTTGGTGGAAGGAATCGACACCTGTATCTCTGGAAAGAAGGAAGAGAAGTGCCTAGTGCAGATGGGCTTAACATTGCATAAAGAGGTGAGGTGTGAGCAGATGCACTAAAAGGACAAGACCAAATGAGGAGGTGTGGGATGACCAGTTCAGCTGTTTAGCTGGGCAAGTGGAACCAAAGCTACAAAAGCGATGAGGGCATGGGGCTCTCCAGGGCTGCCGTGGGGCTGAAAGGCTTTTAGCACCCTTGCCACCCAGCTGACTTCTACCAGTGTTTGCATGTTCTCCTGCTCTTTGAAATGAATCAGCAGGGAAAAGGTGAATTTTGTTTCTCTCTGAACGTCTCCCCCTCCTTCCCATACCAGAACTGGTACTAAGCAATTGAAATCATGACAGATACAGAGCCAAGCTGTTTTTTTCCTGAATGGAGGGAAGAAGATGGATTTGGGGGAAAAACTTCCCATTGTGCTGTTTTATAATGAAGCAAAACTGCATGTTTACACGAGGAAAAGGAACTAGAGAAGTTTTATTTTATTTGAAAACCAATTTTTCATGTTAATTAAACTTCTGCAGAGCAAACCTTATATATGATACTTGGTGTTGCGGATGGCATGGGCTGAGATCTCTGCTTTGAATCATCACTCCTATGTAATATACCGTGGGCCAACCATGCATGATATTCCTGACAAGGATAAACCCAGCTGGCTCATATTAGCAGAAACCAACATTTATTTCTGTCAGCTATTGAGTGATAGTCCTTTCAACATTGCTCTTGTTGCCAAGTCTACTTTCCAAAACCCCCAGAGTCTTTGCTGAATGTTGTCAGGAGCAGTGATTTTTCACATTCCTGCTCTTTGTGACCATCTCACTTTCCAAGTGTAAGACTGTTTTCTTCATCAACTGGCCAGGACATTTTGTATGAATTCATATGGTTGAATAAAAGTGGGAAGCCCTTCCTGTCTGTTCTGGAGAAAGCTGCGTTCCAGGCATCGTGGGATGGGTATGCGAAAGGGGGAGAGTGTTTCGGTGCATGTGCTATGGTGGGGTTTTTTAAACAGCTTAAAAAAGTACATGAGCAAGAATATGGAATTTCAGCTCATGAGAACTAGAAGCTGAAATGGCTTCAGGATCTGTGGATCATGGTAGAAACTCAGTGAACTTCTGCACATGGAAGATGCTTTGCTAGTGCTGTGCTGTACTGTCACCTGTCCTACAATGTGCACTGCTCAGTGCAAAGAGAACCAAACACGTGCAGTGACGCTAAGGAGGAAAACAAATGCTGGGGGAGGTGTGTGTGTGGGAAGGAAAGCTCTTCAGGCAGTGAAATGCCAAGCAGTTGGCATTCACTTTGAGGGTACTGCACTGCAGCCTGATTTGGTCCAGAAGGGTACTTCAGGCTCTGTCTAACTGAGAGCTTGTAAACAGTGCTCTTGTATCTTCTAATCCTGTGCTTGCCTTGATTGATCTTACTGAAGAGCAAGAGCAAGCCTAACAAAAATACTTCAAACTTGAGGAAAAAATCTGTTTTTACAGTAACACTGAGAAATTTCTCTTCTAGAAGGGTTTTACTTCTTGGAGCAAGGCATTTCATTTTACTGTTACCTACACGCTTAAGAGATGTACATACATGAAATTTGATTTTCCTATAAATTTGTTGAATATAGGCTTTGCATTACTTTGATCATAAAAGCATTCAAATGCCTCTCTTTAGCATACATTAAAATCACCTTAGTTTGAGTTTACTGTCATTTTTCCTTGCCATTATTGTCTGGATTTTTGTTTTCCTTACTGGTATTAGTGTCTTGTTCATCCTTCTGGATCAGCCCTCATAATCCATGAGTGCATTTGGATTTTATTGTGTATGTAGAATTCCTGGTTAATGTATTTCAAATACATCCTGGCTGGAGCCATTGGAAATGTAAACACGGTGCTGAAAGCTGAACCGCCGAGGGAATATGTGAGGAGTCTCTCAGCCCATGGACATAAATCCACTTGTGGAGAGAGAGGAACAGGATTGCATCAGTTATTACTGCAAATTCCAGTCTCCACAGAAGAGCTGCAAGGGACAGAGCAGACAGGATGATTTACACTTTATCCTTCTTTCCTGCTGGCCCGTCCTTGCTCTTCTCATGACGATGGAAATGTCCAGAAGCTCCTGTGTGTAAAGCTCACGGCACCGCACAGAGGAGTACAACCCTGCACAGTGCAAGTGTTCCTGACACAGAGGAGAACATCAGTGGCTTTGCACAGGCACTGAAGGGTGGCAGCTGGTGGTGGTGTTCAGCTCATCCAACAACCGCCCCCGTTACTGCTTTATCCAGAGAGCTACGGGGTTNGGGGGAGGTCTGAGTGTCAGAACGAGGTTGCCTAAGTGAATGCTACTTGATCCACTTGGTTGTGCTTCTCTGTAAAGTATTTACATAAGTGCACCCAAAATAAATTACATTCTGATTACTTCATCACTGTGAAGTTATTGTAATTAAGAAGATGGTCAGAGAAGAGAAGCTGAGAAATTAACAGGAGCCTGAAGGATTTGATTAATAAGGAAAATTGCTAGAAGGTGCTGAGGGTGACAGAGGGAGGGATGGAACGTAACACACTATAAATATTTGAAGAACAAAAATATGAAGAGGGATTACTCCAGACAGAAGCGAGGTGAAACTAGAGAGGTATGAAATAAATGCAAGGAAGAAGAACGTTCCTGACAGCAGAATGTTTCAGGCTGTGTACGCAGCTCCCTCAGAGGGACACTTGCCCAAGAGCACGTCTTAAGCCTAAATTGAACAGACAAGGACTAACAGCCTATAGCAGCCAGCCCTCTGTGGGGAGGCACGAGGGGATGGTGAGTGACTTAGACACTCATGGCAAGATTACGTACTGATAGCACAGCCGGCTGTGGTATTTTAGAGTTGAAGTGTCATGTAGGTGCACAAATGGGAACAAGACAGTTGGGCAGTCTGGTGCACAGACCTTGTGGATGGGAGAAGCTGAAAGCTGTCATTCCTGAGATTTTGAGGAAAATGTTGCTGTCAGTGCAGCTTCTAATTTCATCTTGAATTAAGTACATGCATGTATTTGATAGAAAATGGATTTTAAATTGCATATTAGATAGTTGTGATTGTGTTTTAGCCCTATCCCAGTTGCTCCAGTGCTGCAGCTGGTTGCGGATGGCATGGGGTCCCAGAGGTGTGCATGCAGTCCCAAAGCCGTGTTGTGGGAGGAACCCTGTGTTGTGTGTGTCAGGTTTGGTGCAGGGTGGGACTAGCAACCACTTGCTGGCTGCTCAGGACACTTTATAGAAAGCATCTGTTTAGACCAACTCGTACAACTTCAAGTTACAAACCAGTGGGATTGCAAAGTGAGCGTTCAACACAGTTATTTGGCAGTGTGTAACTTCTCTTATGTGTTCTCCACTGGTGGATGAGGATGGAGAACACCTCTTCAGGTAGCACCCAGGCTCCTGTTGCCCCAAAGAGCCACATCCCTACTCTGCCCTCCTTCAGCCCCCTCCTTACAGTTAATTCCATGCTTTCAGGCATCATAAAATGGAATGGATAAACTCAGGTCTGTGTGATCTGTTGTTTTACAGTGTTTCTCAGTTGTCCATAATTCTCTGTAGGAACAAATCCCAGTAGATCTATATAACTATCTTCAGTATTTAGTATAAATTCAATATTATCAGTAAGAAGGATCTCTTACAATGCTCACATTGTATTTCACGTCTGGTGAAGCTGTTACTGCAGTCATGTCTTTTATTTATATTAACAAGTTGTGAACTGTAACCTAATAAAGATGCAAAGTGCATGAAATCAATATGCCTATAGCTTTAAGGGGTGTACATAAAGGAAATTTTCTAATTTTCTGATCATCATGTTTGTTGAATACAGACCTTGCATTAGTTTGAACATGAAAGGATTCAATTGACTCAGTTTAATTTTGTTAATTAATTTCAGTTATTGTTTTCTTTGCATCTTCAATTCGGTTTTAAACTACTTGGATCCCAGTTAGAAAATTCCCTTAAGGTGTAACATTTACAAATTATAAGGCTTATTAAAAATTATCATTTTGGTTCTAAGAGCTTATTAGTTAAAACCTGTGTTCCAAGATAATCTCCAACTTCACAGGAGGATTTCAGTTTTCTGAAAGATTTTTGTTTCTGCTTTTCATTAATTTGTAACTGGAGAAGTGTGGAAAGCCTCTTATTCAATAGTGAGAACTTTTCAAAGCATGCCCAAGCCTCCTTTATTAATTTTTTTTTTTTTTTTTTTACAAGAGAAAAGCATATCAACTTGGGGTTTGTTCACAGTCCAGAATACTGAGAGCTCTGTGTATAAATGCTAATCAAATTAGATCTGGTAGGAATAGAGTTTTTTCCTGCTCTGTCTAGCTGTGAACCAGATTTTCGTAGTACTATGTTGTTCTTGTTGTTAAAATCTGTTGATGAACTTAAGAGACTGTCAGGATTGCAAAGAGCAACTGCAGAGCATCTGGGAAACTTGTTTGTTGGGTGGTTTGGGGTGTTTGGTTCTTGGTTTCCCTACTGGCCATGGACACTCTGCTGATCTGTAACTTCACTGACTGGTTAATTTTTACACTTAAAAGGCAAGAACTCGTTCATGATGTATGTGGTCAACCAGTTGTGCATGTTCAAATGATCAGGTAATCAGGCTGTGTACTATGCTTTAATGTCTGCTGTTGGGAAAGTAGGGGGAAAGGCCTCTTCTGTCCATAGTTTGGAAGCAGTGAGCAGTAGCAGCAGCTGTACTTGGCTGGGCAAACCTCGTGCTACGAGATCACTCTGAAAAGCAGATTTCATGATGGATGAGCTGTAAAGTTGTGATCTGACCTATGGCTGTGTCACCAAGCATTTTCAAGGGGAGTGCATTCAGATGTGTGCCTAAATGCTCATCATTTAATGAGACAGGCAGAATAAAGAGTAATTCTTTAGGGAAAGAGTGAATAAAAGATATCTGATGTGACACAGCACTTGGTTCACAGGACTTGGCCAGAAAACTTTCTTTCTAAAGTGTCCAAAAGGCACTGGGGTAACGTGTGTTGGTGTACTTAAGTGGCATATACCATGCCTGGGATGATGATGAAAGATCACTTGTCCACTGGGGCTCTGCACTGGTTGAACTGCTTGGCTGGTACAATGGAAACAGATTTGAGTGGGATTCTTTCAGTGTTTTTTTGAGGCATTTTTTAGTTTTGAAACCAAGTGGGTTATTTGGGCTTCCTTCACGGCAGCTAGATGTATATGCTAACTGGGAACATTTTTCTAGGTAGATCTTATTTAAGCTGTGAGCACTCCTGGGGCCAGCTGAAGCCGAGGAACCCCACAGCTGTGGATGTTGGGGCAGTGAAGTCCTTAGGGATTAAGAGAAAAAACCCCACCGGCACCATGCTGCATCTTACAAAAACCCAGCTGTGAGCAAGTTTCCCAGTGTCTTGCTAAAAGTCCCTTGGCACAGCGGAGAGTTGTCATGGATACTCCCAACTCCAGGACACTATAAAGCCCATCATTTGTTACATTTATAAAATCTTCAACAATTTAAAATCTGCTCTCAGTACCATTACAAACCTACATCAAAGCAGATGGTGTAGCGCTACAAGAATAACCTCTACCTCCTCAGGCATGGTGAGGGCTTTGTTTGCTCAAAGACCTCCCAGCAGTATCAGTGAGCCATCACCTGAGCACCATTAGGACACTCTTTAATGTAAATAAAGGTAAAATTTGTCATGGTTTGACTAGAGAACCCTTACTGCTATAGCTGTGTGACCGCTGCTTTTCAGTCTAAAGAGTTCTGTGTTCCCTTCATTGAAGTGAGCTATTCTGGATGCATGACATGGATTGATGAGCCCTGACCTACAACCCCAGAGCTGCTTTCTATATTTTGGAAGTTGAGGCAAATGCTAAGATAAAAGGTTGACTCGATTATTTGTTTCATTGCAAAGATGCAGGAAGAAATTTGCTTCCTGTTAAAGTTGCAACCTGGAGACCATAAGGAGAAAATGAAAGTGAGACCCATTATTAACCTGCCTTGGCTTTGGGCTGGTTCTGTGTTTAATAGTGTCTCTACCTGATTTCCCTGCTTAATTGCCAATTAGTGCAACAGCTCTCTATGTATCTCTTTAGAATTAATGTTAGGTGCTGACAGATCACGAGGAGAAGCCAGGTAAATAAAGGATGATGGGTCCTGAAAGGCAGCTGCTTCCCTATCTCCTTAAATATTCTAACTGGGCTGACAGCAAAACCAGTTCCCCTATTACTGGTCTGTTGGGCAGCTGTAGGGACAGCAGGGAATGTAGCTTTTGGGCTAGGTTCTACTAAAAATACTTAAGTTGCCTCTCCAGATGAGTGAGCTGTCAAGTGCAGCCATGTCCACCGCGGGAACGAAGGAATCGCGCGTCTCTGAGCGCGTGGCGTTGGCGTGGCGCTGGTGGAGTGCAGTGGGTAAGCAGTGAAGGTCTGGTTGAACAACTGTAATGGCTTCTGGCTGTGTCAGTATGGGTGAGACAGGGGTAGTTAAGGTGATGTGCACTTCCCAAGCGCTCTCTGCCGCTTCGCAGTGGAGAAATCCAGCCCTGCTTGTCCTCGGCTGCTAGGAGGCACCTCCAGTTGCCTGTAACTCTGCAGTGTGCCCATCTGGAGTCAGAGCAGACCTGGGGCAGCTGCTAAGGCAGGTCATGCTCCACTGATTCAGACCCTGTCCCAGGGCAGCTGTGGCATGCTGTAGGCTTTGCTGTGTGAGCAGTGAGGGTTAAAAAACAGCACAAGAGCTGCAAACAAATTCAGAAGAGAGTTGTCTGCAGGGGAGGATTGTGTATCTGAGCTGCAGAGGGTGACCTCCTTTCTAAGAAGGAAAACAGAGGGGATGAATTGGGACGTTTTCCTGATTAAAGTGCATGTCTGCTGACATCTCCTGCCTCATCCTGGCCCCGAGCGAAGTGCTGGAGGCACAGGAGGATGCAACTCTCTGTCTGTTCGCAGTGCCAGGAAGGGAATCCAGTGACAGCAGAGCCCTACAGGAAAGATTAAGAACAAATACAACCTCCTCTTGAGCTGTGCTTCAGGGTCTTGTCTTGGCCTGTTGGAGATAACAGGTTTTCTTGCAGCCTCCACCACATCAGGCCCTTCTATATATGCAGTGCATTTTTGAGGAGCACTGCCTTGTCTCTGGCTTCATCGTGTGTTCCATGGTCAGACGTCACCTCGGTCAAACACTGTACTCCTTTGTCTCTCCTCCTATGCAGAGTATTTTTCTGGTCTGTCTCAAGTGAAGGTGAGCAAAAATATAGTATTTGAGAGGATTAGACATGCTGTCAAAAAATGTCTTGTTGATGGTTTTGAAGTGTAAGTGCAGGAATAAATAGAGGAAGTTAGCATTTTGCTCAATCAATGGCTGAATTGAACTTGGATGAATCATTGATTTTTTATTTATGTATTTATTTATTTATTTTTGGTGGCAGAGATGTACTAAATTCCATTGAAGGATGCATCTGTGCTGTAACATTAGATGCCTTTGTGTATGTGCTTATAAAAACTGGTTTAGTTTCACACCGGATGAGAGTAACAAATACCAAGCGCTGAGCCTCCTACTAGAGACATGACAGACCTGTAAAAAAGAACTGTCATTTGAAGAGTGTCTGCCATAAGCCTCTTGTGTTTGGAGAGTCTGATGAGGCTAGTAGCAGTAGAACAGCATTGCTTTTAAAAGAGATTTGTCTTGATTTGGAAAAGGTATTTAAACATACTTTGTTTCATGTGTTTGTGTTCTGTTTGTGAGGCTGGGGGGCAGACGCTGGCATTGGCCATGGGAATGAACCAGTGCAAAGGTGTCAGATCCTTTTGTAAAGCAAGAGGAAACTTTCTAAGAATAGTAACCTCTGAAAAATAGTTGTGCAGGTTGACACTTTGAGGGGTTGCAGCATTTTTTTTTTTATAATGTCCAGTAGTAACTGTAAAGCTGCCCTCATGATGGGATTGAAAAGGTGATTATGGTAAATCCACACTTCAGTGGGTCTCCAGTCATTAGCCTCAGCCTGAGGTATGCTACTAACCTTTCAAGGAGAATAAATCAAAAATGCTTAAAAGTTTTAGATGTGCTGAAGGCAACACCCACCTGCATAGTTAAAAACGTCAAAAGGGAAAGGGGCCTTGAAAATAATGAAGTTTGAGAACTTGAGAAATTATAGAGGTCACTTTGGATACCACTGGCCCCTGAGCAAAACTGTTGCAAGGCATTTTAGTTTTCTGACTTTCTTTGTATGTATTTGAGAGCCACAGCTTTTTACCTAAATCTCTCTAAAGAAGATTAAATAGCTTTTTAACATCTGCCATGTTCCTAGTGTGTAGGAAGAGCTATCAGTTTGGGTTGCTATTAAGATGGATGGGATTTTTCTTGATTTGGAAAAGATATTTACACATACATTGTTTTATGTTTTTTGTGTTCTGTTATAGTCTGAACATGGAAGGAATACCTTGCTTTAATTTGGTGACTTTCATTCAAAAGTAAGTAACTTCTTTAACACCAAAGCACAGCCACTTGTAGAGGTCAGTTCTCTCGCAGGCATAAATAGCAGCACCTGTTTAACAGCAAGCAGTAACTCAGCACAGTGATGAAATACAGAAATATATCAATACAGAGGAAAACTGGGAAAAATTAGAGGATAAAAATATAGATTGGTTGCTTGAGTTGTAAAATCACCTACTAGTCAATACTGCGTGAGGAATGAAGCAATGAAGATCTGTGTCAGATCATGCTCGATGTTGTGTTAATCAGAATGGGTGCTTTGGCTTAGGACAGAGCTGCTCTGGGAGGAGAGGGCTCCTAGGACATCAGGACTTGGCATGCCCTAAGCCTACTAGGTTGGACTCATTCCAGCCTGAGCTGGGAGTACTGAACTGCTGAAGGGCTTTGATCTGGGATGGAGCACAAAGTGGTGCCTGGTGAGGGGCGTGCGAGAGGCACACGGATCTCTGGTGATGGGCTGGAGGAAAGAGTTCAGAATTCTGGAGTTTGTGAGTTAGGGGACTGCAAATGAGCACCTCTCTGTGGCAGTCATATCTGCACCATGGCATCTTTGGGTTGGAGAATAACATTCTGATGAGATGAATGCTTCTGAGAAGCTGTGGCTGGTGACTCCTAGTGAAAAAGGTCTCAGCTAAAGCAAGCAGCAAAAGCCAGGTGCAGCTCAGAACTGGGGGGGTTGTAAGGACCAGAGACTGCTCATGATTAGCAGGAGAAAGGTGCCAGGCATAGGGCCAGGAGGTGCAGGGAAAAGGACTGCTAAGAGTCCAGAACTGCAAGTCTCAATCTTTTGGTTTTATTCTTCCAGACTATTCTCACATTCCTTGGGTTTGGCTCTCATGACCTCAGTCAGTCGAGAGTGTCTGGCTGTCCATGCATTTGGAGTCCTCCATGGAAGCCCCCTGCACTTGACAGATGACCATCACCATGGCACTGGGTGTCTGGGCTGAAGCAGAACTTTTATTGCACAGCAGCACTGGTCGTGTGGTGCAACTCTGGCTCTGATCCAGTGGAGAAGCTGGGTGGCCTCACCAGCAGCAGCTTCTGGCCATAGGTGAGTTTTCTCTCCAGGTACTCTCTTTCCAAGCACAAATCTGAATTCAGGGCTGTTCAATTTGTAAACTCCTCAGGGCTCATCTGGGACAGCAGACATCAAAGGGGTGGTGTTTGCAGTACACTCCAGTGCTGCTAATTACAATCAGCATTGCAGTGCTCCAATTCCTTGATACACACAGAAATTCCCACTTGGGGTTTATAAGCCAGGAATACAGGCTTCTTGCTTGAAATAGCAAGTAATTGTGTTTTGTTGAACTTCAGATGAAAGTTGCCAAGTCTCATTCTTACCTGAATTTCCCTAAACTTTAACAAGAGTTTGACCTGAGGAGAGGATACCTGAATTTCCTAAACTTTAACAAGAGGTTGACCTGAGCAGAGGATGCAGAGATTCAGCTGAGGTTTTTGGAATTCAAATCTGCTGTCACTTGATAAATGTTGCCTTCCAAGAGTCAATTAGCCTGCCTTGAGGATATTTTTTTTCCCTGTTTTATATTTACATGCTTTCCACAGTTTGTCTCTGCTGGGATTAAAGTGTTGCCTCTTTGTGAGGTTGTTTCAGTGATGAGCATAGAACCGAAGTTGAGCAGAGCCGATTGATGTCTGGGCTCTGTGAATTACAGCAGTGGTTCTCTGGGCAGCTTATCTGCACGTATAGGATGCTTCAGTGAGGAGCAGGAGGCTGATGCATCTGTGTCCAGATGCTTTTGTATTCCCCAGCTTTTGGGATGGGGGTTTGAATGCAGGCTTGAACTTCTTGGAACGTTCCTATTGTCAGCGCCAGCAGGACTGATCGTGCTTCCCTCAACTCTGGTTAATGAATGTAGCGCGTCAGAGTGCGGTGTGCTTTGTGCCAGGGATAAAAGCTTTTCTAGCTCAGTGTATTTGCAAAGATCTCACTGCTCTCTCAGGAAGGTGATCAGTTGAGAAAATAAGTTTTGCTCCCTTTGGAACCACGGTGTGTTGTCAGTTTGTAAATACACAGATGCCATCACATGAAAAAAATCCAAGTATTATATCAAGCTGTGATGTCTGAGACTTTGTTTTATGTTCTGAAAGACTCTTTGCTTTGATACTGAAGACTCAGATGGCACAAAAGTGAATGCATAAGATTTAATTTTTTTGCAGGGCTACAGCTTAAGAGAATGGTGAAGTTCCAATGGTGACTACTGTTATATACTAATATTTACAGGAAAAACCCAAACAATTTCCTGATGTAAACATGATGCTGTATTTTCTGGAGTATGCTGGTCACAGTGTAAAATGTTCAAGAGAGCGGAAATAGGAATATAACCAACCCTCACTAGCCCCTAACCAACCTGTATAATTACACATCTTCTCCTTTTGCTTTAGCTTGTAGTTCAAGTGTCCCAGATGATTTGAATTCTGATGTGGAGTTGGAGGAGAGTGAAGCTGCCAGATATTTTAATGTAGCTTTATATTTGTGACATGTTTGACTCGGAGAAATTGATTCCACAGATTTGTTTTACTCAGAAAAGTAGAAACGTGCAGCACTCAAGTGCCACGAATAGGCTCCAATTCATGCCTGAATTGTCTTTCCCATCACAGTGTGACAAGAGCACTCTGCAGCGCTGTTCCTAAACCACAGAGGTGATTGGGCTGCTGGTGTGTGACATGTCACCTGGCACTGTGGTCTTTGGGACCTAATCCCCTGCATTTCTGCTTCCTTCTCACAAAGAAGTAGGTCACTGCTGAGTTGCTTCTGGTGCTGGTGTATTAGGTTCCCTTGTTCATTATTTTTTTTCTATGAACTGAGGGAAAAGAAGATATAATTTGCACTAATCTTCAAGAACTGATGCAGAATCCCAGTGCTGAGACACGAAAAAATGAGGCTATGTGAAGCTGTGAGAAACCACGATTCAAGCACATAGGTGATTCAGGAGAAAGGATAAATCTAATGGATGGATGCCATGGATTTTGATGCCATCGGTGCTAAAAAGGTCACTGCTGCAGCTTTGATGTAAGATTGACTTCTTCAGGTTTTATTGTCTTTCTTTTCTAATTGCATGCAGCTACACTGTTGCAGAAATTCCTATAGGTGGTGGCTGCCAAGCTCAGGCAGGTTACTGTCTGCATCCAGTACCTCAGCGCTCTGAGCGCTGCCGGTGCTCCTGCACCGGATCCCACAGTGATGCTGTTTGTCCCCAGTCCCTGGGGACTGCCAGCAGCCCTCCTGCTCGTCTGTCTCTCCCTCCTGCTGCCCTCAAAACCTTCAACACTCCAGGTCACTGTGCTGCCAGGGGCCCTGCTGTGTTCTCCTACTCCACTGCACCCAGGTAAACGAGCCCTGACTCCCCTTTCAGACACATTTTCATAGTCCACTCTTGTTATCCTTGTCAGGAGTATAGGGGGGGAATAGAAAGCATCTTTCTATGCCTCACATTTTTAGAAGCTGTAAATAATAACAATATAACTTAAACTTTCCTGGAAGGCACTTTGTGCAATCTGAGCATTTTTCACCCTAATTTATCATCTCTGTAAAGTATCTTGTTTTCTTATAGATTTATCATTTTCCTTTGCCCAGTAATTCCTTAGGCCTGCCAGTGAAGCAGCACTTTATTTCAATTATATATAATAAAGGGTTTGGCAATTAAATAACAAAGGGAAATAACCTACCCAGAAAATGCTTTGAGATTTGGTTATTCAAATAATTGCCTTGTCCATGTGCAGTATCTGCAACCAAGACAAGTGAAATCTCTCAGGTTTGATTTGGGGGTAAGGCCCCTTGGTGAGGAAGAGGAAGGGGGGTCTGGAGGCTGTGTCCTGAGACTGGACTCTCTTTTCACCATAGGATGCTTGGGAGACCTCAGCACATTGTTTAGAGAAGCGAAGATCTGATATCCAGGATGCCCTGCTGTGGTCTGTCGGATTCAATAATGTTGTGGGCATGATCCCTTTAATAAAAGTGATGATAGGAGGCAGTTTAATAGGTAATTACACCTGGGGAGGCAGGAGGAGCTCCTTTCCCATGCTGTGAAGTGTTCTGAGCCAGAAGGAAGCTATTTGCATGACTCTGAAAGATGGGGGTTCCCTGGGAGTTACAAGGGCGGCTCGGGGAGGGTGCTGGCACAGAGGACAGCGTGGCGGTGTTGAGTGTTCAGTGCCGTCCCTGCTTTGGACTTTTGCAGTTTTCAGTTAATCTTCACCACAGAGAGTGCTGGGCAGGCAAAGCATCAGAGTAAAATGAAAACAAAATACTCACCCACCTCAGACAAGTTAATGTGAGCTGGACAAGTAACTCATGGGCTGTGAGTGCTTGATGATGTTTGCATGACGCTGCCCTTTAAGGGAGATTGAACTGTAAGGGCCCTCCTAGGACATGGGCACCGTCAGCCTGACAGCCTCAGGTGTAGCTCCTGCTTCATGCTTTCTTCTCTGAAAATAAGATGTTTTATCCACAGCAAGAGGTACTAAAGATCTTCCCATTGCCCTGGTATCAGCTGCTCTACGCTCTGAAGAGCTGTGATGTGATGTTATTGAGCTCATGCATCTGCCTGTTCAGATCAGGGCTGTGCCCTTAGCAGCGTAGCAGGGAGTTGATGTTTGCTGGTTATTCAAAGTGCTGTCCACTCCAGCTGGATCAGCCTTGACCTACAATTTCAGCTTTTAAAGAAAGCAAACCCCAAACCTACTATAAAATGCATGTAATTCTGAACAACGTCGATACACGCTGGACTTTCTGACAGGGTTGTGAGCACAGCCCCACGTGGGTGGGTCTCTGAGCACAATCATGTCACGTACAACTGCAGGGATTGCTGTCCTCCTCTATGGGGTTGGTGGAAGTTTTGTCTGTGAGGTGGCCATGGAGATGCTCAGGGGGCTGGAGCAGCTCGTCTGTGAAAACAGGCTGAGGGAGCTGGGCTGGGTCAGCCTGGAGAAGAGGAGGCTCCGGGGGGACCTCACTGCAGCTTCCAGGACTTAAAGGCAGAGGATGGACAGGAGGGGAATCGGGTTTTCACAAGGGCAGAGAGTGGTGGGACAAGGAGATGGATTGAAGCTGGAGGAGGGAAGGGTCAGGTTGGAGATCAGGTGAAGTTCTTCATGGAGAGAGTGGTGAGGGGCTGGAAGGGGCTGCCCAGAGAGGTGGGGGATGCCCCAAGCCTGGAGGTGTTCAAGGCCAGGTTGGATGGAGCCCTGGGCAACCTTGTTTAACTGCAGGCCTGGAGGTTGGTGGCTCTGGCTGTGTCAGAGGGTTTGGAACTCAACCAACTTGGTGCCCTCTGACTCAGACACTTGTATGATTCTGTGAATGCATATGTCACTGGGGTGAGGACATTGATGTATAGCACAACAGTCATCACAACTCAAATGTAATTGTTGGTTATTTCTTCTGGAGTATCAGTCTTCCTGTTCCTCTTAAAGGATTCTCCATCACCTCCCTTCAAATTCCAGCCAGAGCCATTTTCCTTGTGCACAGGCCATTTCTCTTCCTCTTATTTCCTGCCTCTGGATTTGAGATGTGCTATAAACAACGGTGTATAACAAGGGTGCCACATGGTGTCACAGCCAGCATGTGTCCCTGTGGGCTGCTGCAGCAGGAGTTGGACCTTAAGTCCAGCTTGAGTCAAGCTGCAGGTACGAAACACCAGTGTCTGGCTGGCTGAGAAGCGTGGTGTGCTCTTTAGCTGTAATCCCTGTCATGTGGCTCCAGGACTGGGAAGAGGGCTGGAACTGCCAGGTGTGCTGGAGGAGTGGAGCATTTAATGTGCTTAGAGAAGGCCAGGCTTTGCCATTCTTATCCATAACATGTTAAGGGTTACTTTGTAATCTGATCCAGGAATATAAATGGGCTTTACTAAGTAAAGTGCTACCTAAATAAATAAAGATGTCAAATATTAGTCCATAACAAAAATCCAAATAATGGGTGGAGGATGATGGCTTTTGCTGTGTACCTGGGTGTCTTATATCTAATAAACCATAAAAGTGTTGTATTTTATAGCCTTGGCTTATAGTGAAGGTGAGTGATGTTCCATTTCTTAGCTTCCAGCGTATTTGAACATGCCTTTATCCCCTATATCCCCAGCTATATGCACCAGCAGTTGCAGAGCCCCAGGAAGGTTTTCATTTAAGGACCATATGGGAAGCATATGGGAAAATATTTCTCTGTCTGACCTGTCATTTATTAATGACACGTTATGAAATCTTTTGTTTGTTTGTCTTTGCTGAGGTGTTCTTGCCTTCCCTTGAAATTCAACTCTCCTCCCCTGGGCAAGCTGATACTGTTGTTTGGTTGCTGGGGAAATGAGAAAGATTCATCTACTGAGGGTTAAACTTCAGTTATGGGAATGAGCAGCAGCAGATGAGATCCCTAATAAGGCTCTTGCTTCTGTGAAAGTGCCCTTGATGATGCAGATGGAAGGTAGATCAGTATGGAAAACATGACCTAGATGTTCTTTCTAAACAGCATACTTATATATACACATAAATATATATATAATGTTGTTCCAGGCACTGGCAGCTCTTTAAAGGAGCAGCAAAAGCACTTTTTTTTTTATTTTCCCAGAGAAATGCCACATCAACAGACTTATTTGCCTCGGCATAGTCCCCAGTGATTAAAGCTACACCTCCAAGAAAAGCTGAAAGCTCTGCCAAGGAGCCTTCCTCCTTGCTAATGCAGCTGAAAGACCATTCTTTATCCCACCCAAGGCAGAGTTTCAAAGCAGATCCTTTCCAGACTCCCTGCATCACAGACGGAGCGGTTCAGACACGCTCTGCTCCAGCACAATCAACTATACACAGAAATATTTTAACCTTTCTGCACTGATTTCTGTGCAGGACACCCGTATTCTAGGTCTGTGCTTTCTCTGAGAGGTCAGTTGATGTGCTTATGCAGAAATTTCAGAGATAGATGGTTTATATTATGAATGTTTTTAACATACTGTCTAATTGTTGTGGGTTCCTGGATAGTTGGTGAATTACAGCCGTGAATAGCTTGAATATGATTGGCTAATTAGAGAATTGCCATTTTTATACCTGGATCTATCAAATTATTAGTGCTCATAGCATCTGAATAACCATTTAGTCAACATTAACTTTGTTAAAATTAACCCTTTCTTGGCCCATTACTTGTAGTATGTCAACATTTATTCTGTTCCCCAGTTAATTGTAGTGCAGTTTAATGTTGTGACCTTGTAGTCGTTCATCACAAATGATCTCATAAGCAGAGTGGAACTAGATAAACAGCCAAGACAACTCAAATGCATACTTGTACACACTGATTACTCATGTGATTCACTTTGGTGAGATACTGTAGTGAGATTTTAAATATGAGGCTTAAATGGGTTTGAGTTATACACAGGTATTATCCTGGCCATTTGCACCAGAATGATTAACAGACTGTAAATATGCCTTCAGGCTCCTATTGCCCTCCTGAGACTATCCACACAAAAGAAATGTAACTTTGCAAGCCATTCACAAATGCAGGAATTAAATCCAGTAAATGGTGTTCTCTTATTCACAGAATTGCTCAGCCTGCATCTCTTTTCTCCCACTGTGCCAGTCAGAAGTTGTATGCCAAAACCATACTTGGGATCCAGTTCTCCCATCACTTACTGATGTGGCACGTTATGTCTAAATGAGTGAAGTCCCTCACCTCAGCAGGACAGACCTGTGCTTGTACTCAGGGGGTGCTGAAGCATTGGGAACCTTGATAAAGGAATTTTCAGTGTGTGGACATACGACTCCAAAAGCTGTTGTGTGCCTGCGGGGCTCTGGAGACCAGGCTTTGAAACTGGTAGCTGTAACTTGTAAGCTTAAGACCTGAAGTCCCTAATTTCAATTATCTCAAGAGGCACTCTAGCCAGGCTGCAAAATCATTGGTATGTGTCACCTCTCTCTCAGTTAATGCCAAGCAGCGATAGCTGGTTTGCTCTGTGCACCTCTGAACCTACTGAATTTAACCTACTGAACGGGCCTTGCGATCCTGACTGTGATTCCCCCTTCAGGGAGCCAACTTAGTAGCTACACTGAGCAAGCAGCTTTTCTATGTTGGTTAGGTATATTTAAATTTATACATATACATAATTTTGAAATGACCTACTCAGTTTTTACCAGATGCAATTTTGTACAGGCAGAAGAATCCACCCATGGAATTTTCCCATCAAAGATTATGTCCACTCATTTTCAAAGCAGGCTTCTTGGCACCTTTGACTCCCAAAACAGGGATAGGCAGGCCTGGAGCGATGCCATGTGTATCCTGCTCTCCAAAGACCTGTTAGTGTGTGCATGTGGCTGTCCCCATGTCCAGCTGGTGCAGAAGAGGGTTTACAGCATCAGAGGCGGAGGAGGACAAAATGATTTCAAAGAGTCTTTCTGCTGTCCTGTTTCTGAACACCAAAACAATGCTGAAAAGGAAAAATATACACCCTAATCTAGCTGTCCTGTATTACCTGGTGTGAGTGTGCCCCAGAATAGTTGTGACACCATTTCCCAACAGCCAGACCATGTGCCTTTTCGGTGTGAGTTCTAGAAATGGGAGGATGCTTCCCAGTAGGAGCCAGGCAGTTTGCAAAACTGCTGTTGGGATCTGCTCAGCCTCTCAGGCCTGTGGATCTTGTCCCTGCTTATGTACTGTGACCTCTGTGGGTCACAATAACCTTTCTTTCTTTCTACAACTGTCTCCTCCATATCTCAAGTACTTCCTCTTTGAAGTTGTTATGCTGCTAGTGACAGCACCATGGAATGAGTCAGCCCCATGCTGCTTACCCTCTCTTGAATGAAGTGATGCTGAAAACATAACTTCTTTATTACTGAAACCTGGTTTTGACAGAGTCCTAGAACTCTGCTCTTCCTTGTAGACACATGTGTCTATCTGACAGAAAGCAAACACCAAAGCTGTGGAGATCAGTTACATCACCACACAGTGCTGGATCCTGAGAGCTGCAATGCTCTGGGTAATTGTCCTGACCCCACTCTTCCCTCAAAGACTCTGAGATAAGTGCATCTTTTTGGGAGGGTGGTGGGAAAGAAATAAATTATGCCATACAGTAGGTTATTTCACAGAGAAATACCAAAAATATTTTCTCCCTGACCATCAGCTTTCTGCAGTAAGGGCTGTGTGTAGAAAATGCAAACACTGTCCCAGGCACAAGTAAACCCAGGCTGGGATGGCATCGCAGCGGGTCCCTGGGCCTGGCTCTGCTGCTTGGCCTCCTCAGCTGTTTCCATTTCCAGCTCCACTGTCTCCAGCAGGACATCCTGCTTATGTTTTCCATTTCTCTGAGGTGAGGTTTTGAGGAGTTCAAACATGACCTTACTCAAAATAACTGAGAAAGGTACCCATACCCTGTGAGGAGGTAATTCCAGCCCTCCTCACCTGAAGGGTTTTTCGATCAGCACCGTCTGTGCACATCATCTTTCCAAAACTTACCTTCCTCCTCGTTTCTGTTTCATCCCCTGTGTCCCCTGGCAAGAGGAAGGGACAAGACCAAGTGCTGGTCCAGGCCAAGGAATGAAACGAATTATGAAACACCTTTAGGCTTTGGCTTTACACATGAGATTCTCAACCTGAATGTCCCCCTTGCATTCCTCCAACAGGCTTTCCTCCCTGCCTTGCCATCATCCCACATCAACCCAGCCATTTGTGTCACAAAGCCCTGCAGGAGTAACTGGGGTATTTAGGATTAATAGGTGTGCTTTAGTCTTTCCATCCACACAATGGATATTGCTCATCTGGAGGTTATGGTCAGTGCTGATGGCTCTAAAGCTCTTTACAGATATGATGCCATAAAAAAATAAAAAAAAGCAAAGGCTATTTATAGCTTATTATGTTTTATATGTAATATTTACTACCTTCCCTTGCCTTCTTGTGTAACATAACAAATGATGTTCTGCTTCCTGAAAATGTGTGGTAAATCAATTGTTCAACAGTTTTTTATCAAGTATCCTTACTTAATGTTAGTTTTCATGCACACATTTTGGAAACTATGTAAAATATGTCCTAAATAGTAAAATAAAGTCAATGCCAGGGCTCTTACAGCTTCTTCCACCTGCTTTCAATGCAGAGTTGCCAAACAATTTCAGTGTTTTATAGCCTGTTGCCCCAAATCAAATTCCCTGTTGCTTTTGGTTTAAGGGCTAATAGCTTTTTGAAATATATTGGCACATTCTGGTGACAGATCCAAGATGAGCTGTTTATCCATACTTCCAAGAGAGGTAGGTATTCTATAATCCTATGGCACAGTAAACTTTATGAGGAATTTTACAAGCCTTGTGTTTTAAAATGCTAAAAAAGCTGTTAAGGAGAGAGGAAAACAGCACTGCAGTGTCTCGGCCTGATGTGCCACTGGTCTCTGCCAGCAGTGAGGAGGAATGGCTGTGGGTCGTCAGGGAGGGAGGGAGGAGGCCAGCAAGCTGGAAGCTTTAAGTGCTGTGTAACTGGGTTACTAGAGGTGTGTATACACCTTAATACAGTGAGCAGCAAGAACGGTGTAACTCTGCCTTGAACTGAAACACCCAGGTGAGAGAGAATCGGACAGGCTCAGCACAGCTCTTTTCACCTAAAATCACGGCCGCAAGATCTTCAGCCCTGGATGCTTGTGCCTTCAGGGGATGTGTTTCAGAGGCAGGGTCTAGCACATAACTCTCTCTCCCTGTTTCCTTAAGGATGTCATATCTTTCACCCACAACAAATGCTACTGTTGGAAAGAAAACGGAAAATCTTCCTGGCCATTCTTCTGAAATGAAACCAGCAATCTTCAGAGCTAAACCAAATCCCCTCGGGGTAACTCAATAAGTATTCAGACCCTATGAAAACCGGCAGTTTGTACTTGTGAGGTGGTGAGATTCACAAGTGTTTTGTCAACCTGTGGAGGTGCTTGCATCTAGCAGGGGCTGGAATGGGGCTCCCCGGGACATGGGTGGGCTGTGTTTGGTGGCTTGAATCCTGCTTTTATAACAGAGTAGAAAATTACAGTCTATTTTGGGCACTGTTTTTCATTTGATGGAACAAGTTATAGGTTTCCTCCATCCCTAGGAGGTATTGCTGGGACATGCACTCGGCATGCTTTAGGAATTGGGTTGATGTAGATTCCCAAAGTAAAACAAGAGGCTACCTGACAGGGAAATGCAGTTGTTTAATGCAAAGTCTAAACATATATATGTCTGTTTCTTGACCTACTTTATTTTCTAAATGCTAAGAAATGCTTTGAAGTATTCTTTTAGATGGGATGCAGAGTTCTTGAAATTTTTATGAGAAGCATCTTTTAAGTTCTGTAACAAGATCATTATTCATATTTGTCAATGATATTTAGTTGGTGTGATGCAGTGCCCAGACTGGCATTCATTAAGCAGTTGTTGCAATCTGTAATACCTCTTTACCAGGGCAGTTACATTTTTAAGGTTAAAATAGTGTCTTATTTCCAGATGGTCAGCCCACCATTCATAATCACAGCAGGATAAAAGCTGCCCTAGCATGACTGCAGCATAGTTTAAGCATAAATCCAGTGCAAGAGATATCTTAATTATATATAAAAAAAGAACTATATGAGAAGACCTAAAGCAGCACATATTCATGCACACTGGTTTTGTCAAGCTCACACTAATGTTGGTTTTCTTGAAGATGACACTCATTGTATTTTTACATCAGTCCACAGAGAGTTGGCACAGATAAGAAAAAAAAAAAGCAGGTTTTTTTTCCCATTGCTACCTGTGGCTGCAGCACAGCCAAGGTTTGACTGTGTGTGTTCAGTGCAGTCTCTGTGACTCCAAACCACTGTCCTGCCCTGGTGCTGCTCTTGCTGGTAGGAGAGCGTGCTGGGGGAGCCCTGCGTGGCACCCCCAGGAGTCTGTGCCTTCAGAGAAGGTTTTGAGCCTTGAAACAAGCTGTAAGATAGAAGTTATTCTTGAGCATGAGCTGTAGCATCTCGAAAGTCCTCAGAGCCAGGCTTGATGAGCAGCAGTGAGGCCATACTTCGTTTCTAGGGTCTCTTCTGCTGTAGCAGAGGCCAGATTGCTTCCAGGAGGCAATGTCAGGCCTGTCAGGAGAAAAGGGAACCTGGAAGGTGTTATTACAGCTGAGCTACCTGCCTTCTCCTGGGCACCTTCACTGCACTATCAGGTCTGCCCTTCTGACAGACACATGAAGCAACCCCAGTGCCTGCTAGCACTGGGGTGCATCCCAGCACAGCTTTGGGATCTTCCTAGATTTCACTGCTTTCCACTGGCAGGGGCATGCTGCAGTGCTGGTGAAGGGGCCAGCAGCTGAGCGTGTCAGCCTTGAACTTGAGAGACTGCTGGCAAACAAGATTTTGTGCTAAAGGCTCTTGGCTTGATCCTGGCCAGAGCATTTCTGTCGTCTCTTGATTTCCTTGGGAATTTACAGCCCACTTTTTCAAAGGTCATGTAACATGAATAAACAACAGTATTTTCTGGCTGAAATGAGATGTTCCAAAGGTCTATGAGATGGTTGGGTGCTGAAATAATATGGGCTGTATCAGTATCTTCTGTATTCAAAAGTAGTTAGTGGGGATTTTCTTTCTAGTCACACAAAAAAGTCAATATTTAAACCATATTTTCATATTTTTTTAATTATTTCTCGATATTTCAGTGAAGTTGCTCTTTTCTCTTCCCCCTTATTTTTCAAGAAAGAGGCTGAAACTTATTTCTAACCAGACTTAGCAAGAATAGACTATTTCAGTTGGAAGGAGAACGGTGTAAGAATTAGATTCTGGTCATCAGGCTGAATGCTGCAATTCAAAGCAGCAAAACTGAGAAGCAGTTGTGCTTTAAGCTATGATTTTGCTTTTTCTGAGTTCTTTCAGTTCTGAAGTCAGTCAAGAGTTGAAGCCATTCTAGAAGCTTTAGAAATGCTGATCCCAAAAGATGCTCATTGATAACCATTGCAAAGATCTCTTTTTAATATCCTTGAGGGAACCATAAAGCAATCTCATAACCTAAAAGTACAATAAGTAGCTTGTTTTGCCACAGCATTTTCCTGATGTGTCACTGATGAGCTGTCCATGCTCACAGTCTGATCTTAAAATTTCATGAAATATGAATAGAGTCATTGTAATGTAGAACTAAATGTGTTCCCAAACTTTGAAGATAAAACTGAAGAAAGTTAGTTCTGTGCATTAGCTGTTCCTGTAGTAGAGGAAAATTTTAAGGCTGGAGATAAAGGGTTTGCTCCTTGATGTTAAATACTTGCCTAAATTACTGTCACAACTGAATCCAGAGAGAGGAGACAGTGTGCCATCAACTCTTTAATGTTAGCTGATGAAAAAATGATCTGGTTTTGTAAGTGCTTCCTCATTTCAGAAGCTCAGGCCTCGTGTGACCAGCAGCCTGGAGTACAGAGAGATGTTTGGTGTTGGTGACCCTTGCAAGACCAGCACACTGCATCTTCTGGAGCAGCCCAGGTCTGCAGCTCTGCAGGCAGTGAGGCCTTATGCTGCAGGTCACGATGCAGCTACCCCTGTCCAACTGTGGCCATCAGGTGAGCACACGCTCCTCGCCTCCTGCAGAAGCTGCCAGAACTTTGTGGAGCAGATTCCTGCATGGAGAAAACACCAGTGTGAAAAACAGAGCAGGTGGGCAATTTCTTAGATGTGAAAGGAAACACTTATCAATAAATAGTAAGAAAACAGACTGTCAAAAGGGTTTTTTGGTTGTGCACTTAGTTGAGTGTTAGCCAACATCTGATCATAAACTTGTAGACATGGTTAGCCACTGGATTGCCCCAGGAGGTGGAGGAGTCACTGTCCCCCCGCGGTGTTTCAGAAAAGGTTGGATGAGGCACTTAGGGGCATGGTGTAGTAAGTAATATAGGTGGTAGGGGGATGGTTGGATGAGATGATCTTGGAGGTCTTCCCCAACCTTAGTGGTTCTATGATTCTGTGATTCTACGGAGGCTTGAATTTACGTGACCTGACAGGGGAGGGCTTTTTCAGAGGTGGCTTTGGGTAGCAAAGGAACAAAATGAAATCAGGAATTTTCAAAAGCCTGAGAGAAACAGGAGACTGGCGGCTCCTGAGCACTACCTGAGGCCTGAAAACAAAGAAGAAACCCAATTGTATTAACAGTACTCCAGACAGAACTTTAAAGATGTTGAGAAAACAACTCATGGAATTAAATTGAATCTTTGTGGGTCATTTTGTCTTGGGTTTTTTCCCCTCATGCAGATCATGGTTTTCATACAGGGTCTCAAAGTCCTAGAAACACTAATTCAAGCAAATTGATCTAAGAAGCCCCAAACATCTTTCTTATGCTTGGTGGTTATAAAGCTGGAAATGGAGGTGTCTAGACTTCTGCAAGTGTATGCAGGAGTGCAGACCCCCCCCCAACCCCCAGACACAGCCCTAGGAGAGGGCTGATGTGGAGCAGAGGGGAAGACACCTTTCCCCGTGCCCAGGGAACGCACAACACTGGCAGTGGCTCTGGAAGTAGCAAGAAACCAGGTTTTTGGGCCTGGTTGTACCAGAATGTGAGGAGAGTCTGCCCCAGAAACCCCATGATATTACACTACTCATCATACAGTTCTGAAGGGATCAGGATGAGATAAATTCTGGAAGCTGAGTTATTTTTGTATTTTTAATTCTTCTTGTAATTGGCAGCCAGTGTTCGCTGTATTTTAAGGAGCAGAGATTTTAGCTAAAGGGGTACCATGTCATTAATCAATCCACTGAATATTCATGATTTAGTGGATTTTTTTTCCCCACAGAAGGAGAGAAGTAATTATTTTGGCTAGCACTTGAAAAGCCTGTGTGCACTCTTGGTAGAACTCCACTATATTGGGCAAAAGTAGAATTTTTCTATTAGACATGCAAACTGCTCTTCTCTGCCCAATACTGCTAAATGATCTTCAGTTCCTTATCTTCTTTATTTAGTAACAACATTTCATGCTTTTTTGAATAAGAATATAATGAAAATGGAAAAACTGAGGAAGAAACCCATCAAAACATCAAACCCTGCAGTGGAGGCTGAGCCTGAGCTTTGATGAAACCCTGATTTGCAGAGTGGGGTCTTGACAAACCTTTTAATATTTATAGCAAACTACCATTTTGTATTTGTTATTTAAGTTTGTTCAGTCTTAGGTGGTGCAAAGCTCAAATGCAATCCCAGCTGTGGCGTGTGTGGGATGCTGTTCCCAAGACTTGTGCACGAAGCTGAACTTCTTCCTGTGGCTGGATCCTCCTGGTTTCCATCTTCAGTGCACTTCTGGTCCTTACTGACTTTTCTTACCTGGGGTATGCTGCTTTCTCCCATGTCACTGTAAAGGCACCAGCCAGTAGATAACGACGAGGCAGCATCAGGCTGTTTGGAAATACGGTTGGGTTGGTCAGGTCCCGTGCAGAGCATGAGAGTGGCTGTTTCTCAGGAGGTGCTGGAGGGCAGATCTGGTGCTAGTCCTTCAGGTTTGTTTGCTTCTTGACCCGAAGCGATTGTAGGACAACTGAGCAACAGTTATTTAACTTCCTTGAGTAAAAGAAATCAAGGGAAAACCGTTGCTGTTTGTAAAAGTAGCAGAGCAGAAGGAGCCCTGCGGAATGCAGCATTGCAAATCAGCTCAGGAGAGTGGGATCAGGTGTTTTATGAGCAGTCCCTCCACCCCAGTGCTGAATCCTGCCAGGAGTTTTGCCCCAGAGACCAGAAGTGCAAAACCTTTCTCCTCTGCAATGGAGATGCTTGGCAGCTGGGCTGGTCAGCTTCCCAGGTGAGGGCTGTTGTCAGCCAGCAGAGCCTCAAAGCCTGCGCTGTTTAGTTCTACCCTTTATGTGAAGAAAAGCAGCAACAACAACAGATAGGTGGGAGAGCTTTTGAAGTTAATCCTCCTGGACAGGGCAGGGGGGATGTTTGTTTAGCTGTTGGATATGTGTGTGAGTTCCTAAATTCTATCACTTGTGCTGTTTTGGGTTTTTTTGTCCTGCAGGAGTCTGGACATGTTCATTTTGCCCTGGCAGGTTGTCCCCATGGGGACCACACGCTCTCACAGTGCCCGGGTGTCCTGTAACTGTGCACAGGGTCACCGTACGGGGCATGCAGCTTCCTCCCTGCTTTTGCTGGGGACTTAATTCTGCTCCTTTCTTGGGAGTAGCAGAGCAAAACTAATCTGCTTGTCTTCAGCATCCAACCCTCACGGTCACTTTTTTTTTTTCTTTGAAGATACTAAGATGTTTTTAGGTGTTTCCTTTGGTATGGTTTTGGGGATTTTTTTTCGTTAGGGTGATATTATTTAACAGCCACGTGCCATATTTCTTTAAACCTAGCTTTTGACAAAAGCTTAAACCATGCCTTGCTGTTTCTGTGTAGTGCCACAGCGCTGACTGCAGCGGGAGCGCTGCGTAATGAAGGGTTAGCGGCAATGGGTCGTCTCTATCCGAAGCTGTTTTAACAGAAGCAGCAGGTAGTTTTCTGTTTGCACAGATACTTCTGCTTCTAATAGTCTCAGGCTGTGGGGCTTCCTTTTTGGTAAACAACTCTGTCAAGTTGGGGTTCTGTAGGGTTTTTATTTAATGATTTGGGGATTTTTTTCCTTGTTTTTATTTAAAAGTGATTTTATTGATAGAGGAAAAAATATCTCCGTTGACAGCTCTGGAAACCAAACAAGAGTTTGGTTTCCAGAGCTGTCAATGGAGATATTTTTAAATGGAGATATTTTATCCTGTCTCGAAACACCCCAGGAGAACCCCCAGATACCCAGGTGTTAGGATAACCTTCCCCAAGGTGCAGCAAAAAGCTGTCATGGTTTCCAAGAATTTGTAAGGTAGTTCTAAGCTTTGTGTCACCAAAGTCATCACAGCTTTACCCTGTTAGCGGAATAAACCTGAGCGTGGGTGATGGACTGAGCGTGCTATTGTAGGGTCTGACCACGAGTTATGTGCCTGATATGCTTCTCCAGGATTTTAGCAGGGTCCTGGGGCTGAATGTGGAACCCATCAAAGATTTCTTGTCCAGCAAGAGCTAAATTTTCAAATCCTTTAAAGCAATCTTAGGTTTGTTTCCATGGCATTGATTATTTGTTTCTTTTTTTAATTATGGCTTGAAGGTGAGAGGGGATATTCTTGCATCTTGAAGAGTTGCCTTGGAGGACACAATGACTTGACATCGTTTGAATTTCTAATCCGTTTTCAGGTCGGCTTTCTCAAAAGCAGGGTTGACTGGCAAATGGATAAAGCCCTGAAAAGATAAGTGCATTCGGTATCCTGGCATTCCAACCCTGGATTTGGGATCCAGCCGATGATGTGTAGCGCCATTTGCAGCAGGAGCACCCTCGCTGACCACGGCGGCGAGGGGCAGGTTGGCCTCCCTTGCCATCAGAGGCCAGTGCCGACAGAGCGCGGTGCCCAGGCGAGAGGCGACGGCTTTCCTTCGGGACAGCCGGGGAGCGAAGTTCACCCAGGGCCCACGCAGCAGCCCCGAGGCCGGCGAAACTTCGGGCGAACGCCCGTCGCGCACGGCAATTACTGCCCCG
>VXBZ01011477.1:28051-38336 GCA_013399135.1 Heliornis fulica | reverse complement strand
CCCCTCGGGAAGTTTGATGGCTTCTTTGAGGAGAGTCAAAGTCCTGCTGGTGTTAAACTTGATCGCGGTGGCTGGCTTCGTCCTCTTCCTGGCCAAGTGCAGACCCATCACGGCCAAGAGCGGCGACTCCTTCCATGACATCCACCCCAGGGCAGAAGTGGCCAACTTGACAGCCCACGGCATCAGCTCCATCCAGGATGCAGTGCTGAAGAGACTCTCCCTCCTAGAAGACATAGTCTACAGGCAGCTGAACGGTAGGAACGGTTCTGCCCTCAATGCCTTTGGGTCGGGGGCGGTGGATGGAGGCGAAGGGCGGGTGCACAGCTTGCTGGAAGTTTACGTGACAGGACCGTGCCTTTTTCTCCTGTATTGTGGAAGTGGAATCTCAGCGGGCTGAAAGAATTTACTATGAGATTTCCAAGTTGCCTTTGTGTTTCATGCTCAGAGTACCTTGCCCAGGACGGGAGGAAAGCATAACAGTGTAATGTGCTGTCTTTCAGGTCTGTAGTGGTGGTCAGGAAATTACAATGTCATGACTTCAGCATCAGATGAGAGGGATGTTCGGTGGGTGCACATGGGTTGGGGCAGCATGCTGTGTATTAATTGAGCAAATGGCTTTTACTACTACTACTACTAGTACAGAGTTGGTTTTTCGGAAGGGAGTCTTAAACGGCTGAAGTGTGTTGTGTCATTTGAGCGCAGAAGGTCAGAAAGCCAAACACGCTTTCTCTAATAAGTTAAGCAAACTATTCAGTATTTCCTATGGCTCAGCATTGACAGCTGCTAATTAAAATCTCAACTAATGCTTCTCTTTATAGCATAGTGAAGGGATTTCTATTAAAATCTCACCAGGTTCAGTAGTTCGGAGATGTAGAAAGGGAGTTTTAAAGATGCCGTGCGGGATAGAGGAACGAGTTGTAAAGATGTAAGAAATCTAGGTGAGGTATCTAATTAAAACACTGACTGTGGGAGCTATTTTTTTTACAATTGTTCCCCACAGATTCACAACTGGGAATGTAATCTCAATCAAGAGTCCTTGTAAAGTATCTTTACTGACTGCAAGTTTTCATGTTGCAGAATTAGCAGAGGTAATGTTTTTGGCAGTGACAGTGTGATTCCCTCTCTGAGTTTTGAATATGAAGCCTGTGTGTGGTTCTGTGCCATGTTGAACCTACAGCCGGTGTGCGCTGCGTCTCGGTGCTGAATCAGAGCTAGTGCTGCACCGAGGATGCGAGGCAGGTGCTGGAGAGCAGCGTACCTATCCTGGGGCCAGTGTGTGTCTCGGTCAGTGTTTGTGCTGTACAAAATGAGAAGCAGTCAGCTGAGTAGGGAAGTGTTATTTATACCGCTGCTTTATACGCTTGCATGAAGAGCCTGTCCTGCCTGCGACAGTGCCTGGCACCACAGGATGTTGAAGCAGCACTGTTGGGTGACAAACACGGTGAAAACAAAAGAATAACAAGGAGTAAGGTAGGAAGCTGGATGTTATTTGTAATCAGACGGTGAAACCGGCTGCTTCTGGATGTTGCTAGGGCAGAAGTTTCCATGAAGATGCAGGCACTTAGTTAAAACAGGGTGATAGCTGCGGTTCACGGCAGGAGCCCTCCGTGGACCTTGGAATTGGACAAGGCATCATGATGCCCTCAGCCATTCCTGCAAACACAGAGGGAGAGCTGAAATCCTGAGTTATTACCCTTCTGCTGTGGAGATTGAGGTGGGGCTCCCTGCTCTGATGTGCTCCGGGGGCTGTGTTGGGATGGAGCTGGTGCTTGTAACAGGAGCTGTGAGCCCCAGGACGGCTCTTAATGTGCTGCCTTGTCTGTAGGCGGCTGTGGGCACTGGAATACGTTCATGGGAGTCTGCTCAGTGCTGAGGAGCCGTCATGCACTGATAGACCAGGGGAGGCAGAGAGGTAATAGATGTGTTGCCCGTATCACAAATGCTTTCTCAGGGCAGGCAGAAAGCTGAGCACACAAATGTGACATCTTGTCTGGCCTCTGCATGACGGGGTGATTTATAGCGACACTGAGGAGTCTGGCTAAAAAATAGTTCTGGCACAGTGCTTATGTAACTTTGGGTCAAGTATGTACTTGGCACATGTGATTTCTAGAAAAGTTTGATGTGTTCTGTTCCCTGCATGATGTCTGGGTGTTGTGCTTCAGCAAGAGCTGAGGTTAGGGCAGGATGTGTGGGTCCAGGTGAAGCCCCATCTCCACCGCCTGGCATTAAAAGGAGATGGTGAGGTGTGCAGCAGCAGCCCGTAGGGCAGAGGATGCAGAGACTGCTGGACTGGCTTCCCTGCCTCGAGTCTTGTGCCTTCCTAAATGCCTGAGGCTGAAAACCTGGTGCCTCCTTGAAGTATGCAGATCGGAGCTCACTTTCTTTCTTTTTTTTTTTTTTTGCTTTTAGGGTAGGAAAGTCTCAGGCTGGTGAGAAGTGCCTAACAGAACCCACCATATGCTCTTAGACAAGAGCATCCCTGAATCCACCGAGAGTTCTTTCTGTTGCATAAGGTTGTGTTTTGGTTTAAGTCTGACCTGTGGTTTAGCACATGCATAATGTTAGAGCATGGATCTATAGTGTGGGGTGTGGAAAGCCTGTGCATCATATTGGGAGTATTGGGAAGTGTTTGGCCAAAGAGGAACTAAAGTGCAGTTTGGGTTCAGTCAGTTATACATTTTTCTCTGCATTAGAGGACTTGGCTGGATTTCAGTGGGAGTTGAAGCCATCTTTAAAAAAAGAATCTCTGAAAAAACTCCACTTGGTAAAGATCAAATGAGCAATCAGATGATGCCACTGCAGTGTGTTTGGGTTTGAATCATGGAGTGTAAAGCATATTGGAAATACCAGCTCTCTTCGGTATGGCAACCCTCATGTTGTACATATGTATATTTACCGATTTCTGTAGCTGTTGCCCATGAAAACAAGCTAAAAGATACTGCCTCGGGGCTGCTGAAGGAGTGGTTTTACATGATCATTTCTTCTGAATGACATTTCTCTGCAGTGCCACTCTGGAAATAAATTGGGCACCCTCTTAGTGCAAGAAGAGCTGTGCCAAACGTGGCACGATCTGCTTCGACAACGGCTCCTCGCTTTCTGGGTGATGCATCTTGCAGTGTTTTCCTGACACTGTGCACTGGGTCTGCAGTGCCACGGTGACTTCATGTCGGCTGTGGGGTGGTTATTTCAGATGGTGCTTGCCAGGAGTGCTTTGGAGATGCTGAATGGGACTGGGGAGTCATCACAGTCCACAGGGACCTTGCTCAGCGTTCTCCCCCCTGTAATTCATAAAGCATCCAGGAGAAGTGTTGAGTATGCCCAAATTTGTCTATTCAGGATTCTTTTGGCCTTAAAACTGTCTGTGTGCATTATTCTTTCTGAAGGTTTATTATTCTTCCTGTTGCTTTTTGCTGGTCTCAAATAGGATGGCTCTCACAGTTGTGAAGTACGAGGGTGCCCTTTGCAGTGGAGGGTTTTGTATGTGCATGCACTTACCTGAGACTTCAGGATGGATTTAATTTCTGTAGGCACTTTTATGGATGGAATTTTCTTGTTCAGCATATGTTCAGAGAAAGCTAATGAAGGCCTGGAAGGAACATGTGTGTTTTATTCTGAGTATTAACTACAACTTGTCTTTTTGATTCAGACCTAATTATTTGTGTGCTGACATTTACATAAGCAAAGGTTGTGGTCCAAATTATCTCCAACTTTATGGAGATTCACACAAATGAACCTTTTGGTTGTGTCTGTGTTTACAAAGAGAGGGTTTCTGTGCTTATGTGCAAACTAGTTTAGCTAGCGAGGAGCTGGAGTGAATAAAGACTGCGAAGAGCATTCTGCTTCTGCCACAGCCATGGGCTTCCTGGGCAAACCCTTCTTTGTGCCTGACCCTCTCCCTCCAGAGCAGTTGGAGAAATGGTGCTTTTGTAGGCTCTTGAGACAGAGAAGGTTGGTCAACTTTGTAACAGCAGAGAGTGGGGTAGAGAATGAGAGACATGTCTTGAGGAAAGCTGCAATACAAAGGTTTTTCTCACTCCTCTCAGTGGGATGGGTCCTGTGTCCACTGCATGGGGAGAAGCTGCCCCATCCAGTCCCCCATCCTCCAAGGAATGGCCCTGGGGGAATTGCTCAAGTAGCTTTTGTCTGGCCCTTTCTTCTTTCTTGCATTCTCCACCTGCTTTTGTCCTTGGTGCTTGATCCCACCCTGTGTGTGCTAAAGGGCAACCTTCAGGGTGATGCAGCATGCAGTCACCTCCTCCCAGGACAAGGCTGACACCTGACCTGAGTGGTGCCAGCCCAAGGTAGAGGAAGCCTTCAGAGGTGGGTCATCAGCTGCTGAGGCAGTAGGAGGCCAGGTAGGGCCCGTGAGCAGGTTCCTTACATGTTCTGGGGCAGCTCTGATGATCAGGTGGGAGCAAAGAGCCTGGATCTGGTTTGTGTGTTGGTTTTTATCCCCATCCTGATGAGCTCAGTCCTGCCCAAAAGTGGGCAATCCCCTCTTCTAAATCCTGTTCTCGAGAAGCTCTTTAAGTCAGTATACAGATAGTTTAGTAATGAAATAGAGCTGCTGGTTTGAGAATAGAGGTGCAGGAGGGAGAGTACTCTTCAGTAAAGCCTTGGTTTGCATGTGGGGAAGCCACCATCCATACCTACCATAACTGAGCACCTTGGGCAAGTCCAGGCAGATCAGTTCTGCTGGTCACTGGTGGTCTGAGGAACCAGCCCAGCCACGGCCTGGAGTGCTGAGCAAACACCTCTGTGTCTGCTTGTGTGTGTTCACCAGAGCTCTGCAACTTGGATTTAAACCTCCAAGGAACGGGAAGGCTGTAAACTCAACTCACTCTCTGCTGCTTTTACCAGCTGAATCTGGGAAGCACTCAGCTTTCTGGAAGCTGGTGAGACAGGAATGATGTGGTGTCTAAGTAGTGTGATAAAAGTAAAAATTGTTTACATCAAGGTAAATACTACTAAGACAGAAACAGCGTGGAGGGGTACTGCCGACTCACACGAAGCTGATTTTTTTAGATTTTATTTTGTAAGCTCACAACAGATTATATATAAAATCAGGGACAATAAAAGCTATGTGCAAATTGTTGTAAACGAGAGGCTGGTGATGAAGATCCACTGAAGTGAATTTGGCCAGATAATGGGTGAGCAGAGCAGCCCCCCCCCTCGGTGTTAGTCCAGAGACTAACCCGCTGCTCTACCAAACGTTGAAAGTTGAAGAGGAACTTTAAATTCCTTGGTGGTTAAATAAGCCTGTGTTCATTTTTAAACCATCTTGCATGTGTGCTTTTGCACATGGAATTGTTTGCACATGCTGAGGTCCAAACAAGTGTATGCCAGCAGCCTCCCTGCCTGCAGATTGGGCTCTCATCTGCGGATCGGGTTAGGAAATCCATGATGGACACTGGGGCCGATGCTGAAACACAGCCTTTTGCACAGTCTCACTATCCCCCTTGTAAAGTGGCACTTAATTAACTTAAAACACTTCTCAGATATGTGGATTTACTTCCCAGTAGGATAAGATAATGCTTATCTTGTATAACACTTATCATCCTCAAAGTACATTACAAACTTAGCTAACTACCGAGTATAAAAATTCTATATGTAAATAAGGGAGATTAAATGTGGTTCTCTCAGCCATTTAGAGGTATGTAATAACATTACACCCACAGACTAGTCATATTAAGATTTTAACAGGTTGATAATATATTAACTAAAATGCTCAGAATTTCTCTTAATCAAGAGCAACAACTAAATCTAAATAATTGAGAGTAGGGAAATGCTGTTTGTAGGCAGAAGGGTCCCAAACTTTAATCATGATAATGAAATAAAATAGCTCTTTATACAAGCACAGCCTCACTGGGTGAAATCCTTTGATATAGGAAATGATGAAGTGATGTGCTGTGCTGTGTGATGTATGTGACTGCTGTATGAACTGGTGGTTAGCACACAGGGGATGAGATGCTCTTTCCCTGTCTATCCCACTACCAGTGTATTTCCGAAGCAGAAACGAACTGATTTTATATGGCCTTACTTAGCAACTTAATAAAAACTGCAGCTTTGATGTTTATTTTATACCTTTCAGGGTTGGTTGCCATATTCCCCATAAGGAATGATGCAAAGTACCCAGATTCAGCCCCTAGTTTTAGAGGTTCTCAGCCAGAAGTTGCTGACTGCAGGAGCGAGGTTTGCACAGGCTCAAGACACCTCAGAGCTGCTGTCTGTAAATTATTCCCTTCGAGTTCATGGATGTTTGGTCTGATACTGATCAAAGAATGAATAAAAGAAATACTTCTTAGAGAGATAATAGAGTTAAATGACTGAAGCCTCATCTTCTAGGAAGCATCTGGAAGCTTAGATGTTAACGTGACATTTAGTTTACAACCCGGCTGACTAGGAACTGATAGATAATTTTTGTTTTCGATAGTTGTTTGGCATCATCATCTGAATATTCACTGTCATTGACAATGAATGAGTAATAAGCCACTAACACATTTATCATGCAGAGACAACACAGGATTCATGAGATGCAACAGCAATGACTAGAAAACAGTGACAACGTTGGTATTTTATTCTCGCATATTAATTCAGGTCTGCCTGAATGGAGACACAGAACCAATGGCAAAATATACAGAGGTGCATTACATTTACACTGCCAAATTAGTTAGATGGCTTTCAGGAGTATATTTTTTTTTTATTTTAAGGATACTAAAAAGAAAGAAGGAGCAGGAGCTGTAATTATGTGAATGACAGTGTTGCTGCTAAGCGTC
This sequence comes from Heliornis fulica, assembly GCA_013399135.1. Lineage (NCBI taxonomy): Eukaryota > Metazoa > Chordata > Aves > Gruiformes > Heliornithidae > Heliornis > Heliornis fulica. The sequence goes on along the minus strand of VXBZ01011477.1, from coordinate 31,560 downwards.
GGTCCAGATCAGCAGTAGGCTGCATATTGTGTCTCCAGTAAGAGACACTTGGAACTGGATGCATTTGGCAAACTGTGGGCATCTAGTGACATTTGAGAGCCCGAAGGCATCCTGCCTGGCTTCCAGCTGCCGCTCCAGCAGGGCACGGCTCAGCCGTCACCGAGCGCCGCATCTGCGGGGCTGTGCAGCAGCTTGGGCACCCCGAGGCCTTCCGGATGGCAGCAGGCGTTGGGGATGAGTCCCACGCTCGCCGTCTTGGAGCTCCTCCGCGCTGATCGGGGAAGACAGACGGACAGAGTTGGCTTCAGGCATACACTGTCAAGGCACTTGGATCTTGGTGAGTCCTTCTGGTTTGCTCTTGGCCACCGACTTCCCTCATTACTTGTCTCCTGGCAGACAGCACGTGCATTTCTAATAGGAAAATGCTGTACGCAGCCTGGGAGCAAATCTACCTGTTAATAAGGCACAAAAGGAAATAGAAATGAGCCTTCTCAGGTAATTAAAAAGGTTTTACTCGTTTTGTGATTTATGCCACTAATCTTTATCTAAAACTGAACAATCTGGGCCAGATGTTCCGACGGGCTGGCGGGCTGCCAGATCCCAGCTCCTGCTGCAGATACGCCAGGATCCCGGTGTAGGTGAGGACTTCAGAGGGATGCTTTTTTTTTGAGTTAGATGTCCTTACCAAAGTCTTCAAAGGACTGTTCTAACTCAACATGCATTGTATTGACCCTACAGTGAGTTGACAGCAGTGATTCAACTTCAGTAATGTATCCTACAGGTACAATATTATTTTTCCTAAACAGGTTTGGGAGTACTCACAGCCGTGTTTTCTAGCCCCCGATCCCCGTGGTCAAATTTCTTCAAGAAATTGTTGAATGCTTTACATCTTACTGCTACAAGCATAGCTAGTTCTGCCTATAAATCTAATAGCTATCGACCCACATTCTGACAATCACTGATGGTTATCTAAAAATAATGTGGTAATGATGCAGTGGGAGCCCTATGGACACCGTTACGTGCAAGGAGAGGGTGATGCTGAGCCCAGCTCTGCTGTCACTGAGCAATTACCATGCTTCTGATGCAATGTGAAACCTCTGCCAGTGGGGAGATGCAAAGTTATCTAAAAAAATGAAGACAATTCTGTAAATCAGAAGCTGGATAAAAGTCATGGTTGGTCCTTTCTCTTTTAAAACACTGCTGATGTGTGCTCACACCTCTGACTGTTGTGAGTGTCCGTTCCTACGCTACTGCCCTCGCAGGGACTCGCCGCCTGCGGTTCACACCGATCCCCCGGGCAGCGATGCTGAAGGCTGTCTGCAGGAGGACAGCACTTGTTCAGCGCTGGAGCAGGAAGTGCCTACAGCTTCTCGGGACCTGGTGTGTAATCTGATATCTCTTGGTAAATGGATTTTTGAAGTACATGGACATCCCCAGGTTGTCTGCCCCAGGCTGTTGTGCAAGAGCACACTTCTTCCTGCTGATAGGGAGGGACCTCCTAAAAGTTAGGGCTGTGCCCTACGTGGTAGATCACCACTTCTTACTGCTCTGCTGGCATGTCTTGTGGCACCCAGTTGCTGAATTTTAGCCCAGTAAAACCTGGGTGATGCCTCAGCGTTTCGCTTGGAGGGAGGGAGGGGAATCCTTGGTCTCTTCCCTTCAGTCCCCTCAGCTTATGCACGAACAGAAACGTCCCCTGGTTTGAAGTGTGACTGCCCAGCACTAGCATGTCCCTGGCAGGGGAGGGCAGCCGAGCTGGGCTCCAGGCTCTGCGCTGAGCTGCCTTCAGGCCCTTGTTCTCCCTGCTCGGTTCCCCAGCTCCTGAATAGGATACAGCACTGTGTTTTCACCCATTAACAGTAGCCTCTTTTTGTATCTGTGGGTAATAGAATCACAAATTACTTTTCCTTGGTACAGAAAGTGGAAAATAATTGCAAGAGAAACATCAGCTGTGGATTAACAGCCCCCAGCAGTGCCTCAGCTGAGTTATTTTGGGTGTTTCCTCAGGCTCTAGAGAGCATGAGCGAGTCAAGCAAGGTCCCTTACCCCATGGTCATCAGAATTTATTTAACCTTTGTGTTAATCTTCATTTGCTCATTTAGTGTTTCGGGCAGGGTAATGGCCCACTGTGGTTGTGTGTGTTCTCAGAGCATAAAGATGAAGCTAGAAGGTTAATTTTGAAATGAAACTATTTAAATTTCTTTTTGGGTCTTTGCCCATATTGCACTTTAAATTCAATCAGGAGAGCGCTCATGTTTGCACCGAACTACTGCAGATTCTTCCAAAACAATTGCTTCATCAAACTCTAAAATCATAAAGGGGTGGGAGGGGATATGTGAAAAGTCATTTAGTGATATCTTAAAGCTCACATATATTCCCTAACTGGGTTTAAAATAGTTTTTGTTGACCTTTGCATGGTTTTAGTGTGTACCACCCTTGGCACAGGGTGTTTTAAATAGCTAGGAACATAAAACCTACTCTGGTAGATTTTATTTCAGTTTTTCACATTTGCCCTGACAAGACAGTAATAACTGTTACACTTGTCCAGACCTGCAGTCGAGGCTGGGGCCGGGTTGTGCTTTGCCCTTTGCTCAGCGTGGGCCAAGCGCCGCAACGTGGAAGTTCAGTTTGGTTGCTCGTGTTACTCAGTCTGGAGGGACTGGGGGTCCCAGTAAGGCCACCAGGCATTCAGTAGGAAAGGATCAGGTCTCAGGTTTCTTCCAACAGTTTGTGTGCTGCTGGGCAGGGTACTTTGGGTAATGGTAGAAGAATGGGAATTAGGGATCCAGATTCCTGTGTGTGTTACTGAATGTTTTAAGAACTGCAGGAGGTGAAGGGGTTTGATGTGGGAAGTGGCATGAGAACATGGGAAAAGTTGCATGTGTTTTGCACGTGTTTTGGTGAGTTGAAGGTACTTGGAGCTGGCATCAAAGAGGTGCAACCAGGACAGGTGAGGAAGGAGAGATGTTTGACTTGCATGTTATTCCAGAACATAACAAATGACTGGGATGTAGCCTTAATTAAGTGATTACCATTGACTTTATGACCCTGCACAGCAGCCCTGGCTGGTTCACATATATCCCATATATTTGGTGCTGTAAAGCAGTGAGAGACATGCCATTCCCAAACCACTTCTCATTTAGTGAGATAAATCACACAACAGAATGAGGCAGAAGATGGGGGGAGAATTAGACTTAATGTTGTGTTAATTCCCTGTGGCTTTTGGATTTAAAGCTCAACTTGCTTTAAATCTATATTAATTATATGTCGACTAGGTTGAAGGGGAGATGTGTGAGAAAATGAAATAACAGGAAGATGTGTGAGTGAAGTGGGAGGGATGGATGGAGGGAGCAAGGGAGGATGGCAGGAATGGTAAAAGCAGGAGGTGGGATGTGGATTCATCCAGGACCAATGTGCTGAGCCAGGTCATACAGCTGAAGGGGCTCCATGGGCTGTGAGAGCTGGGGAAGGGGCAGGCAGCAGCTGTTCAGCCTGGAGAAGAGGAGGCT
>VXBZ01011477.1:10680-27959 GCA_013399135.1 Heliornis fulica | reverse complement strand
GGGTTGGACTGGATGACCTCTGGGAGTCACTTCTAACCCTAATCATTCCATGATTCTATGATTCTGTGTGTTTCCTTAGGTTGCCTGACTCCAGAGGCTTCACATGCCCCTCTGAGTTATGGGCACTGGTCCATAGTCCCAAAATTATCCACCTTGCACTAGGTCACAAAGGGACATGCTGTGGGACCCCCTTATCGGAGGTGAAGGGACCAGAAGACTCAGCTGGGAGGAGGAGATGCTGGTGGTGAGGCAGCTGCTCTTTAGGTGAGGCTGGTTTGACTGGTGGTGTCCCAAGGGACAGAGCTGGCTTTTAAGCTCCCCAGGTGGGGGTCAGGAAGAGAAGCTGCAGTACCTGGAGGAGGAAATGGGTAATTAAGCTAATGGGCGGGGGCTGGGAGAGCTGCGGTTGCCAGTGTGGAAGGGGAACAGTGCTGTTTGGGTAGCTCGGATGGTGTGAAGGGCAGGATGACGGCAGGACCGTGCAGCAGATGCATGGATGTGCAGGCAGCTTTCCTTCAGGTCTGCCCGTCGGAGCGTCTCAATCAGGTACCAGTTTTAGTGTCTCACGTGAAAGGAGTTGCTGGGGTCAGGTCATATTGACTTAGTTGTCTTTGGATCAGGCACGAATCAATAAGTGACTTTCTGAGGGAGTTTAATAGCTGTTCTGCACAGACATAAAAGGGGTTAGACAGTAAAATGGGATTTTACACTTCTATCAGTCTTTTCGCTGGAAGTTGCTCAATTTCCAAATACTAATTAATGCTGTGTTCCTTCCACAAATTTTCCTCTCTACTGATGCTGCCTGTTTGATCCTGCAGAACAGCATCAGATCTTGCAAATTAGAACTGGCTGCCAGGCTGCAGAGAGGAAAGAGGGGATGGATGGAGAGGAGTAAAGCTCCACCATCGCATCCCAGTTCGAGGTATCCAGCATAGCTTATGTTCTTTGTGCAGCTGTTTGGAAAAGCCTGGAACTCCCTTGAATGTCCAGCTCTGATTACAGTTCCCAGAACTGCATATCCTGCAATACCCAGCTCCAGTTACACTGAGTGGAATTGGATATCCAAGGAGAGTAATTCACTCCAAAGCTGCACACCAGCATGTAGGCATCTCTGGCAGCATTTGCCTGCCCAGCCTTTCCCATCATGAGAAACTGCTCCACTTTGTTTGTAATTTTTTTTTCCAGTTAGGCTGAAATGGTGATATATTGTCAAGATCATATTTATCTTTCATCCTAGCAAATTGCTCCAGATGGTTTTTCTTTGGAAATGATAGATGGGAATCATTGGGGAGAGGCGGTATGAAACAAGGTGCCCAGGGTGGGGAGCAGTGGCCCTATGGAGATGGGGGATGTCACAGGAGCATCTCTGTGTTGTGACAGGAATGTTTAAATGCAGCACAGTTTCTTGGTGGTCTTGTTGGAAGTAGTGGGAAAATGGGCATCTGCAAAATAAAAAAATACAGGTTTTGTCTTGACCTCCATATTTTATATAAATGATGTATAACTCAAAGGAGAGGTTACTGCCAGAAACCTTCACTGCCAAATGTGGTTCTTGGGTGTTTTTGCTGGTTTGATGATTAAAGTGTTAGCCACATTCAGAAGATGTGTGGGTTTAAAGCCAGGGCAGGTATTATTAGCTGTGTAAAGCAAAACAATTCAGTCACTGCAGAAAAATTACGGGGTTTGTGCTGAAGCAGATATTTAACCTTTGTTTTTACAACTCCAGAAATGAAGCAGTTTGTTTCCTAATGTAGGCTTAATACTCAGAGTGTATGCTGACTGGGTTTTCACATCTGAATGTATGAAATGCTGGGCTATTAAAATCTGTTTTAACAATCTCTTTTCCCATAACTCCTAATATTTGCCATTTACTAATTATGATGTGCCTAAGTAGTTCTCATTTGTAGTAGGTATTTTAAATGCTGCAGGTGTCCTCGTTTCTAGTGAACTGCTGGTGACTCCTTCTGAGAGCTGAGCAGTACTGGTGGTTTTTTTGCAGGTTGGCATTAAGTGCTCACTCATCCTGTTCTTCATTAGAAGGTTTTTCATGTTCAGGTCCCAGGTGGAGGCAGAAATAGTCGGACTTGGCAGAGTTGCAGCAGTGTTGGAATACACCTATATTTTCAGCGAGGGTTGTTTGTTGTGTAAACTCATGCCAAGTCAGCAGGGACACACCTGGGGGGGTGGTGTGGAGCACTTTTAGTTTAGGAGTTTCTGCTCTATTTGTCATTTTAATTCTTGGGAATTTCTGACAAATTCATAGTTGGGGAAGCAGGGAGTACAAAAGGTAGCAGCAGTGTTGCAAGCTTCCCACCAGCCTTGTGACGAAGGACAAGGCAGGGTGATTTTTTCATGGTCCATTTTGCTGCTCCATGGGCCAGTGTGACAGGACCATGTGAACCAGTTTAAAGCTCCACTGATGTTATTGAGGCCATTGACCTTATAGTCTGATGGGCCTCCCTGCCAAACAGAGAGCTGGGAATGCCAGAAAAGTGGCAATATAAAACCCCAAAACTTTAAGGTGGAAGTCAGGAAGGAAGCAGGAGCTGCACTTGAGGTAAAAAGGGAAATTAAATGGTTTAGATGCTCTGCAAGCAAGGAAACCCTGTTCACTCAGCTGTCTGCCTGCCTTGCATTTCATTTTACCTTGAATTTTGCCTGTTGGTTTTTTCTTTCCTTAATCCCATTTCTCAATCACCTTCACCAGCAGCAACTCCAGCTGTGACTTGACAGCTGCTACCGTCTTCTGCAGCCTGTGCTGCCAAAAATCCCAGCTGACTCAGGGGCTCAAGGCACCAGGCTATTTTCTATATTTCTTCCCACTATAAAATGATGCATATTAATATTTATAGGCCTCTTTCTAAATTCAGAAGGCTCCAGGCCTACTGCAGTTATGTTGGGGTTTATTTTAAACCTCAGTCCTGGGCAGGTATGTCCTGGAGTACCAGAGTGGGGCAGTGCTTTAGGGTTAGGTGTGGTGGAACCTTCTCCAGTCTTGAACCAAGTACTTAAACCCTCCTGGAAGCCTGAATGTAATGGAGAGCTTCAAATCCCATCTTTTCACCTTACATCCCATGACATAACTGCTTCCCATTTGGAAGAAGGGATGGTGCTGCCAGGGGTAAGATGTGCTGCAGGTCCTTCCTGTACTTGAATGTTGCCAACCAGCAGCAGCTCCTCCTGCCTGGCCCTAACGTGGGTACATACTTCTGGGCTTATTTCTCACTTCTTCCGTTTCTGCTGTCTGCTCTCAGAGACAGCATCAGATCTGCAGCCTCCATCTCTCTTTCCTCCAGAAGTTATGTGGAAAAAAAAGATACTTCTTTTTTGCCACCTCCTTCCTTTGCATTTTCACACCTCTATGCTGCGCCTTGGCTTAAAACTTCAAGAGTTGCAACTCGGGGAGTTGAGGTGGGGGGAAGCTGATCTAGGAGTCTGGACAGGATCAGTGGAGCTGAAGGTACAGCAGTGACTTAGAAGTTTGCTGAGTGGTCTGTGTCAGGGGCTTGTGTCACAAAACAGAGATGCATAAGGCAAATCCTCATCCAGCGTGAGGAGGTTCCCTTATACTTGAATTTAAAAATGCCTTTTCTATTTTAAAAGCAAAAATCTCTGATTACGTTCACGTGATAATACAGATCTTGCTTTGACTCATTTTTGGGTGTTATTAGATAAAACCTTTCAGCATTTGCCTTCAGCTGCAGTATCTGCAGTTTGTGTGCTCGGCCCTGCACAGAGCTCCCTGGGCAGCAGCTGCCACCCCTCATCCCAGGGGAGCCCAGGAGACCTGGATCCCCGAGGAGAGCCCCCCCCCCCCAGCACTCCCTCCTGCGCTTGGGAGTCAGGGCTGCAGTTAGGAGCAGCGGCTGTGCTGGATCAGCAGGGACGTGTTCCGTGGATCTGGATGGGCTCAGCAGGAACTGCTGGGAGTGTTCCACAGCCCGTAGCCCAGCCTGCCTGGACCATCAGCCCATCTTCCGAGCGGATCCTGCCTGCATCCTTCCTCTGGGTGCCTGGGGAACAACCCACAGGGCACTTGTGTCAGCGTGGGCGCACGCTGCGCCGTGTCCAGGGACTTCACGGAGTTGGGATCGGCCTTGTCTGAGGGGTGTTGTTAATTGGTGCTATGTTGGGTTAAAGGAATAAAAAGGTAGGACCTAATTTCCAGGTTAAAATTGATATGAGCTGGGCTTCTCTCCCATCAGTCTCTTGAGCTTTTATGCTTTTACAGTCTAATTCAAGAGATTTTTTTCTTCTTCTCCCCCCTTGCTAGGTCACTAAGACCCTTTGTATTTCATTTGCATTGTGTTATCTGTGGAGGAGCTGGACTCGTAGCTCTGTACCGGATTCAGAACTAGCTGTGTGGCAGATACCTTGCAAGCTTTCATTCATTTTCCATGTTTCAGGTGGTTTTGACAAGTAAATACAGTTTCCTATTTATACCCGTGCCAGGAAGAAATCAAATTAGTCTGAAATTAGCCTTTGCTCTCACAATGCTTTGCACATTTCTAATATTAAAGAGATAAGGAAGGAGACGAGCAATCCCGCTTTGAAGACGAGCTGATTTCCATAGCAGGCAGAGTGACCTACTTAAAGGTGGGGGGGGAGAGTGAGCAGAGTTGAAAATGGGCGTTTTTATTTATTTATATAATTTTAAAGCATCTGCATCAGCCCTTGGCTGAGCCTTCTCCTGACACTCACCTGAAAGAGAGCTGGAGGTCTTGGAACTGATGAAACCACGTTTGCCCTTCAGGAGTCCCCTTTGTTTTAAAAGGACCGGTGTTGGCGTTGCAGCAGGTGGAGCCGAGCAGCTCAGCATGGAGGCGTTTGGTAGCTGACAAGAGTCAAACAAGGCTTTGGGGGAATGTTAATCACGGTGTAACATTTGTAGGCAATCTACTTGGTGGCTTCAGTTAAACGAGAAGGGGCAGCGCGCCCGGCTTTGGGGCTCTGGAGCACGGGGTGTTCGAGAACATCCTCGCCGAGAGTTGCCAACACGATTGTGACAGATCCAGAGATCCCCCAGTAGGCAGGATGGAGCAGCAGATGGGCTGGGAGGTGCATTTACTACTATTTTTACACACTCCTAGCTTGGCAGTCAGGAGATGCGTGGAGTCATATGTATGTATGTGCCATCCAGTGAACGGTGGCTGGGTGGATACATGGTTTGAGGCCTTTTATTTCTTTGAAACAGGCTCCCTTATAATAACCACATGTCTCATTTGGGTCTGGTACCACCTTTGTGGGGGACTTAGCTCTGCAAAACCACTCTGATGTCTGGAATGCCAGTGCTGCTCATGGGGCTGGAGTAACCAATGTGAGCACACACAGTTACACCTTGTTGCCCTGGCTCTAGTATGGTCATTTCCTTTGGAGTAAAGTCAGTGTAATGTGTGCTCAGACCAGACTGACCCTTGGGCACACCAGGCACTGTGGTGCAGGAACCTGTACTGTGAAAGGTGATGTCAGAGAGCCCACACTCCTTGGTGGCTGAGAGCTGGCAGTGCCATGTGGGTGCTGGTCCTGGGCTGCGAACTCTGTGTCTGAACTGGTTGTGCACCACCTGCTAAAGGATGTGTATGTATCCAGGGCCTGCATGGGGTGCAGCTCTTCCATAGCAGGGAGCTGTGATGGTCACAGAATGTCAGGAGTTAGAAAGGATCTCGAAAGATCATAGAATCATAGAATGGCTAGAGTTGGAAGGGACTCCCAGAGGTCATCTAGTCCAACCCTCTGCAAGAAGCAGGGACACCCCCAACTAGATCAGGTTGCTCAGGGCCTCATCCAACCTGGCCTTGAACGTCTCCAGGGATCCAGGGGCATCCACCACCTCCCTGGGCAACCTGTTCCAGTGCTCCACCACTCTCACAGGAAAGAACTTTTTTCTAATATCCAATCTAAATCTCCCTCCCCTCTATTTTGAAGCCATCACCCCTTGTCCTGTCACAACAGGCCCTACTGAACAGCCTCTCCCCATTTTTCTTGTAGGCCCCCTTGAGGTACTGGCAGAGCGCTCGAAGGTCTCCCCGGAGCCTCCTCTTCTCCAGGCTGAACAGCCCCAACTCTCTCAGCCTGTCCTCGTAGGAAAGGTGCTTCAGCCCCTTTATCATCTTTGTGGCCTCCTCTGGACCCTCTCCAACTGGTCCATGTCTTTCTTGTGTTGGGGGTTCCAGACCTGGACACAGTACTCCAGGTGAGGTCTCACAAGGGCCCCTGCCTGAGCAGGATGTGAGCTTTCACGCACAGGAATCGATAGAAACTCTCTGCGTTTCAAGTATTACGATGTCATTGACAGGCAGCAGGGAGCACAGGTTGGTGGCCTGAGCTTCTGGCTAGCCTGGTCTTGTCTGAGCTGGTCATTTTAAGTTAATGTAGAGATGAAGATCATTTATTCAGAGAAGTTTCCTTTGCTGGCCCCACGTAGTGTTAAATATTGTGTAACCAGACAGACGCTGCTCTCTGGTTGTCTTCACCTGAAATCTTTCTTTCTTCCCATACCTGAGCGGCGAGATGGAAACTCCCCTGCCCTCTGGGCAGCTGCGTTTCACTGGAGCCATATGTTCAGTTTGTGAAGCCTGTTGGGAATTTGGCAGGATCTGTGAAGTAAGTTAAAAATTAAGAGCTGACGAGTAGGTGAGAAAAGACTGCTCACAGCCACCTCCGGGCATTAATGCTCCCCAAACAACTTTGCTGTGTGCAATTATTGTCCCCTGTTGCTTTTTGAATAGCATTTCTTCTGTGAGTCAAAACACAGCTCCTTTTAACTTGCATCCTTCACTCAGAATAGCAAATCTGAGAAGTCTAGAGGAAGTCTGTGGCCTGTTTTAAAAGTTTTATATTTTTTAAGTAATGTATATAAAGTAGAAGTCTAATGACCCGTTGCAGGGAGGAAAGTATTTCAAGTTGAGCTAACAGAGTGGTGGGAAGACCTCCCCTGCCTCCTCCTGGTCCCAATGTTCCTTGGGAAGTGACTTCATGTGGTTTACTAGTCCCTCTGTGGGTCTGGTAACTTGATGATATGGAGAAGAACATTTATTGAGACACCTGAATCAAACACAATGTAAAGAGCATTTAGGTTCTTGGGGAAGTGCTAAGTCAGCTGGATGCAGCTGAGCTGGGAAACATGACCAAGGAAAATGGGCAGCAAGGAGAGACTGGAGAAGCTGCAGAGTCACCCATGTGGTGGGTGGCCACGACTTGTTTCACCATGACAGACCTGTGGCATGTGAGAGTAACCTCCAAACTTGGCCAAGGCACCACCTTCCCCAGTACCACCAGCCCAGGGCTCTGGGGTGAGGCCATGGGATGCCTTCCTTTCATTAACCTTGCTGTCTGGTGACCTCTGAGGTGCTCCTGACCTCTGAGGAGGTGCAACGAGCATCTGTCAGTATCTTGCTCTTTATATTCATCATTGAGCACTGCAGGGCTTCTCATCCCCTCTAAGCTCCTCTGCCTGCCTTCCAGGGTGCAGAGTCCTAGTTTCTTTAATTTCTTCTACACAAAAAGCATATTCTGAATCTTTGATTTCCTGTGGCTTTGTATCACTGTATTTTTAATACTCGTGTTTGGATTTAGCCAGAGATAACTAGAGCTGCGAGGCCTAAACTGAGGAGGAGGAACACTTGGGCTGGACCTCAGCAGAATGGCCTCAGTGCTGGCAGGGAAGTCAAATACGATCTTTCATGTACAGTTCCTACTACTAATGGTTGAAGTGGTCCAGGCCTCAGGTGGGTGGTTTCTCACAGCCTGGGCTGAAGGGCTGTAGTGCTCCAAAACCTCCTCTGCACTCTTCCTGTGGTGGCTTGGTGCCACACAGGGCAGGGCTCGAAGATCCTTTGAGTCTCCCACACCTTTGGGCTGCCCAGCAGGATCTGTAGAGTCTCAGCACATCAGATAGAACTAAGGTGCTTAAGACTGAACCTGAAATGACATGAACTGTTTGAGCAGCTCGTGGAACCTTTGACCATTCATTCCGTTAGTGTCAGGTTTTTTGGAGGTTTTGGGAGCTGCTGTTTCCACCCCTGCCCCACTGAGGATGTCCCTCACCTGTTGTGGGTGGGTGGGTGGCAGATGAATCATCCCCATCACTCTGCTGTGCAAGTGTGCAGGGCTCCTGCGGGGCAGGATTTGGCAAGTCCTCACCCGCCGTTCCCTCCTGCGCAGTGATCCCAGCAGCTCCCTCTTTCCCCATCTCACCGTGTTCGTGTCAGGAACCAGCAGGGTGGGGCTTTGGTGCCAGTTGTATTTCATGTTGATACAATGCACTTCAGCATTGCCTGTGCTGATGCTGCAGCGTGTGAACAGTCCAAACAAATGTAAAACATAAGACATTTTACAGCGTAATTCTGTGTCACTAAAACAAGTTGTTTTATGGCAGGAATTTAATGATTCCTTTGGAAGGATTTATTTCAGTACAGTATTTCTGAAACTTTAATTGGCTGAACTGTTGGAGAGCTAACAAGGCAATGCTTTCTCACCCATTTGATTCAATGGTAAACCAAGAAAGTTAAGTTTCAATTAAAATCTTATTTTTACAGAGCACTTAGAGGATTGTTTCAGAAAGACCAACTAACTCATTCTTGTATCACCCCATGGGACCAGTGAGATGGGTGTAAACTGAGGGGTGAATATTTGATTTATGTGACGGGTCTCAGGGCTGGGTTCATCATCAGTCTCTGTCTCCCCTTAGCTGCTGTCAGCCAATTGGGTCGGCTGTGAACCCACATAATTTACAGCTTCAGGACGCTTGTGCTGGGTGCAAGGTATCACCCCGAGCCCTGGGTCACCTTGTTTCCTCTGCCTTCGCTGGGCATGAACCAGTCCAAGCCCAGGCTGTGGCAGGATTGTTGCTCATGGGTGCAGAGATTGCAGTGCTGGTCGCAGGCTGTAGCGTGGTTTTGGCTACTCATGAAACCTCAAGTGCTGTCCGAGCCAGCAGGAAAATAGAGTGAGGATGGGATAATTCCCACGGGGTAGCTCTGCAGCACCTCTGGATTCAGAGGGAACGTGCCCTGGTGGGATGCAGCACGCTCACACTGCACAGAAACAATGTGGGCAGCGGATCAGTAGTCCAGCAGTGTCTGTGCCGCTCGATGGAAGAGTCTGGAAGCTCACTCAGGCTCACTGGCTCACTTAAAGGGGCGGCTGTGAAGGGCAGGGTGTCGCCACATGAAAGCAGCTACCGAAGGGGGATGTGTTATACTTGCCAGAAAGCCTGCTGACACAGGAGAGGTGAGACGTGACTCCAGCTCGTGCCAGGGAGAGCTCTGGGGGAGGCTGGGCTGCAAGTAAGGCTTGGGGATTGGTGCAGGCGGGAAGATACCCAGAAAGGGAATCCAAAATCAAAGCTGTGTTACTGCTTGTTGTTAGATGGCTGCCTTCAAATAACTGGTAAGTGGAGTCTGGAGTTCAGGGCTGTAGCCTCTCGCTGTTAGCTGGAGGCAGTTTGTTATGGGTAATGGTTTCAGACGCTGGCAAGCTGGTTTCAAGGCCTTTGGGGTCCTGGAGCGGCAGCGCCCGTCTCTGGCGGTGCCCAGAACAGTAATCTGAAATCAGAGGTGCAGGGGTGTCACGGGGTGCTGCGAGTTTCATTTCACAGCTGGAGGCCGAGGTGTTGCTGAGATGTCTCCTAGGGACATGATTTAATGCTTGATACACAAGCAAATGGAGAATAAGTCTCTCCAGGTCCGAGCACTCGCTCTGGGTCAGCAGTCTCTGATTCTCACCATCTTTTAATTCAGCTGTTTTGCTCTGTGCTGAGGTGATAAAACACTGGATTAAGCTTTGTGCTTCGAAACCTAAAGCAGCTCCCTGCGGATGGCAGTGGGCAAACGGGCCGATGCCGGGTGGAGAGCGCCCCAGTCTCCATCGGCAGCGTGCGGTGGCCGGCAGAGTTCAGCCCCAGGGAGGCAGCACACGGGAGTAGTTGAACAGTGATGGTGAGAGTGTCTTTTTTCAGACGTGCTTGTCTGTGGCACAGGATGAAGGTGCTCCCGTGGGTATGGAAATACAAATAAAAGCGGTGGAGCTCTTGGATCCAGTTGTGAGATGGAACAGATGGGCCCTGGTGTGCAAACAGAGCGTGCTCTGCGTGCGCTGGCACAGCAGCCGGGCGGTCTGGTGTAATCCCAGACCCCGTGAAAGCCCTGGAAAATGAATATTTTCATGAGAAAATTAATTAGCTAGTTGTTTTTTCTAATACTTGTAGACTGACAACTTCTGCTGTTAGGTATGGAGGTTCTGCATCACTGAGCCTTGTAATTTCTTCCTTCCTGCTCCTGTGAAGCTCCTGTGATTCCCTGGGGCCGCAGGGCAGCGCAAGCCCGGTGCTCCTCTAACCTCTGCCTGCCTGGGAGGGGGACACATGCTACTCGCCTGCCTGTGCACTAAAGAGATGTAGCAACTGTCTGGAGCTGTGCAGTGGATAAATAAACACAACACAACTTAGAGATTTTACCGTGGCTGCAGCCACTTTGGAAGGGCTAGTGAGAGGCTGCTGGGGGGTCTCTGAGGAGAGGGACCTCACCTGTACCCCTGGAAGAGAGGAGGATAGTTTTAAGGGCTGTTGTTCATAATAAACAGGTCAGAGAGAACACCTTTCAGACAAGAGGTGGGAGCAGGTTTGGATTTTGAAAATAAATTCTTGATACAAGACCTTGCTGATGCAGCCTGTTCCAGCATGGGCTTCCATGTGGGGTCAGAGCCTCCACCTGCTCTGTCATGGGGTCCTCCATGGTCTGAAGGGAAATCTCTGCTCCTCACCATCTTCCACTGGCTGAAGGGGCACAGCCTGCGCCACCACGATCTTCTTCAGGGCTGCAGGGCACCTGAAGCACCTCCTTCACTGTCCTTGGTGTCTGCAGAGTTGTTCCTCCCATCTTCTTGCCCCTCTCTCCAGCTGCAGTCTCCACAGAGTTGTTTTTCCCCTTCTTAACTCCGTTGCCACAGAGGTGCTGCCACCGTCGCTGATGGGCTCAGCCTTGGCCAGTGGTTGGCTCTGTCTTGGCTGGTGTTGGCTCTGTCAGACATGGGGGAAGCTTCTGGCAGAAGCCACCCCTGCAGCCCCCGTGCTCCCAAGCCCTTGCCACACACTTGCAGCGCAGCAGTGTCCAAACTCCTCTCTGCTCTGGAGGTGAGGGCATCCAGTGTGTTGTGGTTCTTTGGCTGGGGTTTGGTTTGGTTGCTTGCTTGGTTTGGTTTCGGTGGGTTTGTGTCTGTGGATGTTTCTGGTTTTGCTCCCAGCATGGCCCTGCTGCTGAAGAGGATACAGGCTGTGGTTTGGGGAGCTGGGGATTGACTCTCCACTGGACATCCTGGAACCAGAGCAGTCTCCTTGCTTAAAGAGACCCAAACCACCAGCAGTTCACAGTGATAAATGACTCAGCCAGTTCTGTACAGGAGCAAATGTAGAAAACTGTCAGAAAGAAAATACACACTTAAGGTCTGTAAAATCAGGCTTTTTATATCTTCAAGTGTCCTTAGTGCCTGTTGCCCAATACAACTTGATAATTGCTTTCACTTACTGTAATTCATTGTCTAGATGTAACATACCTGTGAGCTTTCAGTCTCTACCAGGGCTGCGATAAGCAGCTTCCCTTTGGCAAGAGGTCTCTGTGTTCCTCCCACTGCTTTCTCTTTATGGCTTAATTTCTCCAGCTTTGCCACAGTTTGATTTTATTTTACGGCTTGCAGCATGAGGTCCCCAATTCATTTATGTCCGTTAAGCAAACATCTATTTCTGGGATTGATGTTTTAATTTAATAAAACACTTTGTAATGGGGGTCAGCTGCAGCTGTGAATTTGTGATGAGTGTCTGTTGGAAGCCCCGTGGAGCAGCAGCGGTAGCACGGAGCATGTGAGGGTGCTTGTCCCGAGCCTCTGCACACGGACCGTTGTCGGGGGGGCTCTGCATGGCCCCGGCTCCTTGCGGTGCCGCCGGTGTCGGATCAGCGGCTCGTGCTGTGAGCCCCCGTGTCTGCCCTGCGGGGTGATCTCAGGGACTGCGCTTCGGCGTATCCCCAGAAGGGGTCTCAGAGGCTGGGGTTCTGGATCCAGCCAGATACGGTGCCAGTTGGAAAGGGCAGATGTGTGCAGAGAGGTTGTGTGCTGCAGGGTGCTAGGGGTGTCCTAGGAGCTCAGCTGAGCGATGCTGTGTCGCACATGAGTATTTAGGGTGAGATTACAGCAGGTGGAGCACCCAGACGTAGGTGTTGCTTTTGCACCAAGCCTCTGGGAAGGCTCCCAGGCCAAATGGTGCTGACTGCCAGCTTGGCTTATGGAAGCAGGCCCAGGGCAGTAAGTCCAAGATGCCCAAGAGCACCTCATGCTGGCTTGGGATAATTGACCAGTTGCTTAGGATCAGACATTTTCTACTGACTTGGGAGGGCTAGAAAAGCCCCAAGACACCGATTGTTGTTGAGGTAAGAAGTTCAGGTAGAGCGTGCACAAGCCGGGAGACAGTGTTTTTATTGAGGTCTCTGTCTCATGAAGGTTTCTGGAGTCTTGTTTGTTTGCTAAAGCAGCCATGAGTGCCTCCAGGCTGCTGGCTCTTGGTGGCCTTCGGGACACCAGACAGAGCAATCTCATATAAGTTATATAAGATACAGGTATCAGTTTGTATATTCTTTCAGTACATCCTTTCCCATCTTTGCTAATCTCTAGTAATTCAGCGATTTCAGAAAGAAAAGAGAGGCATGAAAAATCTCTTAGGAATAGGCTTTTAATAAATTCTCCCTTGAGCCCTTCATTTCATTTTTCACTTCAGCATACTCTGTCCTACTGCCAGTCCCATCTCTTTTGGAAACATTTTAAAGCATACTTCTTTTGCCAGACTTTCCCAGATAGGTTTGGGATGGAACGTTAAGCATCTGATTCAATTTTGTGTTCTTTCTGCTTTTACCCTCTAAAGAAAATTCTGAGTTTTTCCAGAAGATTGAAACAAATTCCTAATGCAAGTCAGTGAACTTCATTTACCACTGTTCTGAAATAATTTGCTTGGCAATCTTCCTGCCAGCTCTGACCAGGGTATCTCTGGCGAGACTTGGAGTGACCAGTTCATCCTTGTGGTAGGATACAAAAATTCTAGGATATAAAATTCCATGTAACCTGTGCTGTTATTCCAGGGCAGCTGTCAGGGACCCATCAGACAGCAGAAAATTTTGTTGGCTTGTGTTAAATTTCAGGCAGTGGCTTTAATTGGTGAGGTGTCACACCTCGCTGAGCCCTGCTGACTCACGGCAGTCACTTGTTATGGGCAGCGCATGGCCCGGCTTGCCCTGGTCTTGCTGCTTCTCCCCCAGAGTCTGTCACCGGTGTAGTGGGACCACTCCTGTGACCCAGCCTGGCAGAGCTAATGATCAACACCCAAGCAACCTTGACAAGCAGTGTTACACTGTTAATGTTGGGTTTTTTTTCATCATTCTTCATGTTTTCTTCCTTTTCCTCCCTAGTTCTTTTGTGCTCTGTTAACAAAAAAAAAAAATTTTTTTTTCTTTTTCCTCCCCTTTTCCCCAGGGACTGTTGGATTTTGCCTTAGCACTAGTCTGCAGTAGGACTTAACCCTTAGTGAGTGGACAGGGGTTACCCATCCTGCTCTACCTGGGTCTGTAACTGTCTCTAGGGGTGTTGGGGAAGAGGGAGAGGAGCAACATGATAAGTAGAGGTTGAGTAGAAGACATCTAGATCAGGACAGAAGGACACTGAAACTGAAGCTCAACATGCCAAAACCTGTCACAATTCCTGTCTTTGATTGAAAGGGTGTTGGTACCCCAAATTATGTATAATGGTCTAAGCACTTAATGTTAACCGTCTACTGACCACCCACGAGCACCTGTTCTTCTCTAAAAACGTTGTTAGCTTCCAGTGAGAATTATCTTACACTTAGGCTGGAGCTTTGCACATAATTAGATTTTATGTTGGGGAACCTCCTGTTGCAGCCAACGTCCTCTGATGTCCAGGAGTTGATGCATTCCTGTATTTGCCTTGTATTTCTCTATTAAGGGTGTACAATTATCCTGTAACAAGTGACATTGCTGTGCAGAGAAATCTGTGCTCAATATCTCCACCCTTAACCATTATCATGAGAAGAATGGATTTCTCCTCTTCTGTGCATTAAGGACGTGTTGTGACTTAGTGGAATCACTGCAGGAGTAAATGATGTATGAAATGAGAAATCTCTGCTCTGTGTGCGCAGACACAGCCAGTGCTGTAAAATGCTCAGCTCAGATGTGGCCAGAAAAATCTGAATTGTCCAGTGTGACTCTTGGTTCTTCCTCTGGTAAAGCATGTTCCACCAGGTTTGGCTTAATTTTTTGCCTGGTGGGCTCACAAGTCTTGATGGGTCATTATGGAGAGATGTCCATGCCAAGTGTGGAAAGCTCACTGTGTGTGTAATTGGGACTGTTTCTCTTGAAACTTGTAGTCAAGGAGGGATGCTCGTTAGCTTGGGAGGAAGTTTCTTGAAACTGCAGAGTCTCTAACCCTTATACACGGAAGTCCTTAAATAAAACTTCCTTTTGTAGATGTCCCACCTTCCTCCTTTCCTCAGACAGCTGAGCTGGACAAACCAAAACTGGCAAGTCTTACATGGAATCCATGCCCGAGTGAGTCCTGGGAAGTTTTGCGGTTTCCTGATTTTTAATGCTGTGTGGGGATAAGGCTGAGGTTAAATCCTCATGCTGACATGCAGCTGTCCTGCCTCTGGCCCCCCATCCTCCTCCTTCTCCTCCTGTATCGCCCACCGGGGCGCGTGTGCTTCCATTGCCACTCAGAGCAGCATTTGGGCGAGCAGCTAATGCTCATGGCTAGTGCTGGTTTGATGACCAGGGTTCAAGCTGCAGCTGGGAAATCCCCCACTGCTGCCAAAGGGCTCTTTAAGGCATGACCCCCAGTGCACTTGTTGGCCTGAGCCCACCAGCGTGCAAGGGGACGGCGTGTTACTGAGCTCAGACCCGGTTTCCATCACTGCTGCGGCTGCTTTGCAGACTTTTCTCCACAACACTTCTCTGTTGTCCAAGAGAGCTGATGGAGCTTTGAGAGGAGGAGGAGGTGCTGCAAGTGATGAGCCTGCACAGTATTAGGGTTCTGTGGCTCGTTCTGTCTTGGTGCTACGAGATGGGAGGGAGCATGGGAAGCAGGATGGTTTCTGATGGAAGGGAGTGAAGGCACTTGGGCAACAAGTGCAGAGAAGGTCTTGTGAAAACTTCAAAAACCTTTCAGTTTTTAGAGAAGAAACCCAAGTTCAGTAGCAATTGTAGGGGACAAAAAAGGTTCACATTGGAAAAAGGGTGTGGAGTGCTGGAGTGCTCAGATCTGCGCTTTGGCATACGGAGCAGCCGAAAGGCAGAGCAGGAGCCTGCAGTGTGTTGTGAAGTGGGGTCATGGGGCTACAGCTTTAGGACTACATATATTTTCTGAAATAACCTCACCTCCCTTTCTGGAGAAGGAGATGCTGTAATTCAGTGTGAATCTCTGTAAGATTCTTGCAGATAATTCAGTTGGAGAACAATTTGGAATTACTCGCCGAGGACATTTTTCTTCCTATCTTTACCAGCGAGGCAGAGTGGCTGGGAGATAACTCCCTTGGAGTCACACCAAGAAGCTGCATCAGTGTTCCTGGGAGAGTGCCTAGAACTCACAAAAAATACATCATCCTTTTAGCTAAGCCTGGCTGAGTTACCAGTTCCAACACCACCTGTACCTCTCCTCGCTGGTGTGAGTGGGTCCTTCTTCCTGCCGTGGTATTTGAGATTAACCCTTTCCCTTCTTCAGCCTTCCCGTGTAAAAAACAGGTGACATTAGCCCTTGGGATGCTTCACATTGTTTTCACCCTGGTTGAAGGTGGTGTGAGGGATGGCATCCTGCCTGGAGGTGACCTTGTTGGCTCCTGTTCTGGCTGCTCTTCACCCCTCAGCTGCTGTCCCCCACCATGGTCCCCAGCAGTAGGTGCTCTCCTTGCCGTGCCATGTCGACGCAGGGCTCGGGCCGAGCAGTGCTAGCAGCTGCTCCACCATAATGCCTTAGAAATCCCCTAAATAGTGCTTTTCTCCATCAGAATGTTAATATGACAGCATGGGTATGGTTGACCTCTTCCCATCCTGGAAACACCTCGCTCGCTGGTTTTGGCAGTGGCTTCTTGCTGCTTTTGTCATGAATGGGGAAAAAATAAGGTGTTATGTGCCATCAGCTCCTTAACTGTCACCCTCAATAAGTCTCTGCCAGGAACAAATAAATCTAAGCTGGGGGGGAAAGTAATTTTTTGTGTGGCCTGGTTTGCTTTGCTGTGCATTTCAGCCATGCTTGATCAGCTGTAAGAGCTGCTCAGCGGTCGCGGAACACGGCGGTTCCCATGAGACGCCTCACAAGGATACCTGGCAGTTCTTTTAGGGTTGCTCTTATAAATCTTAAATCACAGTTATGCATGATTTTCTGTTGAGAAAATAGCTTTATCAAGCATTCATCTGGGGGCTTCCAGCAGGCTCTGAAAACTGTTTAACATAGATGCTCCCACCATCTGATCTCTTACCAGGGACCGTCCTACAGAGTTGCGAGATTGGCTCTTCAGAACATGGGAGCTGTGTCTGTGGGCATTCATCTGGAGATGGGTTTGCTTTCTGTGGGGCACTCTTCCTGTCCTGCTCCATTCCCTCCTTGTCCTTCTCTGCCTTTCCATGTTGAAAAGGACTGATCTGCTTACCCCTGGACACTGTTTCTGTGCTCGAACCCCAGTTCTGCTGCTGTTGATTGAAGCCCAGTTTAAACCTTCTTCAGCTGTCGCTGGTGTTTCTGGGGAGCAGACAGCTCTTGCAGAGCCTCTACCAGCACAGCAGCCACGACCTGCTCCTGAGAGAGGATGTTCAGGAGTGCCATGCCCCACGTCCCCATTTGCTCTCCTTAGTGCCCCCTGTAGCAGGGCCATGGTTGTGTTGAGCCTCCTCAGTGATGTTAGTGCAGCATTTCACATTTTATATTTGTCATATTTGTCTGTGCTGGCAGAAATAGCGACTCGGTAACTATCTCCCAGTTAGTTTGTGAGCTGCCCCTCTTTTAAGCTTCTGCTCAAATGTAGATATTTGTTACCAGACAGTGTAATATACTGCTCTGACTGAGTAGATGTGGAGATATCTGCCATGTGGAGACTTGTGCACCAGTGGAGTGGTGGGCCCAGGGTCACTGTGCTGGTGGGGTGGCAATTCACAGAATCACGAGGCTGGAAAAGACATTTGACATCAACTGTCCCTGTCCTGTCCAAGACCATACCCCTGAGCACCTCATCTCCCCAT
>VXBZ01011477.1:0-10666 GCA_013399135.1 Heliornis fulica | reverse complement strand
CAGACTAAACCCCCCCCCAGCTCCCTCAGCCGCTCCCCAGCAGGTTTGTTCTCCAGACCCTTCCCCAGCCTGGTGGATTTCTGTGCCTGGTTACCGATTGCATTCACGTGATCATTAATAATATATAAACTGTCCAGCCATGTAAATTTAATGTCATTTTGGCAATTTGTGTTTTTTAATTCATGAATGCCAGTTTGCTATGAACACCAAAAGCAGAAAACCCTCTATTTGCATCTCCATGTATTTTTATAGAGTGCAGTAAACCCTGGATTATTTATTTATTTATCCTGCAGCCTCTGATTAATTTGCCCTCAAAGGTAGTAGCACCGTACATCCTTGTCCTTTATCAGGAACTCAAGAGAAAATCTTTTCAGCATCACATGGGGGTGAGCCCCTTGGGAGCTGCTGGATGATTCCACTGGGGAAAGGCATGGTTTGTTTTCCTGAGGATGGACCTGCGAAGGTCCTGCGGTAGCGAGCGGCAGTGCACAAGGGGGTCTGTGTGAGGCTTTTGCTTCACAGTTTTGGGTTTTTGTTTTGTTTTCTTGTTACATACATATGGTTATAAAAAATGTTAAATAGGATCTTTGGTTTAGACTTTTTGTCACAGCCTAACGGATTTAGATGCATGCTTTATAGCAAAATTAATAGCCTGCTTTAAAAATACAACCACAGAACTTAACTGTGGTGCTGTAGTACTGCTTGTAGAGAAATGCAGTGAGCTGGTGGTTGAAACCACTGTGCCTGGAACCCTGCAGTGCATGGCTGTGAGTGGGAGTCCTTCTGTCTGGGTTTTGAACCAAGGAGGGAACATGGCTCTCCAGAGTTCTGCTGAATGGGTCGATAAAGCTCATGTTGTGACACGGGATGGGACCTCTCCATCAGGGCAAACTGATGGCGCTGAGGCTCGAAGCCCTCTCTAAATGATGCACAGGAGCAGCACTGTGTGCTCTGTAACTGCACAAGCTTCCAAAGAAACTAATGTCTTTCAGAAGGGTGGCTCACAGAGGCTTATTTTTTGTGACTATGTGTAGGCTTGATGCACCTAATACTGCCAGCCCTGTGCTGTGCAGTAACTGTAAATCCTGGAGATCAATGCATTTCTTTTCCATTTAACAACTTGTGAATGTATGCAGAGCTGCACAAAAGGGGCTGGTTAATGAGAGCGGTTAAGCAAGATGTTATAGACAGGTGAGGGAGTTGGATGAGCCACCAATCCCATGGGGGAGTCTGGTTCTTGATTTATATCATCCTCTGCCAGTAGGGAAACCTTGACTGTCTTTATAGTGAATGCCCAAGACATTTTGGAGCATTTAAGATTTTTTTTTTGTCTTTATTTTGAGGAGAAAAATGTTCTTATTGCCCATCTTCATGCAGCACAGCTTTGAACTGTCTGCCTTCCTTGCTGGGAGGGAGAGGAGGAGGCAAGCAGCCACTGTCAGTCCAGCAGCTTTCCTTGTCAGGGTTTGGTTACGGTTCGTGCATTGGGACAGGCAGGCAGCGTGGCTGCTGAAAGGCTTAATCTGTTCATGTTATCTCGCATGCTAACTTCTCCCAAGAGCTTTACCCTTCTTCTCCCCTTAATGGCCTCACATCTTTATCCTGTGTAAGAGGGGAGGATTTCTCAGCCCACGGGAGATGATGTACTGAATGATAGTTACTGTGTTAAATCTGTGTGCTTTGGTTCCTGGCTTGCCAGGGAAATGCTGTCTTGAGTGTTTCAGCCGTGGGCTTCTTTTCCCTGGCTCCCCTGTACCCTGTGAAGCCTCTCAGCTTTCCTCTTATGGCCATCTCCCAGAGAGGTCTCCAGCTGGAGAGATGTGCTGGCAGCCAGCCCTCATGGAAGGGAGACCCTATGTAAGGAAAGCACAATGATGGGGACAAAAACCCCACTTTGGGGCCAGATTTGTGGTAAATCTTTGGAGCGAGCAACTACATTTGTCACCTTTGCATGTTTAGGGCCTGGGGAGCGAGAGTTGCACACGGAGCAAGGCTTGTGCATCGCTGGTTTTCCAGGTGGTTTAAGTAGTTGAACCCATAATCTAAATCCTCTCTGGGCCACCTCATGTTCAGAAATGTTGGACAGTGTCTTGTGTGGGCAGAGCCCAGCTGTGTGTCGTGTGCCCAGGGTTGGTTGTGGACTCGTGTACGCGCAGAGTCGATGTGCGCACACGGAAGTGGGTCCCGTGCAGGCCCCGCAGGCCCCGCTGCAGCAGAGACTGCGGTGGGCTGTGATGTGCTGCAGCCCCGGCGCCTGGCACGTGCACCTCCTGATTTGTTGTGCTGTTGTTAATGCTAATGTCACGCTGTTTGCATTAGCATAATTACATTAACATAAACAAAATATTTATATTAAAGTCATTGCAAGATAAATTGCTTTCGCCTCCGTATCCTGTCTCACATCTCCATGTTGCCTGGTCTTTTTTCATAATGTCCCTTTTAATCTTCACTAATATTCCTATTAAAAAACCCCAAAGGTCTTGAAAGTGCAGCTCATAAGGAGTGAGATAACTCCTGAGAGAACAAGAACAGTGTCAATCTTTCAGATCCATCTTCCAAAGCAAAGGGTCCTGGGTCCTGCTTTCTGTGTAGGGAGGAGATCTCCAAGCACGTGGCATTAGACGACGTCAAGAGGAATCGAGGGCTGCGTTTTCAAAGGAATCTAGGTGGACTAAAGGCCAAATTTGACCAGAAATCAGTAATTCACAGTCTTTAACAGAAGTTAGGCTTAGGCACTTGCATGTGCTTAAATAAATTCATCAGTAGAGCTGCTCAGCTGTGTGTTAAGATAAAAAGGTACCTAAGATTCCGCAGGACTGCAAGTGTACCAACCTTTGGGAAAATCAAAGCAGTTAACTTTATTATTTGTCTTTAAAATCTCTTCTTTAATCTCTAGACATAGCTTGAAAAGCTGAGCTTTAGGGATCCGGTAGGAAAAACCTTGGGCTCTGTGTCTGAAGCATACTGTTTTCCTCCCAGAAGGCAAACCCATTTTACTGTACCAAGACCAAAGGTTACAGTAATTATAATTAATAAGAAGTATCTTTTTTTTTTCTTTTCCTATCTCTTTTTCTTTTCCTTGCTCTTTTCTATGACAAGAGGATCTTAATCCATTTCCTAAAACAGTTGCTCCGAGGCAGAAGCATGTATGTCAGGTTTCACCCTGGGGCAAACTCACATTTTCAACTTGAAGATACAGATTTTCAGAGAAACGCTGACAGCCTTGTACTGACACAGCTCCTGCAAGAGCGAGGGGATAATCATGGTGGTCTGGGTCTTCTGTGACCTTAATCTGTGTGAGAGAAGAAGATTTGATAAGTCCAACTGCACCGCTTGCGAGTTGTTAGGGCTCTTTGGTGTCTTGAAGATGAATGTCAGGCAGTACCTAGGGCAGTCCATATTCTTTAGACTTTTACTCTGAATTATTTAAGCGAGTTCATGTCTGCTTTTGCACCGTGGTACATCTGTGGCTGTGTGACAGAGATACTGTGACTTATACTGAACAATTTTCAGACAGGGGATGCTGAGGGAGGGTACCTTTACTTTGTCTACCTTCTCCACTTTGTCCCTGGTACCATGTTAGAGCCATGTGTTTTCATTGGTGGCCTCCCTGGGAGATGATCTTTGGTCCTCTCGTGTGATCACGGCACCACTTGAGGTTTGTGCCCGCAGTGCTGATCCTCGTTCACACGTACGTGTTTGAGGTTGAGCAAGTGCTTGCTGGCTTTTGTACAACAAGGCATCTGCACATACACAGAGGGTTGGTGGCTCTTTTTTATTACTTTTATTTAAATTGGATGCCCAGAGAATGTTATGCTGCATGCAGTGGGAATCCCCTTTTTCTTTTTTTTCTTTTTTTTTCAAAATCACAGATAAGTTGTCATGTGCAGTTGCTGGAGCAGTGCTTGTGGTGCTGGTCCTGCAGAGATCTCGGTGCACTGACTCCTGTGTCCCTGTGAAAGTCAGCTGGAGAAATGGGATTCATGAGGACTGGCAGGCCGGGATCTGAAAGGGTGGGTAAATGGAGTTTTTGTTACTTCAGGGAGGAAGAGCAGGGAGAGAGGATGAAGGAGGACACTTTGAGTCCTGAAGGACCCTCTTGTGGCCTTGGCAAGGGTCTCCTGTAGCCTTCCTGAAAGCCTTGTGTCCTCTCGGACCACAGACCTCCCAGTGCTTGCCAGTGCCTCAGAGACCTACCTCTCCTCTCCCTGTTCCCCTGACCAGAAGCAGAAAACAGCGCAGATGCACTTCCACACAAGTGAGCATTTCGTGTGTGAACTGGGAGTAAGTATGTAGTACAGCCCACCTGTGCCTTGCTCTGCTCCCTCATTCATGAATTATACAGCTCTCTCCTTTCAAGTGCTCGCTTCCACGCCAGAGCGGCTCCTGGGACAGTACTTGGAGGGATTTAGGTTTCCAGGAGCGTCAGTGCAGTACTTTCCTTCAGACTTAATTCACTTTAAAAATCCATTACAGGCCCTATTATCAGGGGTGCTATTAAACCCCTCCAGCATTCATCTCTGTGGCACATACGTTACGTGGATGATCTATTTCCAGGCTAGATGATACTCTGACACCATATTTCACAATGCTCCAGGTATTTCCCTGCCAGCAGTTTGCTAAGCACAGGTGGTTCCCTTCAATGCCAGGCATCCTCGGGTGTCCAGGTAGATTTGGTGTGAATGCTAAGCAGAGCTGGGAGGGACTGTTCTCCCATGAGAACATGATCAGTCCTTTCTGAGAGGAGTGGGTGTCTTTCCAGGTATGCAGGGCAGCAGGTACCACTATCTGCCCCACTATTTACTTGTTTCATTGGCCCACAGAAATCCTTTAAGCCCCAGAATCCCTTAAGCACATATTTAGCTTTAAGTTGATTAATAGTTGCAAGTTGATGGGACTGTTCACACACATCAGGCAAAGCACATTAAGCTACCTAAAGCACTGGCTGCCCCTCACCTCTTGTAACTGCACTTTGGAGTTTAAATACAGTTGTTCTCCCAAACCCAAGTGTTCCTTAGAAAACCAAGAGCACAACACAGAGCTTCATCCTGAGTCAGTGCATGCTGCCAGCACTATTTGTTTCCTCCCCAGTGCAGGGTGTGATGGGCTTTGTGCACCAGATCTGACTGGTTCCTGTCAGTCCAGGGCTTGTTTCAGACGGGCTCCTCAGGTTATAGGGTAGTGTGGGTGAAGGACCTTGCTTGCCCCTGTGCTTGTGAGGTGCTGTAAGGAGAAAAGAAGGAGTTATACCAGCACTTGGGACCCCAGACCTTGGTCTGGGAGATGTGTGTTGAGGTCCCTGTGGTACTGGAGCCTGGGCCAGGTTACTTGGTGCATGCTCACGCTGGGTTGGGGAGGTGCTGGGTGACTGATGGCTGTGATAACACTGATGCTGTGCCCTGCACTGGTTTTGCACCCTGGTGAGGAAGATGCTGTGCTGTGTGGAGATCCCTGCCCCAGTGCATCACAAGGGTGGTAAATGCATCCACAGCTGCAGGGTCAGGTGCTACAGGAGCACCAGGACCCCACTGGGAATGGGACATGGCTGGTGTCCTGAGCACCTCCTTGTGTGGCCTCGAGGTCCCTCATGTACCAGGATCACGAGTTTGTTTGCTGCCAGCCAAACTGAAGTTCTGGCTCTCTCCAGAGGCCTCCTGTGGCCAAGGCAAGCCCTTTGGCTCAGACCCTCATGGATCATATTTCTGAATATGATTTCACATGTACTGAAACCACTGAAAATTGGAGTCTAAATACCCTTAGACACCTGGCTATAGGTGCCTGTCTGAAAAATCTCACTGGGTATGCAAATTGTGTCAGGTGCCTAAAATAGAGCTTTTGTTTGGCCAGAGGATGGAAAGCATTTTATATCTCCCTGTATCACAGCTGGAAACATCTGCCTGTAAAAGAAATGGTTAGTAAGAAGAGAGACGTTAGGTAACTATTGTTTTGTCAGCCCCCATAGCTACCAGATGATTCTGCATCAGTGTATTTTACATGCAGCACCATTCCGTGTGGCCAGGATTTGTGCTGTTTGCAGTGAGCTCCATCCAAGGTGACACACTCTTGTGCTGCCTCAGTGGGAAGGAGAATGGGAGAATGGGTGGCTTCGAGAACTGAAGCCTCTGTTTTCCTGTGGCACGTGTGAGCATCACACACCGCCATCAGCTGGAGTGGAAATGAGTTGAGAGCTCCCAGGATGACACATGCACTGACACACACTGGTTCAGGAACGTGCAGCTGATGCTGGGAACGTGGCCGGGGTGTGTAACAGGTTGTGATGTGCTTCAGCAGTCTGATGGGGTGATGACATGGGAGATGCCTGGGGATGTAGTAGTGCTGCTTGGATCCGCTCTGGCAAACATGCCTTCTCGCTTCTGTAGCGCCTTTCCTTTAATCTCTGCACATTCTGCACCTTTCTTATCTTAATCATGTCTTGTTGCCTTTGAGAGGCAGTGCTCTGATATTACTGGTATTTTATTTAGCACTGGGCTAGCATTCCACCAGCTGGGTCGGTTGTACAGTTTGATTTTTTTCAAGGGGTGCACAGACATATTGAGATATTAGAAAAATAGCAGTTTTCCCAGGGGGAAACTCACCCTATGAAATTGCTGATTTTCATTCTGATCCATCGAAGGAGCATCTCGTCGTGTGTGTTGTAAGGCAGAGGCTGTTCTTCCCGTGCCTTTTCCAATGCTGTGCTCATGCTTGCACTGGAAGCTCTGAAATGTTTGTGCCTCAGAAGACTCAAGAGGTCTGTGGCTGAACTTGTTGAGATAACCTAGAAATGGGAAAACCTCCAGTGAGCTCTGCAAGGTCAACATTGGGACACGGCCTGGAGAACTCTCTGCAGTTTCCACCCTGGCTGCTGAGCATGAGCCCTGCATCCTTGCCCACTCCTTTTCCAGCAAAAGATGCAGAATCAAAAATTAAAAGCAGTGAGGAATAAATAGCAGTGTTCTTGCCCCTGACTGCCTTTGATTGCTCCCATCATTTGTTATTCAGCCCGAGTCCCTGTGCCATTGTTTCCCCACTGTGTCATCAGTCTGGTTTTGGAAGGGATGGCAGCATCCAAGCAGTGGGGATACTGGTGCTGTAACACTGGACTGCAGGCGAGTGATCACCAACCCAGCACTAAAGAACTTCCTTTATTTTGCAGCATCTTAATGCCTGAAAGCTTTTTATAGCCAAGGTCTCCTCAGACACACCGAATGATGTGAGGATCCTGTGGTTCCTTGTCTCTGTCTGCTGCTCACCCCTCCGCCTGGCTGCCACCTTCAGCACTTGGCTGCTGCCTCTGAGGCTGCTGCTTGGCTGGGTACTGCCAGTCCCTGTGAGCACTCCCCAGGGAGCTGAGAACACGTCTCTGTTGACTTCTTCGGGGTGTCTGAGTCTCCTGTCTGAAGGTGCTGTAACCCACTTGGTATTTCTGGAGTGAGAACACCACGTGCAGAAATGTCGAGGTCATTGATTACCTGTCCGTGACCCCGCTGCTGAGGGTGGGGGCGACAATTCTTGCTCTGCCTTTAGCTCAGGTTATTGGAAAATAAACATGCCCACGACCCACCCTAAGGCTTGGGCAGCTGCTCAGCACTTCAGGAGGTGAAATGGCCCAGCAGGCTCCCAGGCTGTTGGTTGGGGTTGGGAGTGCGTTGGGGAGCTCTGCGCAGCGCTGGCGGGGGCGAGGGCCGTGAGCCGGTGCCTTCCCAGGCAGCGGAGTCAGCCCTCATGTGTTAGACAACGCTGCAGCTCGATAGCTGCATGCTAATACAAACTCATCTGTCTTCATTTACTCTCCTGCTGCTCTTCTTTCCTCTCTTTTCTCCTTACATTAGTGTTTTGGTTGGTGGACACG
Organism: Heliornis fulica; assembly: GCA_013399135.1. Taxonomy (NCBI): domain Eukaryota; kingdom Metazoa; phylum Chordata; class Aves; order Gruiformes; family Heliornithidae; genus Heliornis; species Heliornis fulica. Next base: position 2,814 of record VXBZ01011477.1, on the reverse strand, counting down.
ACTAGTTTATCAGCTCAGCGGGACTAAGCCGAGGTATCGCCTGGCCGCAGGCAGCCAGAGTGCAGCGGGGATGCCCGTGGTGTCGGAGAGCTCTGTGTTGGCAGCACACCGGTGTCTGTGTGATGCAGGAGCTGGTGATTGAACTTCAGGAGAGCTTTAATCTGTGGTCCTGATCCTCTGTGATTGCTAAAGAGCTTTGGGCTCTTCCAGGAACCTGGTATCAGCTCAGCTGGCTGCACCCAAACAACAGCTTTTCAGCCTAAACCTGGGTGCGGGGTCATGCGGGATTTTCCTCCCTTCTCCATCGATGGGATATCGCGACTGGGCATTGTAACCTCTGCCTGGCTTTACGGAACAGGTCACCTGCAGGAGCAGAAAACCACCATACAGAGCTGCTGTGGGTAGTTTGGGCCTTAAGGTATCTGATGCCAACATATATATTTTGTTTAAATTGCACATACTAGCGAAGCAGATGAGTGAAAATACACCGTGCTTACTTGAGACGGGGACCAGCGGCCAGGGTGCAACCTGAGAAGTGACTGAATTCGTTCCCGGCCACTCGTTGGGATTACCTGGAAAACTTTACAGGACTCTTAGAATTTCTCCTGTAACTAGTAGTAGGAAATAGCACTCAGTACTCCACCACTAGCTCTGGGATACCACAGGGTTACACGTTGTGTACGTGTAATGGTTTCCAGCTGTTGGTTAATTCACTTGCCTGATGCATACACGAACGCAGGACCCGCCACGGCGGCTTCAGTGAGTGCCAGAAATAATCCCAGCAGGGCTTGGGTTTTGTGGTCAGGTTTTGCTTTACATCAAGAACATGTTGCTTTGTGCAGACTGTTACAGGTGTGTAACACACGTGGAGTTATGGGATGAGGTCTGCAGTTGCTCTGTTTGTTCATATGGGAAGTGTCTATCCCGCTCCTTTGAGGACAGACATTCCTGTGGGAACTGCTCTATGGCACAGATGCCGAGGGTCCCATATGTGCCCTCCTCCCCCGCCCCCCACTCCAGCTGACGCAGCCCACACACAGCCCCGTGTCCGAGAAGGATTTCAGGGAGGGCCTTCAGAGCGGCTTCATTGCCTGACAAGCGCCCTGCATGGAAGGAGGTGGGTGGTGCTCGGCAGTGTCAGCGGTGCAGGCATTACGGTTCAGGAGTAAGAGACAATTGTAACTAAATCCACCAAGTTCAGTCACCTTACCCTGGGAAGTTACATGAGATTCTCTGACAGGGGTCAAGGTGGCCAACAGCATCCTGGCTGGTATCAGAACCGGCGTGGCCAGCACGTCTGGGGAGGGGATTGTGTCCCTGTACTGGGCACTGGTGAGGCTGTACCTCGAGTGCTGCTTTCAGTTCTTNGGAATGGCCTCAAGCTGCACCAGAGCAGGTTCAGATAAGATGTCAGAAGAATTTCTTCCCCCAAAGAGCTGTGGGGGTGTTGGACAGGCTGCCCAGGGAGGTGGCTGAGTCCCCACCCCTGGGTGTATTGAACAGATGGGAGATGATGTGCTCAGGGAGATGGTTAGGAGAGGACAGGGATGGTTGGACTCAGTGATCTAAATGGTCTTCTCCAACCTCATGATTCTGGGTGTCCCACACCGAGGCATGGGTAAGGATTGGTGATCAGGTGCCAGCACAAGTTCCTGCTGTGAGTTAGTGATGCTCTTGCCTTTCCTCCCTGCTCTCCAGCGTGTATCCTGGCAGCAGATGGGATCTTTGCTCCTGAATGAGTGCAGCTCTTCTCCCAGCCTGGAGAGGGGAGGGATGTGCAGCTCATAAAGCACAGGCAAGTGTTTAAGATACATCAGTGGAGTGGCCGCCAGCGTTGGCTGGAGATGGGAGTTTGACTGTGCAAAGGATAAAAGCAGATTTGTTACAATCCCGTTTAGTCCCTGAAGTCTAAGCCAGGCAGTGATCAGATCCCAGCAGTTTGCCAGTCTTGAGTTCAGCACACACTGTGGTTACCATCTCACAGAACCACAGAATGTTAGGAGTTGTAAGGGACCCCAAAAGATCGTCTAGACCAAGCCCTGAGCAGGATCACCTAGATCAGGTCACACAGGAGTGCATCCAGGCAGGTTTTCAGTGTCTCCAGAGAAGGAGACTCCACAGCCTCTCTGAGCAGCCTGGCCCAGGGCTCTGTTACCCTCACAGGGAGAAGGTTTTTCCTTACATTCAGATGGAACTTTCTATGTTCCAGTTTGGAACCATTTCCCCTTGCCATGTCACCGACCGTCACTGACAAGAGCCTGGTTCCACCCTCCTGACACTCACCCTTTATATATTTATAAACATTAATGAGGTCACCCCTCAGTCTCCTCCAAGCTAGAGAGACCCAGCTCCCTCAGTCTGTTCTCACAAGGACAGTATTCCACTCCCTTCATCACATCTGTGGCCCTGCACCAGGCTTTTTCAAGGAGTTCTATGTCCTTCTGGAACTGAGGGGCCCAGAGCTGGACACAATACTCCAGGTGGGGTCTCACCAGGGCAGAGCAGAGGGGGAGAAGGACCTCTCTTGACCTGCTGGCCACCCCCCTTCTAATACACCCCAGGATGCCATTGGCCTTCCTGGCCACGAGGGCACGTTGCTGGCTCATGGTGACCTTGCTGTCCCCCAGGACCCCCAGGTGCCTCTCAGCTACGCTGCTCTCCAACAGGCCAGTCCCCAGCCTAGACTGGTCCCAGGCTGTTCCTCCCCAGAGGCCAGACCCTCCACTCGCCCTGTTCAATCTCATTTGGTTTCTCCCCCCCAGCTCTGCAGCCTGGCTGAATCTGGTTGAAGGGCAGCACAACCTGCTGGGGTGT
>VXBZ01011475.1:19311-49502 GCA_013399135.1 Heliornis fulica | reverse complement strand
AGAGTTTAAGCTAGTTGGTCCTGCTCAGGGAGGGGGTTGGACTGGATGCTGTTTCGAGTTCTCACTCCTGACATTCTGTGATTCTGTGGCCTCCTTTATCAGTGGCCACACGGGGGCTGCCAGTCAGGTTTGATGCTGGTGTTCAACAGTGGGCTTTGTCCTCACTTACAGCCTCAGGAAAGGAAACTCTATCTCTAGCTAAGACCCTCTTACCCTTTTGTGCCTTCTGCAGGTGGAATTTCAAGGTATGATACTAAGACACGGGACGAGCAGTGGGATGGGGGCTGAGATGGCTTCAGGAGCTTTGGGAGCACGTTGGCAGCACGTTAGACATTTGTCCATCCACTCTCTGCAGCCATCCAGAGAGGAGGCCAGTGTGTATCCCTGAGCTAACTCCTCCCTTCCCCAGGCTGCAGAGGGATATGCCACACAACAGCTTGAGCAGCTCCCAAAGTTTTTCTTCTGCAGCAGAATTGTCACTGCTGCCAACCTGCAAGAGATCCCTGGGGCCAGGTGACTCACCTCTGCACCGGCTCTGCTCACAGGAGCTGTGCAACGGAGGTTGGGCTCTGCTGCATTAACTCAGCTTTGTACCTATAATTGGATATAACTGTTGAATTCACCTTTTGCTTTAAAAGGATGCATTCATGGTATAAAATGTGTTATTAAGAATGAGTGCTTATGCCTGTGTGCATGCCTGTGTCAGTGAATTAGATGTAAACTGACTTTATGTGCTTTTATTAACTGAAGACAATATTATCAGTGACAAGAGATTTCTAAATGGTTTCTTTAACAAACTAATTTTGCTGCTGTAGGGATGCTTTCTAGCAAGGCGTTGGCTGGGAAAAACAGGTTAATGCAGAAATTAAACTTCTTCGAGGAAAGGAACAAGTTGCAGAGTAACATTTATTGAATGATAAGCTGTGGTGGTGATATGAAAAGTGTGCAATATAATGGGAAATAATCTTTTCCTGTCATTATTGAAGGACATACATAAATTGGTTTTTCTGTTGGGAAAAACCCCCAATCCAGAAAAACTTATTACTTTTAATAATATAAGGTGAAGAGAAAATTCTTGAGGAGATGAACTTATTAAGCAAAATAATGAAATGCTGTGAAACAGCAGGAAAGTGGTAGCTGGACTTTGTACTGCTCTTGAATTAAATTCCACCCCCCCTCCTCTTTACGTTTTTATGGCAGACATATGTGCCGTTTGGAAAGCTGGTGGATGGAGAGGAGGACAGGCTTGTCTTTGTCAGCTTTTTTTGCAAAGAAAGGAGCTTTCAGAATTTGCTGAAAGGGGAAGGAATTCTACATGGTGTTTTTAATTCTCTTATTAACTCTATTTTACTTGGTTTTGCCACAGTTTATCTCAAAGAGCTGTAATATTTCTAGGAAGAAATCTAAATTTGATTTTCATTAGAATTTCTCTTCCTGAGGGGTAGTACATTCCCACTATTTTAATTTATTGTCTAGAAGATGCTTTTCCAGTTGCTGTGGTTCAAACTCATTCTAGAATACTAATGTTAACAGATGTATGCATATGCTCACACATCCATCCATCCATCCATCCATCCATCCATCCATCCATCCATCCATCCATCCATCCATCCATAAAAACACAGTCTTCATGTTTTGGATTTATCAGGCTTTCCCTGTTACTGTTCTTTATAATCTTATTGGAAATATGCTGTTATCATTATGCTTCAGTGTGAGAAGAGGATTTATCCTGTGTTTGTCCTGAAATCACTATGAAAATAATTTACCAAACATGTGTAAAAAAAGATGCTGTTTGATTCCACTATTAGATCCACAAGGTACAAAGAAATCCCCAGTGCAGTGAGGTTGCAGGAGTGTATATACAGAAATCAGAATTTCTGACAGGTTTTTCCTGATGTGTGTACATACATACATGTGTGTACTCTACATACATGGCAGTTCACCTGACCAAATATGACACATGTCTCACAGCAAGTGACTGAAAGTGTATCCAGCATGTGTTGGGAGAGAAATTTTTGTGGTTTTTCTGGAGCACTAAACTTTCAATTTTTGGTAAAGACAGACTTAATTTAATTTATATCTGGGAAGTTTTAGTGGAAATTAAACCTCCACTAGGTTTGAATGTCCAGCCCAACCGTGTAGAGCTGTGGTGCACAGGCTTTTTATAAAGTACAGCCATCTCTCACTGTGTTAGTTGCCTCACATGCTTTATTTCATAGAATCATAGAATTGTAGAATGGCTAGAGTTGGAAGGGACTCACAGAGGTCACCTAGTCCAACCCCCCTGCAAGAAGCAGGGACACCCCCAACTAGATCAAGTTGCTCAGGGCCTCATCCAACCTGGCCTTGAACGTCTCCAGGGATCCAGAGGCATCCACCACCTCTCTGGGCAACCTGTTCCAGTGCTCCACCACTCTCACAGCAAAGAACTTTTTTCTAATATCCAATCTAAATCTCCCTCCTTCTATTTTAAAACCATCACCCCTTGTCCTGTCACAACAGGCCCTACTGAACAGCCTCTCCCCATCTTTCTTGTAGGCCCCCTTGAGGTCCTGGCAGAGCGCTAGAAGGTCTCCCCGGAGCCTCCTCTTCTCCAGGCTGAACAGCCCCAACTCTCCCAGCCTGTCCTCATAGGAAAGTTGCTCATCATCTTTAGTGTTATGTTATTGCATGAATTTTTATTGTTATATATTTGGAATATATTAGATTGTGATACAGGCAGTAGGTGATACACAGGTGTCGCATGCCCCGCCTAAATCCCTTGGCCTAATACGTGCCATGGGCAAAGGACTCCCATCAGATCTCAACCCCAGCTCCTGAGAAAGTGCACTGGGGCCAGAAGTATTTCTCCCTCAGTTGCTGTCCCTTGAGATGAAGATGTTGTCTTTCACATTGCTGGCTGAGGCTCGATAGCTCTTACACTGTTTGCAGTCAGGTACTCACCGAGTAGAGCTGTTCTGTGCATGGCAGGTGCTCTGAGGGCAGGGATACAAATGCTGATTGCTCTTCTGGGCTTGCTGATGCATCAAAACATGTATTACACTTCTCTCTTGTTTTTCTATACAAAGGTTGGATTCAAACCTGCTGGGGGCATTCGGACCTCGAAAGAAGCTATTACTTGGCTTATGCTGGTGAAGGAGGAACTGGGTGTGGAATGGCTAACACCAGAGCTCTTTCGACTGGGTGCCAGTAGTTTGCTGGAAGACATCGAAAAACAGGTTAGTTCTTCACAGTTTTCAGCTTGCTGGAGAGAAAAAGTGATCTTTCTAAACGTGCTGGCTTGCTGGTTTTGCAGGGTATGCTTTTTGGTGCTGTTTAAAAGATAGTGGAACATGCATCTAATTCATTATTAACTACAGGTTCACTTCCAGCCTGGTATTTCTTTAAATTTGGCTTGTTGGTGGTGACATCTGGGACACTGTTATTCCAGCAGCTGGCAATTGCCTGGGCCAGGCTTGCCATGCAGTGAGCAAAGAGTTTGTGTGTGGACTCCTCTGCCAATGCATGGTGGAGCACTCCCTCGTGCTCCTGGCTGTTGCCAGTTCAGCTGACCCTCAAAATATCTCACAGACCCTTTGTGTCAGAGTGCTGCAATTGTTCACAATATATTTCCATGCTGTGGAGAAAGTCCCATCTCATCCTACATGTGGTAATGCTGATAGAGAAGTTTTTACATATCGATTATTTCCTGGGGAAGAAAAGCAATTGCCTCCTACGAAGCCTCATTTTTCTAATAGCTTTTATTTTTGTGCTGGCTGGTCACTGTGTTTCCTGGCAGACAAATAGTGTACATGGTACAGTGTCAATGTTTAGTTTCCTATAGGAAGAAGAGGGGTTCTGACCTGTCATGACCTACCTCGCTGGTGCAGGGTATCAACCCAAAGGATACAGCATAGTTGAGAACAGTGTGGTGTCATAGGAACTATATTACAGGGCTGCTGAACTTCACTCCCATGTGCATTAAACCCAGGAGATGAAGTGATACCAGCTTTAACTAAGAAAAAAGTTTGAGGGTCCTCATGCTGTTACTGTTGGTTGGAGAACATGAGGTGTAGGGGATTTGAGTGAGATGATAACCCATCTTTCTCTTTCCTTTCCCCACCTTTCCAGGCAACTAAAATACTGACATGTCTTAAGATGTCAGGTGAATATTCATGACTTGAAAACCCCCAGCTCACTCCTGCAATGAGAATAATATATGGAGCACCTTTCCTATGAGGACAGGCTGAGAGGGTTGGGGCTGTTCAGCCTGGAGAAGAGGAGGCTCCGGGGAGACCTTCTAGCGCTCTGCCAGGACCTCAAGGGGCCTACAAGAAAGCTGGGGAGAGGCTGTTCAGTAGGGCCTGTTGTGACAGGACAAGGGGTGATAAAGGGTTTAAAATAGAGGGAGGGAGACTTAGATTGGATATTAGAAAAAAGTTCTTTCCTGTGAGAGTGGTGGAGCACTGGAACAGGTTGCCCAGGGAGGTGGTGGATGCCCCTGGATCCCTGGAGACGTTCAAGGCCAGGTTGGATGAGGCCCTGAGCAACCTGATCTAGTTGGGGGTGTCTCTGCTTCTTGTAGGGGGGTTGGACTAGGTGACCTCTGTGAGTCCCTTCCAACTCTAGCCATTCTGTGATTCTATATATTACCATTCTTCATTGCCAGGCTGCCTGTGCCTCGCTCTTGACCTAGAATCATGTCCCCAATTATGAAGAAGCAACACGAGCTTTCTCGTTGCCACTGCCATCACTGCTGAGTCTTACAACACAGCCAGTGATTCTGTCACACCATTTGTTCTGATTTCTTAAGGGTGGCATCCTTTTATCTGCCAGGGCTTGCACAAGTGCCTCGATCATGACCATGGGTGTACTTTCCCATCTAAACACATGTAAGATAAAATGTCCCAATATTCAGTAAAACACACATTTAAAAAAGCAACCAAACATAGCAAATGGAGACACCACTTCCTCACCCCCAAGACAGTACAGTTAAAAGAATATTTTTTAAATGAGCCATATAAAAGCATAAGCAATTTTTGACTCCTAAAATACCACAAAACAATACTGAAATAATGAAAATTGGATTACAGTTAGAGAATAGGACTATCTTCTACCTGTCTGTTTTTGAAAGCTTAGTTAAAAGCAAAAAAGTATATTTGCTTTTTTTCTTTTTTTTCCTCCAAGTAAAGTAGCAAAAGCCCTTAGTTCAAATCCTATAAACTTATATAAAGCTATATTACATCATATTTTATGCACACACATGTACAAAAATATCCATTATCCTCATCTGGCATGCCTTTAATGTGTTGCTTCCTTGACACTTTCAGATTTACAGTAATCTAAAAATTTTCTTTTTTTCTTGCAGATTTTCTATCATGTGACTGGCTCTTATGCACTTCAGCATGACCTGACAACAGCTTAGAAACAAAATCGACTTGGGATTACTTTTATGAAAGAGGTCTTTAAGCAAACAGCATTCAGAAGTCTTCTGACAACCAAGTGCATATGGTAGAATTAAAGGCCTAATTCTCCCTTCGTATTTTATAGTATTTTAAAATATGCTCAAGTCTGCTGGTTGTACTTGATCCAAAAGCAGAAAAAAAAATGGTAATTCTGGAATAGTTAAATGGTTAATACTTACAGATTTGCAAAGTTAATCTTGCAAAGTCTTCCTCAGACTAGCCTGAAAGGCTTATTAATGGCAACACTGAAATACTATGAAAAAGATTTAGGTGGCCTCATAACACTGCAGTCACAGAATATGAAATATCTATGGAATGTTTCAGATTGCTAATTAGGAGCTACAGATCTTGGAATAGCTTCCTATTCACCTCAGACAAAATCTTCTGCCACAGATGTGTTGCACTATTAATTGTTATGTTGATTCAGTTTCAAGCATTGTAACCTGAGAAAATGAAACGTGGCTATTTCTCTCTTTTATAAAATGTCTCTGTAGCAAAAAAAAACCTTTTTCTTTATTATTTTTTTTTTATTTTTTCCCCCAAACTTGAGCACAGACATCCATATTTAGACCCTTGAATAAAGGTGGCTTGATTTCCAGAACAGCTGAGTATCCACAGTTGCTCCCGAAGTTAATGGGAGCTCTGGGTGATCAGAACAACTGAAAATCAAGCAGCCTCTATATAGGTGCCTAACTATGCATTCAGGGGCCTATTTTTAGGCATTTCACTTTTAAAATTTTAGTCTAACTTGCTTAGAAGCTCCTGTTCCTGTCTCCTGTCATTTTCAAACACATTCATGCAAATCTTTCCATTTTAATGTGTGTGGGGGGGTGACTGTCAGTTTGCAGGTGTCGCTGCTATGCTGGCTGAACTTTGACTTTGCCCTTTTTAAAAGCATTTCTTTAATTTAAAAGGTGATCTGAATTGTGTCATATATGGGGTTTACAGCTTCATTGTAAAAAGTACTTTTCCCAGAGCACATTAACAATAATACCAAAATCATCAACACCTTTTGAATATCTGACTGGAGCTGGTAGATTCATTATTTCAGGACTGCATTCTGCTCACTAACCAGAGTTGTACTAAAAACTTAATTACCTTATCATGACTAGTCTCACCAATTTAAGTAGGTCTCATCAGAGAAGTAAGAGGAGGAGGATTTTGCTGTAAATCAAGCTATAAGGTACATTTATTACTAAGAGATCCATGCTTCATAAAGATAATAACTCAGTTATTTATCTGGTTGTAGCACCGAATCACTAGTGGTCTACAAAACACCTTAGACAGATGGGAAAGCTGAATATGGGATAAAAGAAATAACATTGGAGAAACAACAGAAAGCAAAATCCTATATACTGTGCTCAATACTAAAAATAGGCCCTAATTTCCCAGGAACTACTTCATCCACAGCTCCCAGCCTTTTTCTGGTTTAGGTTTCAACACAGAGCATGAGGACACTTTCCTGGAAAGTGGCCTTTTCTGCCACTGGTTTTCTTTCTGATTTGGGTTTCTTGAGGAAAAATCCAGTGCCTGTTTGTGTATTTAGGTGAAAACTGTTGCTGAGCTTTGAGAAACACAGAGCCCATCACATGAAGTCAGCTTGCAGATTGACCCTCTGCCATACCCTCCTAGCAACCATACACTGGATTTCACTGTTCCATCCATATAAATGTTAGACTCTATTTCTATACTTTTGTAACAGAAAAGTTCACCTCACTTGAAAAATCCACTGGGTTTTTTTTTTTTTTGCTGGTGGTGTTCTTTTGGACATTTAGGGTGAAGACAAAAGCTTTTTTTTGGAGATGCTTTAGTTTCTAGGTGAAGCTCTCTGTAGTTCCTTAAAATTAATAAAGGTCCAGCTTTGCCATCTAACTATTTAACATGAGTACCTCTGAGAACAGCATCAGTGTTTCCATGGGAGCTATGTGTTGATTAATGAACTTGACAGGAGGAATTGTTTATATTTCTGTTGACAGCCCCTGCACACACCCTCCCCTTTTGATGCCAGTTACTTTGCTTCAGAGAGAAGAGGCTCCATTTGTGAAGGGAGAGGTTTGGTTTCCTGAGATGTCAAAGCTAGAGGCTTCCTTTATTCCAGGAACAATACAAACACACCCATGTGAAGTACTGTGCAACTCCAACCAGAGTTTTGAGAGGAGGTGGACTGGGAAAGTAATTACTTTTTTTTTCCTGTTGGAACCTGTAATTTTTGGAAAAAATGTTAAGTAAGAAAATAAAAAATGTAAAAGTAACAGAATTTGTGAATCCATTCAGATAAAGATGATTCTGGTTTGGGGTGGGATTTTGCAGGGTGTAAGCAGAAGGGTCAGTGTTACAGAAAGACTGGTTGTCTTTGCTAGCTTCTCCATGACTCAGGTGATCCATACTCATACTGCCTGTGGTTGTGACCCTGCTCCTTGTCTCTCACTCCTCCTACAGAAGCTGCTGGTACCAGCCAGGTACTGGTCTGTTGACAGCCCTAGGCAATGCAAGGGGATGAACCTGAGCCAGTGATCCTATCAGGAGCAGCAGGGCACCAGGCTGGAGACATATGACAAAGCAGGAGACAGCTACCAGCAGCACAGGTCTGATGTCCATCCTGGAGACAAGCAGGGCTGGAGACCAGCACTCTTGCAGCATGGGTTAGGGAGATGCTGAGGGCCGTGGGCTGAGGTGATGGGGGGCTTCTGGACCCTTGCTGTGGGTGGGGGGAGGCTGGGCAGGGCCAGAAGCATCAGTGGGCTGATGACAGCACCAAGCTGATGAGACAGCCAAACATGGTGGATGCAGCAGCTGATATGTGTTTTGACCTCAGGCTGGTGGTCTGTGTCACAGGACCTCCACCCCCACCCCTGGGGAACTGGAACTGCTCATCACCCCTGCAGACACCACAGGAAAGGTGACAGGGACCTGAGCTCATTCAGGAAGTGAGGAGGGGGCAGCACTCTGTCACTGCACAGGCTTTGGGACAAGTTCAGATTTAGCACTGTGCTTCAGGCCATTAGAAAAGGAACAGGCAATTATGTGCTCCCATCTAAATATATTTCCGAGTCTATAACATATGTTTTGTGCAAGTCAGTCTTGTATACTAATTTATTATTTTTATAACACTTATTCATTTAGTGTTTTAAATAGCTTCATTTTGTAGACCATGATACTTTGCAAAGCAGAGAATAAATTAAAGAAGAAAGTTGAGTAGAAAGTGCAGATCTGGAAGATTCTTTATCAGCTTATTTACAAGAAGAGGGAATTGGGAGAAAGGGTAAGCTTTTTTCTGGTTTGTAGGAAACAAAGATATTAAATAGTAATTGTATGTGAAGTGTACATATCAGCTGGGGCAAGTAATACTTTGATATCTTTATTTCATCAGCCCTATAAGTTCATTCTTTCATTTCCTTTGTGAAGCAGGGAACATACATTATATACCATAGCACATGCTACTGGGACAGGAAAAACTGATCTACTTTTAATTTTATTTTGCTCAATTGGAAGTTTGGCTATTTTCCTCCCCTGGGCATGGGGGAAAGAAAACACAAAACAACAACAGCAAGTTTTATCCAAATCTTGGTGAGCTTTTGCTGAAATTACTCTTGCTGATATCTGGATGACACATGTAGTGTGCAGTAGAAGGAGGGAATTGCTTTTAATTAGATGTAACCTGCTCAGGAGACAAAAACAGAATTGTCCATCTGGTCAGTCCTTGTTTAATAGGGAAACCAAGGATAAGAGTGTTCTTAATGTACAGAGACACCAGAGGTAAAATTACTTATTGACCATTTTTTATTAAAATCTCAGAATGCTGGAACTGTGCTAAATTAAGAGTTGGTTAAGACTTGGAAAGAAAGAAGCATCAGGAAAGGTTGTAGTCCTTGCACTCCATAAAAGCAAGAGTGGCCATCAGGTCCCAAACAACTTTATTGTAGAGACCTTTCCTGTGTTCTAAATGATTAACAGACTCTCTCCCTTCTGTGATGACCAACAGTAACCACTTATCAGGAGAAAGTGTGACCAAGTTGTCTTAATATCCTTTAATGAAACTTAACACTGTTGCCATGAAGGGGTGCCAACAGGATGCCCTAGCCATTCCTAATGAGTCTAGTGTTTTTAAGGAGCTGCATTTTGAGAACTGGGGGCATCCTGTGGATTGCTAATTCTTGGAAATGGCAGAAAAAATTGCCTTTTGGAAACAAAGCTTTCTTGAGACATAACAGTTTCAGATCTCTGAGATCACAGGGAGTGTTTGAAAACACTGAGTTGTAAAAGCATTGGTTTAGAATTGCTTCCTTCGCTAAGATGAAAACAAAGGATTTTTGGAAAGAGTGTTTGCAAACTGAGGAAGCCATACTGGAATTGACTACACTTGTTTTTTCAAGTCTTGCTTTCTCTCTGGGAGGAGTAGAGGAAGGAGCTTTGGAGGCTCAATTGGTGGAGATGAGCATCATCTCGATACAGTACAGTGGTGTTTAAAACCAAACCCAAAAGGGATGATGGTTTGCCCAGAAAAACAAAGGAAAGCTTTATAGGTTGATTTTTCTGTTTCAGAACCCCCCCAGGTTTTCTGAAATCCCCAGTTTTTCTGAAATCCAGCGAGGCTGGATTGGTAATCCCATAGGTTAGGGGGCACCTGGAGAGCAAGTGGTCCGATGGAGGAGACCGCCAAGGCTTGCCATTGGGCCTGCTGCCTGCAACAACCAGCTCATGCTTTTACTGCCTTGGGGATGGAAGGGGCTAAAACTGTCTGCAGTGATTACTGATCCATTGAGAACTCTTTTTTCCCCCCCACCTACCCACATGAATACTCAGACCTGAGCAACCAGCTTTTGGGGAGAAGCTGGAGAAAGTGTATTCTCCATGATTGAATTTAATTACGCGTAATTTGATTAAGGATGTTATCTTCACTTCCAGGGGAAATGAAACATTCAGCCAGCATCATGTCAGAAGTCTGGCTGAAGGCTGGCACATCTCAGTGTTGCCTGCTTTCTGCTGCCTTCAGCAGAGTCTTGGGCTTTCTTCAAAGTACAGGCACCAACTGACCCAGAGCATGATTTCTTCTTCTAACTTATTTAACAGCTTGAACCGAACCAGAGCAAAGAACAAGTGAGTATCCAGGCTCTGAAAAAGAAGTGCTTTATGTTCTAGTTAGCACAAATCTGTCTGATTAAAAAAAAATCTCCATGAATTCCATCACCCCATCTCATAGTGACTGTAACGAGGCCTCTGGGAGGGCAGTGACAGGAAGATGTAGATAGAGGAAAAACAGAGGGGTAAAAAGTGAAGTTGTGAGAAGTAAGAGATCATTGCTACCGCTGTTACTGCTTCACAGGAGCGTAATCTTTTGTGATCTCTTTGGAACAGGAGGTAAATAATAAAACACAAGGGAGAGAAAAAAATTAAAATATATATAGTGTGTGAGTGCATGTTAAAACAGATGTCAGATTAAAAATAACTGAAAAAGAAATTCGACTGTAGGGGAAAATCTACTTTTTCCTTCAACATTTTATATTCCACCTTCATTAGGCAGAAAGTGAAAGAGCTGTAAAGAAAAAAGGGAACTTTTGTTGTTTCCCTCTGAACTTTAAGTAAGGCCTAATGCAAGCACAGGGGGGATGCTCTCTGGCACGTGGTGCTGGAACAATTCTCAGGGTGAAGCCCAAAAGCAGCGAGGATGTTCAACAGATGCACCGTGTACGCTGAGCCCTGGGACTCAGAGCTTTAAACCCGTGTATCCAGGTGGTTTCATCCTCTCCATCCTCCCCCCTCTTACTCCCAACAGGGTTGACAAGTCCTCTAATGTTGTAGAAAAATAAACCCTGCAATCTGGTAGGATCACATCATCCAGTAATGCCTCTCTAACTATAGATCTAGGCACCAGGGACCTCGTTCTAGTTTCTTCAGCACTTTTAAGTGGGCTGTTTCAGTGTTTGATGACAGCAGAATGGGGAACTACACAAACACGTATTTTTCCTCACACGGCAGCCAGACCACACTCATCTTTGGAGTTGGGAAGCACTCACAGAAATACTGGTGCTACTGTGTAAAATAGTGGGTCTCTTCTGCTAAATATGCTTCCAAATGGCTCCTAAAAATTCAGGTCTGAAAAGTGACCTGCCTTGCTATTGTTTTAACACTCAAGGAGCTTTCAGTTAATACCTTGAAGATATGCTAAGGGTGAACTGGGAACCGCTGCCTTCTTGGAGAGTCGTTTGTCATATTCAGATTAGCTAATGAAATGAGAATAATCTTTGTATGATTTATTCCTTTACTCCTGAGTGTGGGATGCAGGTTTAAGAACAAAAAGGCACAGATCTGTGTCTAAAGCCTCAGCTTATGGGAAGAGTCACAAGTGACAGATATCTCCAGCTACCGTTCCAGGCTGAATGTCCAATGGACTTGAACAACTTGGTGGGATCCAGAGTGAGTATATTCCTACAGTGTTTGAGAAAAATATCTTTACCTTTCTCTGCCATTATCTTGAAATTACCACAACTTTAGGGAAGAAAATCTGAAATCTAAATCTAAAGAAAATCTTCTTTAGGACACTTAACTAAAAAGGAGGCAGAAGTGAAAGGCATCCTAAAGGGCACCCCCAGCAAACTGAAGGCAAAGCCATTTCACGGTTTCTGAAACTTTTCTTAAACTGTTCCTGAAAATGCCGAGTAAGATCCCAATGCAGTGTCCTCCTAATGAGAACCACTGATGAACAGGGACATTTTAGCATTGATGATGGCTTCAGGTTTGCCAGAGAGGGAGGAGCAAGACGTAACCTGAAGCAGCTCTGTGCAGCCAGTCTGAGAAACAGGTGCGACAGCAACATGGAGAGTACTTAGAATCATAGAATGATTAGAGTTGGAAGGGACTCCCAGAGGTCATCCAGTCCAACCCCCCTGCAAGAAGCAGGGACACCCCCAACTAGATCACGTTGTTCAGGGCCTCATCCAACCTGGCCTTGAACGTCTCCAGGGATCCAGGGGCATCTATCACCTCCCTGGGCAACCTGTTCCAGTGCTCCACCACTCTCACAGCAAAGAACTTTTTCCTAATATCCAATCTAAATCTCCCTCCCTCTATTTTAAACCCTTTATCACCCCTTGTCCTGTCACAACAGGCCCTACTGAACAGCCTCTCCCCATCTTTCTTGTAGGCCCCCTTGAGGTACTGGCAGAGCGCTAGAAGGTCTCCCCAGAGCCTCCTCCAGGCTGAACAGCCCCAACTCTCTCAGCCTGTCCTCGTAGGAAAGGTGCTCCAGCCCCTTGATCATCTTTGTGGCCTCCTCTGGACCCTCTCCAACTGCTCCATGTCCTTCTCATGTTGGGGGTTCCAGCACTGGCCACAGTACTCCAGGTGAGGTCTCCCGAGGGCAGAGTAGAGGGGGAGAATCCCCTCCCTCACCCTGCTGGCCACGCTCCTCTGGATGCAGCCCAGGATGCGGTTGGCTGCTGGGCCGCAAGAGCACATTGTCGGCCATGTTGAGCCTCTCACCCACCAGCACTCCCAAGTCCTTCTCCTCAGGGCTGTAACTACTTGTTACATCTGTTGTGATAAGAATGGACAAATGAGATGGTATTAGCAGCACGTAACATTTTTAGAGGGGATCACTAGGTAGTGATGGCCTCTGACTAGACACACACTACCTCTGCCCTTAGGGTGTCCCACAGAGACCCGTCAGAGAAGCAGGGCCTTCCCCAGTAGCAATGGCCTCCCCACTGAAGGTGGGTAGGCTGTCTCCAGGAGGTTTCACCTAAGTCCCCACACCTCTGCTTGTCACTACAAGAAAACTCATGGCCTTCTGCTCTGGATAAACAATAAATGGATGAAGGACAGTCACTTCATATAGTGACAGGAAAATATCTGTCCACTCTTCATTGAGTATGTGTTTTCAGAACTGCCTCCTTCAGGGGAAATTTCTTTGTTAAGTGTTAATTCTATTTCATTTTATAGAACGTGCCTGCCATTTTCTCCATTAGAGGGCTGCAGAGCCATGTGCTGCAGTGTTTTAGAAGCAGATTTAAACCTGTACTTTGGGCCTGATTTCCTGCTCTCCTGAACTCAATGGGGTGTAAAAATGGTGCAACACACGGAGAGGGGAAAAGAAAAAAAAAAGAGTGCAGTGGCTCAAACTACACCAGTGCTTTGGGTTTTGCTGATAAGATTAAGAAACACTGAGATGCTAAGACAGAATTTTAAATATGCATGTGACAGGTGAGGCAGATGAGTAACATAATTGCTGCTTGTGTGTTTGAACACGGTGTAATTGGTCAGTAGGGTGTGTTTCCAGAGAAGAGTAGTGATCTGTGTGAGTAAGGCCATGAGTAGAGCTTTAAATCTTTCCTCAGAAACTACGCTTATTCCAGGCAGCAGAAGTTAAAGTCTATAACACATTTATAAGAGCTGTAAATATTATATTCTACATTGTGTTCCAATTGTGGTGTTGGCAGGATAATTGCTTGGACTGAATTTGTCTAGGTAGGTGTCTTCCTCGGCTGAACTTTCTTCTAAATGAGTCAGAAGATAAAGCTGAAGTGCAAATACAGTGTGGGCTGGGGTTTTCAGCCCACACCTAGAAACTTTGGCAATGGATTTCTATGAAACTAAGGTTTCAGGGCATGAACCTGTGGCAAAAGGGGGGGTGTGTGTTTGTGTGGAATGGCTCGGTCCTTGGCACCCACCTTCCCTGATGGTGCTATGGTGCTTGGGGCCAGCAGGAGCCAGGCAATGAGGAAGCAGTGTAAACCCACTAGCAGGCCAGAGCTAGATTAGGGGTGAAGAAAGGCACAGACTAGAGGGATAAATGGGGAGTGTCAATGTGATCTGGACAGTGGAAGGAAAGGTCTGGGCTGAAGATGCCTCAGAAGAGCATTTACAAAGGTTGAGGTATGGTGGCCCAAGCAACCTCGGTATTTAGTGGTTTGTAACTTCGAAATGCTTCGCTCTCCAGACCTCAGGGTATAGTCTGTGTTTCTTGTCAGGCATGTTGCAAAATTAATTCATCCAAGCAATTAACTCCTTGGGGCAAGGATTGATGGTTTTTGTTGTGTCTTTACAAGGCACTTGCTGTGATGTAGTTTGTGGGTAACGTGTCACTAACCCAAATGGGCAATAGCATGTTGGTGGCGGCAAATGTGGATTCCAACAATGGAGCAGAAGGTTTGATACAAAATACTGGGATTATATCTGGTGCACCAAGCAAAAATAACAGTGGAAAATTTTGTGGGGTGAGAACCAACAAGTTTTTCTTTAAGCAGTTCAGCAAGGCTGTTTGGCAGCCCACCGGAGAAGCAGCAGAAAGCCCTGAGCTGGGACCTGACTGAACACAAGGCAGCTCCGTTCGGAAAGCACAAGCTTCTGCAGGGAGGCAGATGGGCTGGATGGTCTAGTGGGTGCATTCCATCTCTAACTTCTCTGATTCCACACAGCCTTCTCCAAAAGCTGGCACAAAGGAGTGTCAAAAGATGCGATACATATTCATGGACATTTCTGGAGCTGCGAACTATGAAAAGAAATCAAATCGTTCTCATCCATGCACTGAAATGGAGAGAACACTCTAATCCAAAAGGATACCAGCTCACAGAGTGGTGTATGAAAATCTTATAAAGCTCTGCAACGCTCCATAAATAATTTTCAAACAAGAAGCTTTTTGTTTCAGTGATGGCAGTACTACTAAAAAGGAAGAATGGCAAACAGCCGTCAAAAGGGGTTGAAGCAGCCTGCACTCTGCACTGATGTTAACTTTAATCACTGCAAGAGTTAGGCACAGAGCTATCAGTCCTTTATTAGAAACCACAGATGATCATTGCAGAGGTTTAGATTAACACAGACCTGGTACCTTGCCAGTGGGGCACCACGTGATGGGCAGGCCGTGGAATAAACATTCTGGCATGTCAGCAAGCTATAAAACCTCCAAATGAAAGAAATTAAAAAGCTGGGAGTGATTTTGAAAATTATTTATGACTGGAGGTGCGCTTAGGAGTGCATTTATTGTCACAGGAAGGTTTCCTTTCACATCCTTAAGGGGACAGACCCAGCCTGCTTCCCTCCAGATTTCTGGGGCCGCCCTGTGACAACACATAGTGTGCAGGTGAGCGCCCCAGGAGCACTCTGGGTGACAGTGGGGTGGCAGGGGGGGGAGGGCATACAGGCAGCACCACCATCAGTGTGAACATTGGCTTTGTGCAGCCCGAGGGGGGAGAGAACTGCAAATTGATTCTGGCATTTTAAGTATGTGAAAGACACCAGTTGTGCAGTGGGGTGGTTGGTTGTTTTTCTCTTACAGCTGTACCACAACCACGCTCTTAAGTGCACATATAAACATTTTATAACATGGATTTGGAATAATGCTTGAAAAATAAACTTAAGAATAGATCCTAAGCAGAAGGTATTCTCATCAAAATAGCAGTCTGTTGCAAGTCAGCCCTTTGCTCCATACGTAGAAGATGCAGCACTATCTGTTAGTGTACTTCTAGTGTAAATATTACTAAATGCTTTGCTAAAATAAAGTTTTAGTACTAATGTAGATACATTTTCTTAAACAAAAAGTATGTGTGCTGTAAAATGAATGGCAAAAGACTGTGGTTTGCTGTCAGAGTGCTCTGTTGCCTATCTGAGGAACAGCAGTGACGATGTGAGCGAGTGCCTGGATATCTTCTGTATCCATGATACGGGCATGACAGTTATTCCTGCCCAAGCCAGTGATTCCCAGCACCCTCCCAGTTTCTCCTTTGGGCATGCCTCCTGATGTCTGGCCTTGTGCCTCTTGTTCTGGGAGGGCATTGGGGTGTCCCTGCAGATGTACACAGCGGGGCCGGTCGCTTTGGATACTCTTTGGATTGAGAAGCCCTTTTGGTGGTTATTACTGTTTGTGTCTGCAGTAGGGTGGGTGATTATTTCAGGTAGAGGCTCACACATCTCCCAGTGCTGTCTGTCATCTTTAGGTGATCGTGAACATCTGTGTAGATCTAAAATATTTCCTCCACATGTTCCCACAGCTGACTTCTTACAAAGGGTTTACTTTGCACCTACCTGCTGATCTTCCTTATCCCGGGGCAGCACAGCAAAGCAACTTTTGTAACTTGGTTGGGGGTCAGCTCTTCAAAGCTGGAGGCTCAGGAGCTGTTTTATAATTCCCTACCTGTGTTTGCTGAAAGTCACTTTTCCTTTGCCAGGCTTTAAAATCCATCAGGGTTCTTTCACCCTTTTTTTTGGGTCCACACTCACTTCAATCCACACAGATCTGCACCTCCTCCATCAGCCCCACCAGTGCCTTCTCCCCAGGGATGATGCTGTGAGTGGGCAGGTGGTGTGGGCTGAAACCTGTGTCAGTGTGGGCACGGGGTGGGTGGCCTAGTGAGGTGCCCCTCATCCTCTTAGGATGTGGCAGGAGGGTGTAGGGTTAAAACCTTTGGGAGATACTTATGGAAGGCCTTTCTTGAATTTGCATGGGTCCATTTACATAAACCCTGTTGTGGTTATCTATTGTGCTGCTGATACTGACCCTGGATGTATAGTTCACTGATTGCCAGTTAATTACATGTCATTAATAAATCGATAGCCTGCTTTGATGCTGATGTGCTTTAAACCATATGAATTGAGCAGCTTTTCCCTGCAACAACACTAATCTTTCTCTGTCCGTTTCTCAGAAATAAACCAGTGAAGTTGTGAAGCATCCCTCTGCCCCCAAATGCAGCTATTGGCTTGCATGTCCTGTACCTCACCCACCACAATGAGCAGAAGGGGCAGGACGAGCTAAACAGGGATCTGGACGCCGAGGATGAAGCTCCCCGTGGCACTGGAAGTGAAGCACACAGCTAAGTGTTATCCGTGGAGGCAGTAACTCCGGGTGGGGAAGGAGACCAAGGAGCTCTTGCAGTGCCAGGAGAGTCCTGTCAGTTGTACAAATTGTGCTAAGGGAAACTGTAGAAACCAGAGATGTTTCAGATCAAGTGAGCACAAAGAGGGCTTTAAGCTTCCTCCCTGCGAAGGCTGCGCCGAGGCGCTGCAGACTCGCAGCTTCCCCGCCTCTGTACAGACCAGGTGTTAGTTTGCCCTGTGCATCTCGTCTGTTCTTGATCTCTCTTCAGGTTTTACTGACAAGGCTGCTGAGCAGTGGCTGCTATGACAGTAATAGGCACCTGTGGATCCCTATTTCATAAGAAATAACCCGAGAGAAACTCAAGTAGGTAGTTGTTCCTCCTTTTTTTTTTTATAAATTTGGGTTGGTTATGCCAAGCCATAATTTTAGCAAGGCAGATGCTGCTGGAAATGCAGGATGCAACAAAAAAAAAGTGAATTAATCATTGTGTTGTGTTTAAAACAAGAATACAAGCAATTGCAGCAAAGGATGTTTTAGTGTGTATCAGCTCCATCTCAAGTTCTCCATCCTAAGTGTAGGGGCATGGCTGAAATGGTGGCCTGGGAGCCAGCCCTGTGCCTCAATAAACCAGAGGGGCTGTGATCCCAGTACAAAACCCTGCACACCCCCAGTCTGGTGTTCCAGCAGTCAAATCTGAGCTCCTTGTGTACAAAGTATCTGTGGGTTTGTTTGTGAGGGGGGTCTGCCCATGTGGCACGTGCCCTCCCCCCACTAATAAATCCACAGCAAGTCTCCCAGCGGACCAACCTCCGTTCTCAGAGAGAGATCTCACTTCTGCAGTTTGTGAGGACATCTCCTCCCCCTCTCTCCCTCCCTCTCTCTCTCTCCCACCCCATCAACACTCCGGCACGAGGAGGGGATGCCATCAGGCGCCGTTATTAAGGCACAATGGAAGTGCCATGTGTGATTGTCTGCGAACGCTCCAGTGTTTTATGTAATGCAGATTTAGAGATTTCACTGTAAAGTCACTTTAAACTCTGAACTAATGGGTAGTTTGGCAACAGCTTCTGAGTATGAAATCATTATTAATTCCTTTAGTGCCATAATAACATTGATTTAGATGAACTCTTATAACATAGAAATTGTATAGTATTTAGCTGTAATTAACGTCCCCTAATTAGGAAGTGTTGCCAAGTAGTTTTCTCTGCTGGCTCTGTTGTACTTAAGTGCAGCTGGATGAAAATTAACCACAAAGGGAACAGCTTGTGTTTTATGTGAAGTTTGCCTTTGATTGATTAAAAAAATATTCCTTGGTACTTAATTTTATTATCAAAAAGGGGGCACTGGGTTATCAGTGTTACAGAGACCCACAAGGTCCACACGCCGCAAACTACTCACAGATTTGTGGAGTACATAAGCCTGATGACTTAGCTACACATTCAGAAAATTCACAGATTTATTTTGCCTCAATACCACAAGTTACCATAATCAAAATGAACTGACTTTAACGTGGCTGTCTTTAATGAAGCCTGTAGAAATTTAAGCAGAATTAACGTAATTGAATGTCCACTCGGAAGAAAGTCGTGCACTGCAAGCTGAGAGGCATTTGTTGATGTGAAATATGCTGACATTTTTGGAAATTCAAATTATAAATGAAATACTGCTGTCAGTTTACTGTGCAACTTCATAGCATATGGTGCTTCTGCTGGTGGGTGTTATTTCAAAGTTTGCAAATCACACTATGAGAGTGTCCCTCTGGTGAGCTTTTGCAACACTTAGCAACTGTGAATCAAAAGTGACAGTACAGAGGAAGAGGGACTAAAAAAATATAATAATTCTTTCTCTAAGTCAGTAGAACAAAGTGTGTGGTAAGTTAATATGTTTTTATGGGGTGGGGGGGAAGGAGGCTGACGTGCTACAGCTAAAAGAGATCCAGTCCCTTCATTCTGGCAGAATAATGCACAAAGTCTTCTCAATTGTTAAAATAAAACCATGGTTTCTCTCTCTTTGACTTTAGTATGATAAGAGAATTAAAACAACTGGCAGATTGACCATACAATGGTTCACTTTCAGAATTAGGAAACTCGCTTCAAGACGTGATGCAACCTCCTCCGGAGGTCCAGATGGTTCTTTCACCTGTCTCTCTGAAAACATTCCTACAACCCCAAAACAGCATTCACTGTTTGAAAAGCATTGTCCACCCAAGGCTGTCAGTGCAGAGGGAAAAAAGCCAGTAAGAAAGTTTTGTATCAGCCCAGCAGTGTTGATTCCAACGAGTCTGATAGCAAGTGTAGGCTGATAAGAGAAGTGTAAGTAACTGCAGTTCTACAGCACCCTACACCGTGGTTTTTCAAGACTCTGGCACCCAGTGACCCCTTTACCATGCATACAGACTATCAAGAAGTGAACACAAAACTTGGATTTGTTGTGATTTGATCTGACTGTAGTTGCTGCTCGTTGTTCTGCTCCAGGTAGTGATTTTTGGCACCGGGATGGAACCGTGGCAGCGCGGTACAGACCTCATCAATTTGCCAATCAAGCTGCCTGAGAATAGAAAGTGATGGAGCTGTCAGTAGCAGTTCAACCATAAGCAATTCTAAACTAAGCAATTTGGAAATTTAAATAGTTATAATGACCAAGATTCTCTCTGTTGGCCCTTAATTACTGGAATGTCAATTCAGCTGAAAATTGCCTTTCCCAGGTAATGATAATTCCTAGAAAAGTCTTTGCTTATACACCCACCCATAGCACTCATTAAGTCAAGCTCCTTCCTTTTGTCTGAAGAGCTGTCAATTTTAAGTGACATCACCAATCACCTGTCATCTAAAAAATCTCAAGGCTGTCTTGCTGAAGGCAGGCTTACTCTCTTTTAGCTGGAGAGCACTGCATGGCAGCACAGCCTGCTCTTACAAGTGGTGATGCACCAGAGTGTAACGAGTTGCCTGGTCTTGGCACCGCTAAGTGATGCCAAATTTGGTTGTTGGCATCTTGGGTGAAACCCAGGGCCCATGAAAAAGCAGTTCATGTTTTACAAGGGGAAATCTAGTCCCCAAACCTTTGCAGCACTCAGCTCTGGAAGGGAAGCTGGACTTCACATCTCCATCACTTCTTCTGGAAAGGAAAGGGAGAGGGAAGTTACTGGATTCACTAAATTTCTCTGAGATGGGCATCAGGGATAGAGATGGGTGTAGCAAACCTGTGGTGCATGAACACACCCTTGTATTCCATACATCATATTTCTTATATTTCTCTTGCAGTGATGTCTGCATTGCAGCTGCCTGTGTCAGTCTACATTGGTCAACATCCTGAGTTGTTTTCTTTTTGGGAGAAAAAACATGAAAAAGAAGCACAGCCATCTCCATGGCCAGCACAACTTGTGGGCTTTACCTGCCAGAATAAGGCAAGTTGCTCCATTATTGGTTCAAAAAGTTTTCCATGTCTTTTTCTCTAGTAAAAGAAGAGGTGCCTTTGTGACCACTACTCTCATTGCCCCTACGTGCTGCACGTGCCTTTCCCCCACATCTGTAGCAGCTGCAGACAGGTTGCAGTCATATTCTCATAACCAGAACTGTTTCTTACTAGCTTGGATCCAACTCACTCACTCTCCCAGCTCCTGATTCTTGGCTTGCACACAATGAAATAGTAGGGGCCTTAGGCACTTTAGGGAAAAAAAAAAAACCCCAGCCCTCTATAAATCCCCTTAAGGGCCCATTTTAATTCTGCTTCTGCTCTTGATGTGCAAGTTCTTACCCTGCTATCCCCCTAGAAGCAGTTTATTTCTGTCTGTCAGCACTGCCAAAGTGACAAAATCCCCTTTCCCACCCACCATGTAATTGCTCTGTTGTTGCCCTTCCCACACAACGCCTGTAGAAAGAAAGCTCTCGCTTTATTTGTACTGCTGAAGTGAATAGCATCTCTTTCCTCCCTCCCTCCATGGGGCTTTCAAGTAGTCACACTATCATTAGCTATTTCTGTTCTGGAGGAGCTCCCCATCCGAGAAGGGAGCATATTCCATCAGAAATAGGGCAAAGGCCTCATCTTACAGCTCTCATGTGCCCCAAACCCTGGAACTGGGGACTTGGGGGTCCACGAGGAATGCAGCAGCAAGAGTTGGAGATAAAGGACACTCAGAGAAGAGTGGTAAAATAGGAAAAATCAAAGGACCTGGCTGCATTTTTTAATTGCATTTATCTTACTGTAAAGGCTTTGGGGCAAAGTACCTCTCTGCTCTCTGCCTGCATAGTGCCACATTGTTAATTTTGGTCTATGGCAGGAAAGCTCTGTGTTAGAGGAGGGCTAGTTTTACTTTTCTGAGGGGTGTGTGTATGTGCACACATGTGTGTGTGTGTGTCTTTCCTTTATATAAACTTCCACCCTTGTCAGAAAACAAAAGCAGTTCCAGAAGCAGTCTAAAACTGTAGCTTTCTTTTCACTTCACTGGGGTTTATTTATCCATCTGGTATGGATACAGGTTAATTCCCCCACCTCATTCCAGGTGTATGGTTACAGGATGGCTACACTGCCACCACTAACTAAATCATCAGAAAGAGTTTCCTCAACTTTCCCCCTAATTCTTGCTAAAATTGCTTCAACACTCACCAAAGCCCAGTCGCAAGGAAACAAGAACCAGTTTCAGAACCACCCACCTCCAAGACAAACAGCACACAGTACACTTGCTTCTTAGTACAATTTTAAAGTATAATAACATGGCCTCAGATAGAACAAATTTTTGGTTCAGGCATGCTGAGTTTTTCCTGGGGTTTTGCTCCTCTGAGGTTTGGCAATCCAGGATTGGTAAATAGCCATGGCTGCACTGTTAAATAACAGGAGAGCGTGGCCGTAACGTGTTTTGCAGTCAGCATCCCATTATGTGCAGCTTCACCATTTTGCAATGTGACAACTCTCTTTGTGGGGAGAAAAAAAAAAAAGAAAAAAAGAAAAAGAACAAGAAAAAATAAAAGAAAGACCCTAACAATGGTCTAAATCACACATTTGCTCTTCCTTCGAGCACCGGTGGTTGTCAAAACCTGTTGCACTCTAGCGGGGGGGCCTTTTAGACATATTCCAGTGCTGGCTCCATGCAGACAAAATGCATTAGAGGCCACTCAAATACCACAGCTAAACAATCACAGAAACCTGCTTATGCCCACTTTATCCACAAGCAGTCCTGTGAAGCACACACAGAGGTCAGCCATCCTCCTCCTCTGCTGCGTGGAGCACTGCCAGGCACAGAAAATATCACAGTCTGGAGGAAATTAATCTATATTACTTCCCAGGCCTGTATTTAGGATATCAGAGGGGGTGTTATCAAAAACAATGCAAAAGCTCAACTTAGGAAAAAATGGGAAGAAGCTAATATTAGCAAGAGGATAATGGACTAACCATAAGCCTCCTTCCCTCTGTGCTGCTGTTTCTCCCCAGCACCCTTCCTCTGTTCTAACTCATCTTAAACAAGCCTATTTTTAGCTAAACTTCTGTTTCTTTCAAATGAATGAATTGATTTTTGAAGTGGCCAAACATATCTGTGAAGGAGCCGTAGTAGGGTACCATCTACTTCTTGGGCTGACCCAAACAAACCCCCCACATACCGTGGGAGAGCATTATTATGCTACCAGTAATGATGACTTCTGAAGCTGCTGCCATGCTGGACACTGCTGCCACACTGGACACTGCTGCCACACTTTTATATTTGGCTTCTAGCTCTTTGCGAAACTTTTTTTTTTAAAAAAAAAAAAAATCCCTGGCAGGACTTTCTCTCTCCAGTACAGGTATTATCAAGTTTTCATAGCTGTGTCTGATTTCAACATTTTATAATCAGCTCTAAAATTTTCCATTTAAACCCCAGCAGCAGAGCTTTGTTAATGGCAGCCTGGAAATAACAGCCTTTGCTGTAAAGCCCTACATTAAAATTTTATCTTTATGGAAATATTTACGTTTGGTTTTGGATAAACAGGAACCAGTTACTCCTGCTGAGAGTACAGATCAGTGCTCATGCTTTAAAAATTGAGGGGATGAAAGAAATTGAATGAAGAGGGGACCCCAGGGAAGAGTGAGAGGGGAGGAGAGGGGAGTGTGGGTCCCCAGCGACCCACCCCCCAAATCCTTCGATTTGATCTTAGCTAGTTATCCCAAAGCTGAACTAAACCCAGGTTTTTGATTGGTTCAGAGGTGATATTTTCATCAGTGATGATTTGCTGTTCTCAGTGGTCCCACTCATCCAGCCCTCCTGAGGAATTACATCCCTTGCCCGAACCCCCAAAGTGCCTTCTGAGGGAAGCCTTGGCCTCTGCACAGCCTCTCACACTGATACGACCAAAGGAGGTGCCAGGTGGGCATGAATAATTTCTGTATCACTAACCAGAGCAGACAAACAGCCCCTTGATGCTCCTCACCTGGCTTGAAGCACCAGCTGAGCTTCACCTTCCCAGCCCCAGATCTTGCATGCCCACCAGAACCCCCCTGACCATCCATGCAAGGCCTGCGCACTCGGAGCCTCCAAAATGGCTCCTGTGAGTGGCACACGGAGGGGATCTGAAACACGTTCTCTCTCTTTGAACTGTGTTCAAGTGGTGCTAAGCAGAATACCAACATGGATGGTTGTTTGCCAACACTAATTTGAGCAAGTGAGGCCAGGCTTATGGACACAGAATTAATCAGTCTTGTGTTGGGAATTTAAGGTTCACACACGGAAATAGCTTTAAGCAAAACATCACTAACAGCCCTGGCTTGCGTGGCTGCTGCAGGCCCAAGGAGCTGCAGGGACTCGTGTCCTCAGCAGCCTGGCCTCCCCATGGACAGAAGAGTGACAGGCATCAAGGTACTTCCCATGGAAAACCAGCAGTGCCCTAGATGAGTAGTTAGCCAAGGTGAGGTGACGGTGGGTCAGCAGTGTGGGGGAGCACTGCCCTCCACACAGCACCCAGTGGGGCTCCCCTAATTCAGCTTTATGATTCAGAGTGACAAACTGGTCTTACTCTCCTTGCCACCAGTGTCTGTAGGGTTTTTAGGGTGCTATGGTGTTTAACTGGGATCCAGCACATCCAGGCATGAGTCCTTTCTTACTGTAAGGGTGACAGAGCACTGGCCCAGGCTGCCCAGAGAGGTTGTGGAGTCTCCTTCTTTGGAGACATTCCAGACCAATCTGGACACGTTCCTGTGTGGTTTAATCTAGATGATTCTGCTCAGGCAGGGGGTTGGACTGGATCTTTCAAGGTCCCTTTCAACTCCTGACATTCAGTGATTCTGTAAGGGGACTCAGACCCACCTTACTATCACAGGCTTTCCTCTGAAAGCGAGTCTTTGGTCTCAGGGCACGCTCCAAGAGAGCGATCTGTTTTCCTTGTATGGAATTTACACAGATAAAATACAGAGAGGGCTGGGACTGGGGCCCAAGACTCCCTCCTTTAAACTAAACACACAAGAGGAGTCATCATTGGACACACAAGAAGACCTCACTGGACAGGAGACAAACCAGAAGATACCAGGAGACACCAGACCAGAGGAGCTATTGCAATATAAGGAGGAACACTCCCACCACTGGACCTGAAGACATTGGGCTGATGGGACACCACAGATCCATGGTGGTAGATATTGCAACTTCTCCCTCCCTCTCTCCCTCTTTTCCACTCGCTTCTCCCTTCTTTCTTTCCCCCTTCTCTTGCATGCTTTTTGTGGGCCAAATAAAGTGACTTGACATCTGACTCTGTTTCGAGTTGTAATTCTGTTCCTGAGAATTGTGAAGACCTGGTCACAATAAAACACCTGATGGGACATCACTCAGGAGTTAAGCCCAGCCACCCCCAACCACCCAGAGCCATCTGAGGCTGGTTGGTATGTGAGGGGGTTTAACCTCTGCCAAATTGGTCTGTCTGGTTGTGGATCCAACACATAGCACAGGGGAGGCTGGGAAATTCAGCCCCCATCCTGGCCATACAGGCACACACAGGGAGAGAAGAGGGATGTGTTCAGGCAAGGGAGGTAACCCACTCAGGACTCCTTCTTTCTGGCCAAACCAACCAGTCTTCAGGCTTGGAAAAGCTCCAGTTTCAGACAGAACTTAAAAAAAAAAAAATAGTCTTCCACCACATTTCACCCAATCCCCAAAATTTTTCAGAGTCCTCTGGGAGAAATGAATATACAAATACCTGGCTTGAAGACCTCAGCCGGGCTTAGGCACTGGGGTGGGCAACAAGCTGTGCAGCCATTTCAAGACTAGAAAGCTGCTCTCTGTGTATGGAAGTCAATTGTGAGGTTTCTGGAAAGCTGTAAGGAGGAAACTGCCCATAAAAGGTTATGAGTCGTGAGCTGGAGGTCCAAATAAATGATGCTTTGTCAGACTGTGGTTTAGGATATACTCAACTGGTTTTAATGGGAGTACCACCTAGGCATCCTGGGTTTTTTTCCTGAAGATCTTCCCTTTTAGAGGCTGATGCACCTTGAAACCTTGTTCAGCTGACAAGGTCACTATGTTTCAGCGCTGTATCTCAGCCTGCTTTGAGTCCCTCCTATTTTAAGCAAGTGTACATGGATTGAAAGAAGAGCACACGTTCCTTAGGCAATCAGAGGCATTTGGCTGTGTGACACAGGATGAGACATACCCAACCTCTCAACTTCTCGCCTGAACTCACGCTTCCTTCACGGCTGACATTTCTCCTTCTGCCAAGTCAAATCAACCCCTCATCTCACAACTACCCAGAAAACTGCGTTCACAAGCGGGCCAAGGCTCCCTAGCCGACGCCAGCTCTTCACACGCCTCAGCATGGCTGGTAGGAAGGCCTCATGAAGCACACCTGCTTTTTACTGGACAAGATCCTGGTCTCATTTACAAGTCAGGCATAAAGTCTGTGAAGACAGAGGATTTCTTCCTATGTATGTTAACACCAAGAGTGAAATACATCCCCCTCCATTCTTACAAAAGGCAAACCCTTCCTTTTGCCTGTAGGATGATCTACCACCAGCTCCAGACTTGCACCATTCTTTGGTTTAAATCACAGTTCTGTAAGGTAAAATTTGGCTCACGTTGCCCTGTACTCATTTAGGAGGGAAAGAGGGGCCTCATGAAGTATTTCAGGTATAATCAGGAAATTGTGGTTACAGATGCAATCCAGAAGCATTTTGGGTTGGTAACCAAGGCAACGCTTCTTGCTTCAAGACACACTTTTCTGTTGATAATCTATTGTAGTGCCAGTAATTGCAGCTGACAAGGCTCTGTTTGTTATGAGAGATAATTAGCACTTGAAATAAAGTAACAGATTTAAATAAATTGGGGGGAACCGAGTGGTGCGACCTGATCGCTTTAGAAACAAACAAGAGTTTTGGGGCCTACACACAGTGCGACGCTCGTGGTGGCCTCCACAGCGACTGAACAATACCAGCCTTCATTAGGCATTGTTTAATTGGGAATTACAGTTGCTTTCATGATGGAAACATTTTCTTTCCCCCTTCCCCATCCAGGCTCTATTTACATTATAAAGCAGGCTTTTAAAAACCCAGCCACAGAGCCCTTCTACCTGCCTTACCAAACACAGCTACTGATGTTTTCATGTGCTTGTTCTTTTGCCCGGGATTTGACTTGTTTGGCAGCCAATGTTTTGAGACAATTGTTTTGGACAATTGCACAGATTAAAGAACTCGGGATGACTCTGCCAAAGGGTGTGGAGGGACCATTGTCAATCAAGCACAGACCAGGTATGTCCCCTGGGTCAGCTTCATTTTGCTGATGGTTTACACAAGCCCTGGTTTCATGGTCTGGACCGTGAACACGGCTCCTCGTAGATGTTTGTGGTAGGTGGTGGTGTATGGAGATCTGGACAGGTAAACCAGGGCTGCTGCCTGATGCAACACAGGAGCCTGCATCCTGCCCAGGAGTATTATCTGGAAGGGAAAGGTGGGGATCAGCAGCCACAGCAATTCCCTTAGGATCCACTAGCAAAGCCAGACTGAGTGTTATTTTTTGTCTTTCTGTAATTGTGAGGCACAACTCCTTGGCTCAGTGGATAGCTGGGGGAGGAATACAATCCTACTCAAACATTTGTGCCATGGGGAGTGGAAATATTTTACATAAACTTGTAGTTGTTGGCATGAGGATGCTTCTGGGATGGAATGACACAACTACTGTTGGAGGTGGGCGATGGTCTCTTCTGCCAAGTGACAGGTGATAGGACAAGGGGGAATAGCCTCAGGCTGTGCCAGGGCACGTTCAGATTAGATGTTAGGAAAATGTTCTTCACTGAAAGAGCTGTTAGGCATTAGATCAGGCTGCCCAGGGAGGTGGTTGAGTCAAATAAAAGACAGGCAGACGAGGTATTTAGGGATATGGTTTAGGAGAGGACAGATATGGTTGGACTCAACGATCTCTAAAGTCTTTTCCAACCTTGGGATTCTGTATGGCAGCACGCAGCCAAAACTGACCTAGTTAAGTGATGCCCTTTTCCACAGTGCCCAAGCATCATTTCCACAGTTAAAGAGAAAATTATATTTCCTAAGACTATGAGATCAGCTTGTTTACAAGAGAGTAATGAGGGCTCATCTACAGGGCTTTGTCCAGGCTCACAGGCAAACACCTGGCAGGTCAGTGAGGTGATCCCATGTTACACAAGGGCAACAGCAGCAGCCCAAACCACAAGTGACATTTATCTTTTGAAAGCCAAACTGTTTGGGGCTGGAATGGTTCTGCTGTTCTGCAAAAGTTTCTCACCAATCTCTCACCAAACCTGTGAAACCTCCTGGCCAGAACATGATATCCTATCCAGTGTCAGAACAGAGACTGTCATGTAAGTGTGTTCATCTCAGGGCTGGCCAGATAGCAAAATCAGTATGCCCTCCAGATTTGCTCATCAGACATTAAATAACTAACTATAGGGAGTGATATTATTTCTTTCTGTAATATTTCATCAGAAAGACACTATCTCTCTTATCCTTGAGAAAACAGCCACGTTATTTCTCCAGCAAACACAGACAATTCACATCTGTGTCATGGGTGCATTGCCCATTACTGTTCACACCCTGTGTAAGGGCCAGGATGGCCAAACTCTCAGGAGTCCCAAACTGCATCACTGCTTGCTTTCTACAAGCATGGTGGGTGGTTAGAGATACCAGCACTGAATTTCCTTCTTTCAGCTCACCTCTGGTGAAGTTACAGATGTGCCTGGTGAGGGGGACCAGACTGAAGCCCAAGGGAATTTGTGCTTCCAAGGGCAGCGGTCAGGCTCTCCCCATGACAGCTCCCACACACCCTGTGTGTGGGAGCTGTCATGGGGAGAGCCTGACCTGTAATCAAAAGGAGGTGGTATGTTGGAACCACAAGCTGCATGGATTACAGTTGTTGCCTTTAGTAATCAGTGATTTAGTTCCACAGGGTAATGTTTCTGCTTTCTAAAAGCTTTGAAACACACAAAAAAACGTTGCATTTATAAGTTATTTAAAAAACAACAACAGCAAATACCGATCTGCAGCAGTTCCCCAGGAATTAAAAATTGCTTCCAATTTGTAGCGTGCGCAGGATCTTACCGCAAACTCCATCAAGGCCCCCGTTCTAAGTAGCTCATAAAAAGGGCCTGTTTGTTTTCTGAAACGATCTGCATAAAAAGATTAAGCTTATTTATGGTAAAAATTAACGTCTTGCTGAAACAGTAATGACTATATCATCGAGGAATGTTCTTCCCCTGAATGCCTCCCTCGGCGGTGCTGTGCAAGGAGACCTGCGTTTATAGTCTCCTAGAATAAAGTTAATGCTCGTAAGACTCCGCTCTTGTACGCCTACAGCTAAATCACGGTATCTAGCAGATGGGGTGTGTGTGTGTGTGTGTGTGTGTGTGTGGTTTCCTCATGCAGCCTCTTGGATGTGTGTAGTTGTCATAATTAAATAATAACTCCCTGCACCGTCTCGTGGAACGGGAGAGCAGCGTCCGCATCTTCCATCGCCGTCCAACCCGGCGCTCCCCCCTCTCCCATCGCCGTCGAACCCGGCGTGTGTGTGTGTGTGTGTGTGTGTGTGTGTGTGTGTGTGTGTGTGTGAAGTGGGCTGTGAGGAAACCGGTACACAGAGCACCCCATCGCCTCCTCTTTGGAGGAAAACGTCTTCTGCACGTGGATGGTCCTGGCCAGCAGGAGCAGGGAGGTGATAATCCCCCTGTATTCTGCACTGGTGAGGCCTCACCTCGAGTACTGGGTCCAGTTTTGGGCCCTTCACTTCAAGAAGGATGTTGAGGTGCTGGAGCGTGTCCAGAGAAGGGCAACGAGGATGGTGAAGGGTCTGGAGAACA
The DNA here is from genome assembly GCA_013399135.1 of Heliornis fulica. Taxonomy (NCBI): domain Eukaryota; kingdom Metazoa; phylum Chordata; class Aves; order Gruiformes; family Heliornithidae; genus Heliornis; species Heliornis fulica. The sequence goes on along the minus strand of VXBZ01011475.1, from coordinate 19,989 downwards.
GGCCCTACGAGGAGGCTGAGGGAGCTGGGGAAGGGTCTGGAGAACAGGCCCTACGAGGAGGCTGAGGGAGCTGGGGAAGGCTCTGGAGAACAGGCCCTACGAGGAGGCTGAGGGAGCTGGGGAAGGCTCTGGAGAACAGGCCCTACGAGGAGGCTGAGGGAGCTGGGGAAGGCTCTGGAGAACAGGCCCTACGAGGAGGCTGAGGGAGCTGGGGAAGGCTCTGGAGAACAGGCCCTACGAGGAGGCTGAGGGAGCTGGGGAAGGCTCTGGAGAACAGGCCCTACGAGGAGGCTGAGGGAGCTGGGGAAGGCTCTGGAGAACAGGCCCTACGAGGAGGCTGAGGGAGCTGGGGAAGGCTCTGGAGAACAGGCCCTACGAGGAGGCTGAGGGAGCTGGGGAAGGCTCTGGAGAACAGGCCCTACGAGGAGGCTGAGGGAGCTGGGGAAGGCTCTGGAGAACAGGCCCTACGAGGAGGCTGAGGGAGCTGGGGAAGGCTCTGGAGAACAGGCCCTACGAGGAGGCTGAGGGAGCTGGGGAAGGCTCTGGAGAACAGGCCCTACGAGGAGGCTGAGGGAGCTGGGGAAGGCTCTGGAGAACAGGCCCTACGAGGAGGCTGAGGGAGCTGGGGAAGGCTCTGGAGAACAGGCCCTACGAGGAGGCTGAGGGAGCTGGGGAAGG
>VXBZ01011475.1:0-19287 GCA_013399135.1 Heliornis fulica | reverse complement strand
TGGAGAAGAGGAGGTTGAGGGGGGACCTTATTGCTCTCTACAACTACCTGACAGGAGGCTGTAGTGAGGTGAGGTTGGCCTCTTTTCCCTGGTAACAGAAGACAGGATGAGGGGGAATGGCTTGAAGCTGAACCAGAGCAGGTTTAGGCTAGACATTAGGATAAGCTTCTTCACTGAGGCTTCTTCACTGAGAGGGTTGTCAGGCTCTGGAATGGGCTGCCCAGGGAGGGAGTGGAGTCCTCATCCCTGGAGGTATTTCAAAGACAGATAGACAAGGTGCTTAGGGACATGGTTTAGTGGTGGTGGGATGTNATGGTTTAGTGGTGGGATGGCAGCTCTAGGTTAACGGTTGGACTCGAAGATCTTAAAGGTCTTTTCCAACCAAGGTGATTCTGTGGTTCTATAAAGGAGTCTGGCCTTGTATATTTGGGGTTTTCCCCACTTTTCATGGTCATCATCACAAAGGAGGAATCACAGGCGTCTGCAGGAGAAGGGCCTGTGAGACAAGGCAATTTACAGCTATCATCTTCTTAAGATAAATGCAACAGCTGCTTTTTATATTCCTTTATGGATGGAAGACAGTGTGATAGGTCTCTGCAGCTACTCATTCTTTCCTTGGCTTAGGGAGAGAATTAAGTTGTTGATTACGCCCAGCAAGAAACATCTCTGTTCAGACCGAGGACAAATGTAACTTATTTTAGGGAGAACGAGTTTTACAAGTTTAACAATTCCAGTATTACCCTTCACTTTGCTGCAAGAAATCCCTTTTGCTAAGGATACTATAAATGCCTCAAACAGATGAAAGGCATTTAGCCTTTATTTCATACTAAAAAATTAGAATGTGAAATCAAGAAAAGCATCTTTCAAATCTGAGTGCACAAGTGGAACAGGAGGCGGCGAGAGCTATTTACCTCTTTTGTGTGTGTGGAAAAATGATGCAAGGAAGCTTTGGCTCCTCAGCTCCTTTGGCCAGGGACCTTCTGCCCAGGGATCAGCCTCCTCCCTCCTCCTGGCCCAGCAAGCTGTGCCTCCCAGCTGACCAGTTCCTTCTCGGGAGTGGGCAAGCAGTAGGTGACACCTCCCCTCGGCTTTCTCTTCCCGAAGGTGGCACAGCAACTGTCAGGCGCCTTTTTCCCTCTGCTCTTCTTCATCTGCAGAGAACTGAAAAATAAAACCGGTTCCAAACTTTGCAAATAGCCTCAACCTCTTTGCAAATAAATCACCCCTCCCCTGTCTTCAGGACACTAATATCCTCTTTTTTATTTCAGCTTGAAAATTGCAGGTGTAATTGGAGCATATGAAAGACTAACTTGGTATTTTTATTTCCTACTGAGATCATTTTGCTTCACACTTGTGAGAGAAGGAGGAGAATTCTACCTTTCCATTTCACATCATCACTCCTCTCAAAAGTCCAGACAAGCTGTTACCAGGCTTGGTAACTCATAAAGAAGCTGATTAAGACAACAAACTCACTTTTAGGGTGGTTTTTTTCCCAAAAAAGTTTACATTAGAATAAATATTCATGCCATACCCCCATCACAGTGTAACTGCTAGAGAACACACTGTAATCTGTTTAAGAGGAACATGAATCAGACTGATAAAAATAATTGGTTGGATTTTTCTTTTAAATATTTTTTAATGCTTTAAATAAAGCTGTCAAAGGTTCCTGTGGTAATGAAGAGCTTTGTTGTTATGACAACTGCTTATTCCTTTTCCTTTGAAGAAGTCTGCGGTTTGATAGGCAAAAACATCAGGAATAATTAAAACAAATGGTAAGGGAAGGAAAAACATCTGTTAGCAAAAAAATCCACACGTGAAACCTTAACAGCCATCTCTCCTGTGAAGTGACAAACTTCAGATGGAGTGTCTCCACGTCAGCACGGGGGTGTGCAGCAGCTGCCAGGGGTTCGAGTAACCCCATCTCAGAAAGCCCATCTCTTCCTCTGGGGTGCATCCTCTTCTGTTCACGTGGCTCTTTCTCTTCCTCTCCAAAGTGTATTGTTAGCAAAGAAGAGTCTTTTCAGAAGTCAATCCTGCTGCTTCTAATTGTTCTGCTCCTCCATTTTAATCCATTTTAAAAGGTAGGCCTTCAAGCACTTGGCCAACCGAGTGTGTCCTGGGACATGTCCCCCTCTCGCTGCAGGATGGGGACACAGGGGGTGGTGACCTCTTGGCAAGCTGGTGTGAAGTGGTAGGTGTTGTCAGGAAGCAGAGCTTCCCTTCAGAAGCGAAGGTGGGAACTGCTGAAAAGTCCTTGAGTGAAGATGGAACAATCCTCAGAGCGCTGGCCAGGATCATACCGAGGATCTTCATGGCTTTGACAGCTGGGGCTGTTCCCAGCTGTGAGCATAAGGGACAGCTTTGGGGTTGACAGCCACACACACACAATTCATCTTGAGTTGCACTGATCAGCAGTGTTGCTGCTGCCTGGAACTAATCTCAGATGCAAGGGGGAAGCACACCATAGACAACTACCAAAAACTTGGGTAAATTTTCCCCAAAGCAATATTTCCCACCCCCCCTCATTGTTACCTCATGGGCTGTCCTTCCCAGGAAACACGTGACCACAAGGTTTTAGTAACTTCTTCCAAATTCTAACTAGTCTTCTCCACTTTACGAGCTGCAAGAGTCAACCCTATAGATGTAATATGACCAAAGGGCTACAGAAACACCTCCCTGGCTCTATAATGCCATCGGGCTCGGTGTTTGGCAATAAGCTCTGATGATACACACTGCTGGGAGCCTGGGATTGGGAGTGCCAACATTCCTGCTGTGCATCTGACTTCATGAGAAATAGGACACTCTGCAATAATTGCTGTAGCTTTGTGTGCCAGCCCACACTGCCAGGCACAACAGGGTCTCGTTTTGCTGGGCTTTGTGGCACACTCTGCTGCCCGTTGCTCCGTCCGCTTGGAAACAGTCCAGTGCTCTTAAGCACCAGAATTTTAACCACTGTCTTGCCACCAGCATTTAAGAACTTGAATTTTTCACAAAGTCTCCTCTTGATACCTCTGTGCTCCTCTTCCATTCAGCCAACATACTCCAAATGGAAGGATTTCAGCATCCCTAGCGAGAAAGTGCAGTGCCTGCTACACAGAGATTTCAGGCATCTGAGAGAAGACAATCATACTGAGAAGGTGGCAGGGTTTGGAAACAGAATCAGTGTTTCAGGTGTTGCCCCTCTGGATTTTTCTGGAGGTGCTGTAGTTTAAGAAAACACAGTCTGTGGTAGTTAAAACAGAAAGAACCCCCTGAATTTTATTTTCCTTCTTCCCCTCCGTATTCCCACGCTAAGGGCTCCTGAATTGCCAGCTTGGGCACTAGATGGTGCTAGGACAGTGGTTTGTCAGGAAATTCAGGAGGAAAATTCTGGGTGGAAGAGCACAGGAGGTTGTAAGTGGTGACTTGCCAATAAAGCATTTGCTCTGGTGCAGCTAATCCATTACTATCCGTCTTTGTTAGACTCACCCACATGACTGGACACCATTAGCTGGCAGCAGGAACATCTAGTGCTGCCTTTTGCCAACCTTGATTCCCCATACATCCATAAGCTGTCAAGGTATAATGCTCCTCTTGCCAATCTGTCACTCTTCCCTGTCCCCTCCCGGGTGGACACCAGCCTGGCTGCCTCCTGCACGCAGAGAGAAAGATGCCTGAGAAGTTTTCCTGAGCTAGTCCTGCTGCCCAGGTGGGAGAGAGGCAAGAGAGGGGGGATGCAAGGTGGTCACTGCACCTCCTGCCTCACCACGCCATGCCCAGAATAGACCTTTGTATGATTGTACACCTGGCCAGGTCAGGGAGCTGATTTGGTTTCAAAACAACCATTTCTGACCAGGGTTCAGCAATCCCTGGGTTGCTTTTAAAGCCAGATTGGGTCCCTCACCCACTGCAACACTGCCCAGAGACACCCTGACCACTGCGGTGCTCCCACTGACTGGGAACTTGTGGCTCGAGTCACCATGACCTGCTCTCCTGGGCACAGAGATACCATCACTGGTGATCTTGAGCAGATACCTGTCTGCTGGAAGTGGCCAAGAGATCCTGGCTCAGCTCCCTGCTCTCCAGAGCACCCCCCACCCGCTTACCCAGGAGCCACGGGTTGCTCCTCACAGACTTGTGTGACAAGGAGGATGATGCCGCGAGGGTTACGGCAGCCGCCACGGTCCCTCACGGTGTGTGAGGAAACACGAGGAGCCATATTCGGGCGTGCTGCAGCTTTCTGTGCTCCCAGAGGCGTGAGTGAGCCTGGTGACAGGGGAGGGGGGGTGACTAACGCTTCCAAACTAATTAGTGGGAAAGGCTGGCTTTCCCTGACCTGGCTTTGACACCAAGCTAAAGTGTTTCTCCTCGCTTAGGGGGTGTTACACAACTGAGAGACGTCTCATCGCACCGTCCGCTCATCCCTCGGCCCCAGCCTCTGGGCCAGCTGCACCCCCATATTTGCAGAGAGCAAATTAGAGTCATTCCCTGGGGGAAGTGGGGTGGTGGGGTGTGGTTGTCAGGTGCAAGCTGGGCATGGCTTGTCATTTTGATCAATATATTTAGAGAAAAATAAGAGTTTGAGGGAATAAATAGTGTAGTCTCAGGATCTGCTGCACCTGAAAGACTGGTCAGTTCATTTTTTGTGCACACAGGTACTGCCTAAATACAAGAGTGAGGTGGGCTCTGCCTCAGTCTTTCACCCAAAACATTAGGAATAACAAGGTAAAGGGACTCCAGAGATCCTCTGCTTGGTGCTTTCTGGGAGCACTGTTTGGAAAATCAGGAACAGCTTAAGGCAAATAATTTAAAAAGCCCCAACCTGATCAATGAGCAAACAAACAACCATAAAAAAAACCAAACCAACCCTTAAAGGATAAAATGCAATTTCAGAATAACTAACAGCACAAAGTGAGCAAATGAGCATTCCTGTGAGAGGGGCAGGAATCATCTGGAACCTTGAGATGATACCTGGCTTAACAGTGCACGAGGCCTGTTCTCAGGAACAAGAAATTCATTACAATATACAACACACAGTGCAAGGAATTGGCTCTTCTCCTATTTGTTTTTTCTTCTTTTTTTTTTTTGATTTTTTTTTTGGGGAGTGGGTTTTTTTTTCCCCCTCTTTTCTTCATATTGACAAAGCACTATGGCAAACAGAAAATTTTGTATGAGAACGCTTCAGTTTCTATATTTATCTGGAATGAAATACCTATTCTGGAGCAGCCAAACAGAGATTTGAAACTGCACTTCGAGGTAAGTGTCTTGTAAACACAAGACCTCTCTGGACACACATTTGTGTCCCAGCTTTTCCTCAAAACATTGTTCTCAGTCCCTGGCAGGTGTCTTGGCACAGAAACCTCAGAATCACAGAGAAGAGCAAACATGCTCTTGCCCAGGAAAGGCAGGCACTAAATTTAGTGTTTTGACCTTCTGGCACTTGCATTATGCACAGGATGGCACCTATCACATCCTCATTCATTGGATACCTGAGGCAAGGCAAACATCCTTCAGCAGATAGGGCAGGAACCAGGACTTACAGCAGACTGGGTCCATCTAGCCATCCACCATTTTGCAGTTAATGAGTAACTACAAGTGAAGCCTGGGAAGTTTTGAGGAACACACTGGTGATTCAGCTAGCAAAAAAAAACCCCAAGTCAAACAAAAAAACCCCAAACCTACCAGTAAAAAAGTGGACTCTCCTTGCCCAGTCACAGAGTATCCTCTGCATGGGTACTTGCAGGGTGAAAGCAGCTCCTCCATTTCCTCATTGCCTGGGTTAAACTAAGTAGGGAAGTATTTTTAGTAGCAAAGACAACCATTAGCACATGGGAAAATTCAAGCTCACTCTTGTGATTTATATTTGTGTCTTCATCAGTCAAATTAGCTTTCATGGCTGGACAAGCCCGTGATGGAGCCAGGTATAGTATCACATCAGGTAGTTTTACCAAGTCATTAATTACTAAAGGTCAGAACAATATTACATAAATCTCAAAGTGTCCTTTAATGGAATACCCTCTGTTTTTCCAGCACAGCCAGACTGTGAGCTGCTCTCTACAGATATCTTGCCTTTCCCTGCCCCACTCTCGATATGTATTTAGGGATCTTTCTGGACAATAGTTAAAGCACGTAAAAAGTAGAATTAGAAAAAGCAATGTGGTTGTAACTGGGTAGCTATTTGATTATCTAAATGAGTAGTCTCAGATGACCATCTCATTAAAGCACACTATAAAATATATTGTTCCTGCTTGGTGGATGTAAAACAAACACGGAGATTTGTGGGTTCTGGCAGTTGCTGCTTACTCAGTAACGCTCACGTATCTTGTCACAAATATAAAATGTAGATTTTTTTTTTAATATAGAAATATTTCCAGCTTGGCAAAGTGATTAAAGACAGAGTATATCCATCTTCAACTAGCCAAAGATATAAAAACTAATAGGGAAACTATTAGCAATAATTCACAAGGAGATGGGTCAGAAGACCCAGATGTGATTATGGTTTTCAGCCTTTGGCAGAAAATGTGGCCAGCTTGACAAGCACCAGTCACCTGTGACTTCAGGAACGTGCGTGAAGGATCCCATCCTCTCTGGGCAGTGACCACCCCCCCTCTCTAGGAACACTTATTAAGGACCCTGTCCCATCTGTGCAGCAACCCCCCTGCTCTAAGTGCACTCACAGCTCAAGGACATGAAGATGGCCGTGACCCATGGAGCAGGCCTCTGCCACCCCCATCACACAGCTCGGTCCTGAGGATCCTCATCCTATGGCCCCTAAACCAGTGCTCATGAGACCACTGCTTGCTTGTAGCCCCTCACAGTCTGAGACCTGATAAGAAGCCTGAAGTGTGGCAGAGGCGCTGGGGCCTGAGGTGACTCCTGGTGCCCTCCATGTTGCTGTGTTGCACGATATACTGAGCCACCGCCGCCTGACAGAGAACACGCTGGGTGCTGCTGGGTGCTGCTTCAGGCCAGGTGAACGTGCTGCTGTGCTGCCATATAGCCCTTTACACCAGTGGGAGAGAGAGAACAAAGCATTAGTATGGTTCAGGACTCTTTGGCCAGTGACAACACAACCACAGCTGACAGGAGCGTCAGGGCAGGAGGCCTCAGGCACAAAATGAGGCCTCAGACAGGTCCTCAGGCACAAAATGAGGCACTGGAAACTGAGGCACTGACAGCACCCAGCTGGCTGCCTGCATTTATTGCAACGCCTGTGCCTGCAGCTGGTGACTGTGGTGGGATGGGGTGGGGAGCAGCACCTATGAGCAAATCTTTGTAGAGCTGCTCTCAAACTCCTGGGATGTTTATTAGAGATTTGTTAGACAACGGCCAGGAAAACACCTTCTTTATAGCAAGCAAACACAAAGCCTCGGACGAGGCTAAAACACCTAATGAAGGTGTTTTTCTTGCTATAATGAGTTTTACCAGCAGTGTTCCCAGAGCAAGAGGGAGTGTGTGTGGATTGAGGTTTGTTCTTTGCATACTGTCATCCCTCAACATCCAGGAGCTTTGGCTTGACTGGACTGTTGAGGACCCGATGGATTAACAGGAAGGCAGGAGATGGTAAGAGATGATCAGACAGCAATCACAGAAGCAGACACTTAAAGGATCTTTGCATTTCACCAGGTGACAGTTCTGATATGCAAATGGAGACAACATCCCTATCTGCTCCCGCTGTTTGAAACCACTACAGCTCTGTTTTTGACAGAGGCACCATAAAGTCCTCTTCAAACGAGTAGCGGTGACCTCATTCAGACACATTTGTTGTCATGAAAGGTAAATATGTGAGACAAAGTAGTGATGGGAGCGGTTTCTTCTTGGGAAATAAGGGGTGGGAAGGCTGAGAAAAAATCCTCACATAGTTTGTCTTTCCACGAGGCTGCTCCCCTTTAGCAGCCTGAACAAGCAACTGGCTACTAGCCAGCTGAGGTGAATTTGTCCCGCGTTTGCAAGATCAGTCAGCGAGCAAAGCTGTTTTCAGTTAATAAATATTTGATTTACAAGGTACAGTAAGTAATAAAAAGGGAAGGGAGTTTAGCTGCTGGGAGATTTGTTTAGCACTTTAGTGGGGATAACTAAAAACCAGCTTTGGTTGTTTTTCCTCCCTCACATGGCCAGTGGGCAACCAACTTTATGAGTCTTGCTGCATTACACCTTGTAGTGAGCAGAACTAATACACTGAGCGAAACAGAGGTGGACTGGGATGTACACCGTGCCTTGACAGAAACACAGCTGAAGGGAACACTCTTAGATTCTCCTTTCTTCTTCTCTGTAAGTAACCTGTGATAAATATTGCATTTCTCAGTATGATTGGGAAAAATCAAAACTGTTTGATCCTTTCCATATGATATAGGTAGCTATATATGGGGGGGTGGGGAGAGAGGAAAGATATAAAGTAGCAGGTACAGAACAGCCAGCAGCATTTTATCAAAGGAGAAAAAACCCCAGAAGACACTAATCAGCCAACTACACAGTCCTGGGTATTTTGGATAGAGCTGGAAAACAAAGTGGGCACACACATACCAAAAAAAAAAAAAAAAAAAAAGCACGANAAAAAAAAAAAAAAAAAAAGGCCTGATAAGAAAGAAAGAAAACCCAAAACCCCAAACCAGCTATGACAGAAAATAGAAAAGTATCATTTTATTACATTTTAATTCCTTCCTAGAGTACTGGGCCCCTAGGTGGGGATGTGGGGATGCAGGCAAGGCACACAAAGCACGATGCTGTGCACAGGTGAGCTCACTCTACACGCTGCAGGAGCTGACACTTTTGTCCTCTGGCTCCAGTGTGCCACAGCCCTTCCCCGTGTGACCATGGGCACATCACCCAGTCTGTCAGATCTCCTGTTCCCCTGCTTGTAAAAGGGTGGAGTATCCTACGTGCTGCTCGGGCACACCAGGTCGTTTCATTCCAGCTGTGTAAGGGAGTTTGAGTTGTGCAGAGTGATACTGTTGTGGCTGTTCACTGGAGATCAAGGACTAACAGAAGAATGACAGCCTCTCTCTCTAGAGGCTCAGGAGGATGGGTGTCCACACAGTTTCACACTGGCCCTACAGTTACTGATTTCTAGGATGCTGTTGGTAGCTGGTCCCAGTAACTATCAGTAAGACAGAACTAAGCATTTTCTCTGTCAAGTACAAAATATTTCCTCTGAGTTCTCACTTTTCAGTCTGTACAGCTTTACACTGTTTTATATTGCTTTACATTTGTCCCCAAAGTGCTTCCAGGCTATTTGCCTAGTGAGAGTATGCCAAACTCCTTGGGCAACCAACCTGCAGGTGACACCAGTCCTACAAAGCAGACTCTGGAAAATCAGCCCCCTCCCCACTCCCTGCGATGCAGAGAGGTCTCGACGCATGAGAGCTGGAGAGGACAGCAAAACCCAACCCTGGACAAGACCACAAGCACAACAAGCCTTGTCTGGGCTGGCCTGGAGCTCCCCTCCAAAAGGCCACACCGAGACTCAGTCACCAGCTGGTTCCCTCACTGGAGTGAGCAGCAAGTGCTCCTAAGAGTGGCTTTTGCATGGTTTTGCAGTGAGGCACCAGCCTTCTTCAGCACTAATGGGCAGGGCAGGGCAGGGCACAGCAGACCCTGCAGGAGACAGAGGTTCCAGAGAGGTGACCCCCTGCACAGCGATGGAGGAAGATCCACGTTCACTTTTCCTCCAGCAAGGAAACTCTGTCTTCAAATCCTGCTCCAGACTTTCAGATGCCAGGAGTTTCATCAAAGCATATGCTCCCACAAACCAGCTTCAATGACTCAATGTCTCCTGACAAAAAAAAAAAAACAGGTTTTGCAAGAAACCATGTCCAGCTCCCCTATGCAGCTATCTACCTCTAAAGACCACAACCCTCCATGTGCAGAGCAAGGATAAGAATTTCACCTTTTTTATGAAGCACATTAGGCTAAACAGCTCACAAACTAAAGAACTATTTAAAACTGGCACTTTCACAAATGGATCAGACAGCTGTCACCCTGGTATTAGACAACAGCACTCAAATGGGCCAGGCAAAATAGTAATTTTGGCATGACCAATCCAGCATTATGGTTATATTAAGACATCCAGTCATTCCCCTGGAACTGGAGTCCAGTGGTGATGCCAAATGCTTTGGGGACACAGGAGGGAGCAGGAGGAAGGTGTGTTCCTTTTACATGCACTTTACTTTTTATTAGCTCTTGGGATATGTGTTAAACTGCAACAGTCAGACCACAAATGTTTATTGTAATAACAGCAATGTTATAAAACTGATAAGCCCCATCCTTCAGATGTGCCTCTGTTTGTTTTCCTGCTGGGGGGAGGATGTATCCCAGAGGATCTCCCTTTGGGAACCCCTGTCTCAGCATGAAATGAGCAACGCGATTTATGTAGACACTGCCAGCTTCTTTCCCTTCTCAGACAGAAAATGGCTTTATCTAGTCAGGTAATGTCACAATAAAGTAGTACAGTAGAAATTTCATCACTGAATGGTCTAAAAGAGACAAATCACACAATCTATATTTTCACAGGCTTTTTAAATAGCATGCTGTGCTCAAATGGCAGTGAGCAGTAAAGACAGGGGAGGGAGGGGGAAAAAAACCCCAAACAACCACAATATGAAACAACTGAGGCTACACCACAGATTCTAAACCAGGTATTTTAGTGAGGGACTGATGAGAGCACTATCCAAGTTGGATAAACGGGGAAGGGACAATGCAACGTGCTGATCAGATTTAGTGAATCATAGAATCATAGAATGATTGGAGTTGGAAGGGACTCCCAGAGGGCATCTAGTCCAACCCCCCCTGCAAGAAGAAGGGACACCCCCAACTAGATCACGTTGCTCAGGGCCTCATCCAACCTGGCCTTGAACGTCTCCAGGGATCCAGGGGCATCCACCACCTCCCTGGGCAACCTGTTCCAGTGCTCCTCAGCTCTCACAGGAAAGAACTTTTTCCTAATATCCAATCTAAATCTCCCTCCCTCTATTTTGAAACCATCACCCCTTGTCCTGTCACAACAGGCCCTACTGAACAGCCTCTCAGTGAGCTTTTCAAAACATTTTTTCTTGATTCATGGCCTATTTAACTAGGCAGGATCTGAGAGCAGAGAAGAGGCTCTGACAGGACTGACATACCCCTGCTGACAACATTCAGTGTGATGCTCACACCTCCCCAGCACATCTGCACCCATCCCACCTTTCCTCTCCCACCATCACCCAGCTGCCGGGTCCAACAGTGCCTGCATGAGCATTGAGGGGGATTATTAATAGCTAAGTGCTAACAAGAGGAGGAAATGTGGTCAGCTTTTCTTTTGCTACACTATTTCAGCTTCTTTCTCTAGTCACACTTGTCCCAAACCAAGTAATCCGGTGTGTTACAGCAGGGCTGGCAACAGTAATGCTCAACTGTGTGGTTTGCCCAGTCTGGCTCAACATGGGCAGAGCCTGGAATTTTTATACTCCCCTTGTGTATCTGTTTTCATAAAAAAAACCCCAAACCCCCAAAAAACAAAGCACAAATGTGGCAGGGCCCTATGAAATGCCACAAGGAGTTTTATAGCAAGATTTAGGATATGAGTGAGGGGGATTTGGAGGACATTGGTTTTTTTTTCTAACCTAAAACTTTTCTGCAGTGTCACTAATACCAATTGCCTCTGACACAGCACACCTCTCTGTGGGAATAAATAAAATACTCCTCTGGCATTTGGATGTTTTCTTGTTTTTTTCAATACCTGAACACAGTGTCATAAACCCCAACCACGTCAAGGCCATACCACGAGGTGTCCAGAAGCTCCACTCATGGTTTCAGCACAGCAAGTTTTTTCAGCCTGTAAAAAGCCTTGGCAAACGTTTGGGTTTTTTTAAAGAAAAGAACACTCTGTGTGACACAATTGGCTTGAGCCACTTTTGCTCTGTCAAGGAAAGACCAATTAGTGTCTCAGAAAACACATTCCTTCCAAAAAAATAAAAAATAAAGGAATCCAGACTTCCCTTGCAGCTCATATTCGTAACTCTGTACCTCAACATCGGTGCCAAGGAGCGATAGGAAGACAGGAATCAGTGATGGGGTGTAGTGAAGGAAGAGAAAGGAGGTGTGTTACCACCTACAGAGATTTTTAGTTACTTTCAAAGGTGTGTATTTTTACAAGCTCCCTTCCCTCAGACGTAAAAGCAGATCTGAAACAAACCCGTGTAAGTCACTACTGTCTCAACTGATTCAGGCAGCTGTTGTTGCGGATGGTATCCTTGCTTCTCGACATTCATGAATAAATTCCTTCATCTTAAACCTTATAAACATATAAGTTCATGAAAGAACCCACATGACTCCTTTTATTTTTAGGAGGCTGAATAAAATATTTATATCCCTCCGTGTCCCAAATATCAATTACTTCCTTCACCGAAAACGTACGTATGCGACGCGATTAAAAATTTACCTTACTACAAAACAATATACAATTAACTCCTACATTTCCAACTGTCCTTGGCAGATACATATGGCACACAACCACATCCATCCCTTTTAAACCATGAACACCATCAATACATCCTTTCAAATCTGACAGCTAAGTGAAAAATACAGCTATTATCAGACAACACATCCACACGAGCTCCTGACAGCTACAAGCACACACAGAGCAGTTACTACTGGAAGAAGTCAGCATCTACTAATGTGTCAGATACTGGTCAGATTTTCCTAGATTATAAGATTCCTACTTTGGAATCAGAATAATTTTTTAGACAAATTTAGACAAATAGCCATTCTGGTATTTTTCAGTGCAACCTACAAAGATCTGTTTTAAATCTTTCTTAATTCTATACAACTTTTGCATCTATTTTCCTCTTTCTCATGCCAGCTTCCCACTCCTGAAAAAGAAAATCCAGCAAAAATCCTTAAAATTTTATTCTACTAAAACTTTTGGATTTTTTTTCCTCTTCTTCTGGAATAGGAAACATGAAATTCATTAGCAACCTTTGCTTTCATCATTGCATTTTACATAGAAGATATGAGGAACTAAAAATTTTACTCTAAATTCAGTAAATTTTTAAATGCTCAGCAAATTGTCCTCCTGAACAGCCTTACAATAATACAACCATGAAAATCAGTGGCATTAAAATAATTGCATGATATATCACACAGTCAAAAAGTAATTAAATAAACAAATAAAAAAAATCAACAAATTCAACCAGGAAATTAATGCTTATAAAGCAGAATCAGAAACACAAAGCTGTGGGGTATTATTTAACCCCACATCATCCTCAAAATATTTCCTTCTAAAAAATGTCATGAATCTCTCTAAAAACAAATTTTAGTCACAGGATAATATTCAGACAGTGGGAACATAGAAAGACTGAGAAAATAATATGTGAAATATGTAGTGAAATGCTGTGTATGAATACCAGATCCTGCAGCAAAATGCAACAGTTAACCAGAATTTGTTTTCTGGTTCAGAAACGTAGGGGGTGTTTTTAAATTATTTTTAAAAATTAAATAACTATGATACAACACCCAGTCACAGTACAAGTTAATGTAGATTTTCCTCCAATGCACAAACCCAACAGAAGTTACCTTTACACTTAGGAGAAAGGGATCCTACAGCTTGCATGTCAGGTGTATATGAAGAGATAAATATTCTGTGTTCAAAGGACCCTCCAGCTTCACAAAAGTAGGTACTTAGCAGCATCACCATGCCAAGCCATGTTGTCAGGAGGGACCCCATACTCCTCCTGCTACTTCTGCTGCCCTCTCAGATCTGAGTTTCTGCAGTCACTAAGGGCTCAAACCTACCTAACAGGACCAATATGGTTCTTAAGCAGAGGGGAGCAGAAAGAATGGGAGGGAAGGAGGAAAATGAAAATCCCCCAAATCCATCTGCACTCCTACAAACCACACCCCCAGAGAGTGGGTCATTTCTCAGTTATGGATATGAAGTGGCCATCATCTCCAAGACAAGAGGAAGGCAACTGCCTGACCTCTTCTCTACTCCCTCCTCTGATGGAGGAAATAAGCTTTAAAAAGTTTTGTGGGTGAGGGATGATGCTTGCTGTAGTATGACTATGCAGATACCTGAGCTCCTACTGAAGTCAGGCTGAAATAAGTCTCTTTTCTCAAGTTCTCGAGTGAAGATGGTCACATGCCTCATATTCCACGTTGAGACATTTCATGGTTTGTCTCCACTTCCTTATTTCTGGCTTTCTACTGCCTATAAAATAGTAGGCCTTCCCATCTGGATGGGTCTTCTGACAAGCAGTAACAACATATGATGATGATTTCCTGCAGGAGTACAGAAGAATGCACAGTGGAAACATGTATCGTCGAATTCATAATTTTTTGAACTTATTTTCATTCTCATTCTATGAAAAATTCATTTGTGCTATTAAAAACTGTTGTGGCAGAAACCCAAAAACCCAAGCCAATTTCATAATGGAAAGCAATTAAGTTGATTGCTGAATGATAAACACCACAACTTTCTTCAATGGGGGTACTGTTCTTGAGTAAGCAAACTGTTTTTCTGTTCATGAATTTAAAAGAATGCATCACACATCTCTAGAGAGTTCAGTGGAAAGCCAACTCTCATTACCAAGTTCTTCTCGAAAGTCTCAGATATTTAAAGAGATTATATAATAGTAATGGGGGCAGGAGAAAGGAAAAAAAAAGGGTAAACTGACTCATATGCAAAAATATTGATCACTGTTAGTACCAGAAAAAAATTACCTCTACAAACTCTGACATATTTTTGGTTTCCAACTGTCTCTTTATTTTCAGGAATGAATTGCTTCCTCTGGAATCTGTGGGTTGATTTAAGACTTGATTGAGAGAGTCAATATGAAAGAGAGTTATCGCCTTGCATGTAGTTAAATGTCAAAGTTAATATCTCAAGTAGGACAAGAGAAAAAAATACACAACAGAAGCTGATTTATCCCCTTGGTCCAGACTACATGAACAACATGGGTTAAGAGTGGTGCCTCACTCTGAAAGCCAGACCAAAGCAAAACCACCCCACCAAGAACTGACAATACCGGTCTAGGAATTTGTATTGAACATAGACCAAGATCTTGAGTGTTAAACAAGCCTCAGGAAGGCTTTAAATAGGAGAAAAATAACTGGTTAAATCTGTAGTTAATAAATATAAAGCTATGTAGTTAATAAATAACTGGTTAAATCAGTTTTAAGTAGTCAGGTAGGAGTCTGGGGCTATAACTATAGTTTTCAGACTCCTGGATTCAGTTTCTGCAGCAGTGAAATTGTGAATGACAACATACATTACTGGGGTCTGCTCATCACAATCTAAATGTACCTATTACCTTCTGCTAACCATATATATATATACATTACAGTCACAACACAGGAAGTGTAAAGAACCCCACAACCCCCAAACCAAAACCCAAAGCAGCCCAACAACAATAAAACCAATATGGCATCTTTAGGACTGAATGGTTGAAAGGTCCCAGAGGTCACACCACACGCTTATGCAAACCATACTGGGCACACACAGACCCTCTCTGAAGACTTTCAGTTAAGCCAGGCAGCAAAACAAAAGCAGGTATTGAACACTGAAGATGAGCCCATTGCAGTCACGATTCTCATGACCTAGAACTGATATTATTCACCTACAGCAGCTGAGATGAGATTCCAGACACATGAAATGATGTTATCAAAAGACATTTGCTGGAGTAAAAATTTTAATTGCTTGGAATAAGTGATATTTCCCTCTCGTTTCTCAGCATTCTTTAGTTTATTGTTTCAAAAGGCACCGACAAGTCCCCGGGGTTAGAGGCACTCCATCTGTTGTATTTCAGCAACACACAGAGAAGTGGACCCCAAATGTAATCAGAAGCTTTGGAAGCACTAAGGAAATTAACAGCAACACTAAAAAAAAAAAAAAGTGAATATTCTCAACAAGCTGCTCCTCCCTTCAACTCTCTTTTGTACAGGGCAGACAAAGATTTGCTTAGAGATAACACAGTGTTTTTAAAAATAAAAAAAAAATATTTTATATTTACAGAGGGAAAATCTGATGATTTTGTTGCTTCAGTGTGTCAAGAGGCAGGAGCAGCTCTTGAAATCGTATCTTTAGAAAGACATAAGAAAATTGTGTGATGCCATGAATGTGGAATGGTTACATGGGAAGTAGTGAACAGTGCAAGGTCCAGTAGCCTCTATCAGAAAGGCTACAGTTTGCAGAAACACTGGATGATTAGCCACAGCAGAACATTAGGAGTGTACTCCCAACTCAGGAGCTCAAAAGCCAACAGGATGATATAATCTTTTCTCATGCCAAGCAATCTCCAAATGTTTTGCTGGAAGTGCTGGCTTGCTGACAAATGGGATCTGGGTGCTCGAGATACTATTTCACCCAAACACTATTTTCACAGGGTGCTTGTGACTTGTAGATCACACTCCTTAAGAGCAGCTGAAATGGGTATTTTAACTGGAAAGTCCTGCTGGAGTCACAGAAGTGACCCCAGACCTGTCCCCTCCTTGCTTCTTTAGTCAACTGGCTACAGCGTGTTTGGGGGAAGATCAGCACCTCACACAACTCACCCTTTGAGATCTCCCATCAAACTCATGCTTTAGTTATAACCAAATACAATCCCCTGTTATCTGCTGCTCCTTCACCAGGTCTTGATTTGAGCAGACATCAGGTTAAGCAATTTGGGAAGCTCTTAAGACATGTACACTGTACTATAATAGAAATAATAAAAGTTAATGTGGCTGCCTGGCATGACTCAGCAGTCAAATATTTTCATTCAGAGTATTTAGCATTGCAGGCTCAGGTGTCATTAGCAATTTACAAGGGAAGGAATCTCAATTAAGTATTCCTGATTTGTTAACAATTCAAGGTACAATGGGGCTTTTATCTCCTTTTAATTGTAAGCAAACAATATTATTAGTACTCGAGGCAGACAAAACAGCAGCATTATCATTATTCATTTGCCATTATTACTAAAAAGTACAAGAAAAAGCAACAAAAATCCCCAACCTCAGTCTCTTCCTCCACCTCTCAAGATATCCTTTCTAATCCCATAAAAGCATCTGCCTTTGATTTGGAGTGGAGTACCTGCTGTGCAGGATGCAATGCCAGCCCAATTTGCGTGCAACAAAACCAAACGTGTTGAAATGAACTGTGCATCTTAAAGATGTTTTTGTTTAATCATTACCATCACTCCTCTTTAATGAATGCATTAATCAAGCAAAACTTCAAGCAAAAAACGGAAAAGCTCATCTCAAGAAGTGAAAAAACAAACAAACCCACACCCCCACACACACACGCCATCGTCACGATATCCGCTACTGTCAAAGGCAGTTACGCTTTCCCTTGGCAGAACTTCAAACACACATTACTGTAGGTTGGTTGGAGATGGTGAGTACAGGCAGAAGCTCCCTCCAGAAAGAGGTGGAGGAGGAAACAGGTTTACTCCCAAGCTGATTAATGACCTCCTCCAGAGGATGTATAGCCCTGAATTTTCCTGAGTAATCTCTCAAGTGTCCTGTTTTATTTTAAGGAAATAAGAATGGTCAATACTGCATTGCTAGCAACATGTAAAATACAGAGGTAACATTAATTCATCCCTTTGAAATAAGGTTTTTTTTTTCAAGGCTTGGTATCAGTGAGAACAATTGAATCCTGGTAATATCTCCACCAGGTAATAAGGGCACAGCGCTGGCCTGAAGAGAAAGTTGGTTTTAGGAATGGAGGTATGCAAATGCTCACTTCTCACATAAATTCAGCTATGTCCATTGTTTACCTCATGATGTTTACCCAAGGATTTTGAAGCAGGGTTTGAAGATTAATTTGTATAGGAAAATACAAAACAAGAACAAAGAATGGGAGGATACCACAGCTCTTTCAGTCTGGCTTTCCCACCTTTCCATCACCTGTGCAAAATTAAGGATACATTGGAAATTAACCATCAGGACATACTGGGACAAGGGCTGTCACTTCCCAAACCACATGGAGATTATTTGATGTAATGTTGTTCAGGTGACAGATGCATTTTATAAGATTTTTGCACGTTGAAATCATCGTGGTAACGTTTAAAATCCATGGTCTTGTTTCATTGGTGTACCATGTTTTGTTCCAAACATTTAAGGCACCTCTACTGGTTACTGCCACCAAGGTACCACATGCAAACCTGGGGGAAAGAGCTGCTGAGAGCTGTGCCAAACTTGTAATGGGTCTATTATAGAGCTAGATCCTTTCCAGGAGGAATGGTACTCCATTAAAAGATCATAAAATTTTAAAAGATATTTTATGATTAGGCCAGTAACCTCTACTAGAATTTCTCCCATGGCTTCCACAAATTTTATCTCAATGTGGAAACAAAGAACAGCAGAGGAACAATCATATTGTTTAAATTAATTCATAATTGGACAACAACAAAAAAAAAGCCCACACCTTTTCTAGCATCATGTGGAGTAAGAGAAATATAGTAATATTACTTTTTTTTTTAAGGGAAAAAAAAAAGGTAGATTTTTATGTGCACTCTCAATCCCTTGAGGGTCCATATTCTTTTTCATGTTTCTGAACAAAGCTAGGGAGAAAGTTGTCTATACTGTTGCAAGCAGATAGACATATTGCTGTTCTTGTGCTACAAGAGTAGAAGAGGTAGCACCACACCAAGGGGACAAAGGGCAGGGGACTCCCTGCTCCCACTCAATCATGAAATGAGCAGTCATCAGACAGGGCAAGAAACACCTTGCACCCTCTGATGCAAAGGTCTGGAATTCATGTCTATGTTAGTCTTTTCACTATGTTAGTCTACACTGTATCAACCACAGAACAGGTCTTTACTTATTTATTAATTTTTAAAATCTATCCCTCTGAGATTTACTCCAGAAAAGTCCACTCAGAAAAACAGGAGACTGCTGTGTCGATGAGCAGGGACTGATTCTGATACAGATTCAGAGAAAGGGAAGGAACTGGATCCTCTCAGCCTCGTTACACACTCACAGAATCACAGAACATTAGGAGGAAGGGACCTCGAAAGATCATCTAATCCAGCCCCCTCCCCCCCCAAACTCCAGATGATCCAAGATACACCTGGATTATGCATGAGGTAATTTGGAAAAGCTGCATACAAAGTTTAAATTGTATTTGTCACCACTTAAAAAAAATAATTACAAATTTCCAAATCCCTGTCATGTCTAGCACAGCACTTATTTACCAGTTACTCCAGTGTTAGACATTCTAACTACCAGCTGATTTTCCTTACTCTTTTTTCCAAATTCTCCTTTTGAAAGCCATTAAAAGCTATCCCCAGCTTCCTCTGAGACACCCAGTCTCCTGATTTTGGGTGTTGATAGATATGGAACATTATGCAGGGG
>VXBZ01011473.1:61767-79284 GCA_013399135.1 Heliornis fulica | reverse complement strand
CTGGTATGCAGTGTTGTGGTTTTAAAAACATTTAGTTCACTCAGCAACATCATGATGTAAAAAGGGGTGGGGTGGGGGGTTTATACTGCAAGTGAGATCATTTGACACTGCTCAAGTGGTCAAAGCAAAGAAGGTGGTAGATAATCTCATGCAGTAAGTCACTTCCAGGCTCCCTCGGTTCGACTCTTTGGCTGCAGAGAGCTGGGACATGGTTTTGACCACAGCTCTGAACTGCTGGGGTCTGCCTGCATGTTCCTTTGCTTCAACCTAATGCTGTTGTCTTCCAAGCAGGCTCTGGAGCCTCAGCTTTTGTTTTCCCTCTCCCCCTAAAGCCTTGGAGTTGTGACTGATGATGTCTGTGGCTCTGGCAACTACAGCGTGCGGCTGAGCCTGCGCCCTGCTGTGGAAGCAGGGCCTGAGCTTGAGGGGTCGGGTCCTCACCAAGAGACCTTCCTGGCTGTAATAGTTGTGCAGGGCAACAGCAGCCAGCCCGTGCTCCAGGTTCAGTCGTGCTGTGTGACACCTTCTGCCAGCCCCGGGGGACCAGGAGCGGTGTGCTGCCTCTTCCACAGGTCAGACATGGAGCTGTGATGGGGGAGGGAGAGGGGGGAACGGGCTCTCTGGGGCTGAGGTGGGAAAGGGCTTGGAGACCCTCTCTCTGATGCCCTGTGGCTGCAGATAGACCTCTTCAGGGTTTGGAGTAGTGAGTCTGAGAGTGCTCAGTTCCCCAAGCTGTCTTGTAATTAATGCAAAGAGCTTGATAAGGCAAAGAACCCTCAGGGAAGAGATCTCCCTTCACCCTTTGATTGATGTAAATAAACAGTCCAGCTTCTCTCTATTTATTTTATTCTTTAATGGTTGGACTGGATGATCTTAGGGGTCATTTCCAGCCTTAAAAATTCTATGATTCCACATGGTGCTGCTGCAGATGTCAGGTTTACAGCCTACTCCTGTGCTTTCTGCTATGGGATGGCACAGCCTTGGAGCAGAGGATGGGAGCCTGCCTAATCCACAGGCCCACATTCCCCCTTCAGCATTTCCTGCTAATCTGTCTAGATTAAGCACAGGGAAATGAAAGGATTCATCAGCTGATGTTTGTAAAACTGTGGGGGCATGAAAGGGGTGTTAGAAGTGCTGTTTTGTTGGTTGAGGCAAAATCAGCCTCCTGTAAACAGTTGTGCTGCTCCAGGACTGTGTCTTCCACAGCAGGGACAGGTAAGGGCTGAGACACTGGTGTTTTGTGGATTTTTATGTGAGTCTCCAGATGCAGGACCCTGGCTTAAAATTTGTGCAGACCTGAGTCAGCAGATTCCCTTCTTTGCTGCCTTCAGTCAAGGAGAGCTGGAATTTACACTGTTTGCCCTTTGTCCTTGCCAGGTTACCATTTGAATGCAGACACATCCAGTTACTGCCAAGCAGGAAGCCCAGAGCTGCTAGCTTCACCATCCAGCTGTTCCAGATGCTAAATCACTCGGTGGCCTATTTGCACTGCGAGCTTAGTGTCTGTCTGCGGGGCGAAACAGGGTGTGAACAGGTACGTGGGGCAGGTCCTCTCCCACTGCCAGGAGGAACCTTTTGAAAGATTTGGTGCTTCCAGCAAATGCAGTTGTTTCACTAAAGAATCTTGATGGCAGATTATGGAGCTCTACCTTCCTCCAGCTCATATAGGACTTCCACAATCTCCTGCACACTCGCTGTCTCCTGAAGCCTCAGATTAATTTCTGCTCTTGATAAAGCTAACTGAGCTCACAGTGCTTTATTTTTCAATGTATAACCACAGACAACTTACCATTGCTTGATGTATTCTGCATAAGAAGGATATAACACAACAATATATAAACAAATACAGGAGTAGAACCTTGTAGGAGAATCATAAAGGGAAGGCTCAGCAGAGCTGTGTAATTTTGCATTGTAGAATTACACAAAAAGGCTCAAATCCATCTCTATATGGGATTGTCCTGGGTGTGGGATATGGAATTTTTAAGGCTTCCATGAGCTTGAGGGGCTGAGGGATAAGGTTTCTGCAAAACAAGTGGCACAGTAGCTCATCCTCAGCCACAGGCCATGCTCTGGGTTGAAAAGGCACAGCAGTAGTGCAGAGAAGTGTTTTAGGGGGATGTAGGAGAGAGACTGATGAAAGTTTGAGTGGTTGAACTGCACAGTAGAGCTAGAAAAGCTCCAAAAATTTAGCCAGTCAGGCTGAACCTGCTTTTAAGAAGCTTTGGCAGGAATTAGAAAATCAGTTGTATGAGCACAGGAAGGATGAATGTCTGCATCTTGCATGTGGACTGCTTGCTATACCAGAGATTCTTGGTCTGCAGAATCACCTATTAGTCCTAAAAAGAGTTGGGAAAGAACACATCCATCTCCTGTACCCCAGTCATCACATCAGGATCATCCCACATCTGGTCACTCCCTCTGTTAAAAGTCTGGAAGATGAGTTATTGATGTGAAATGGTAGCAATAGGTGCTAATTCCTATGGAGAAGTTATCAGAGAGTAGAGATTTTGCATTAGGCAACTCACTTTTTGGAATGTCAGCAGAGCTAGACAAAGACAAAGTCTGAAGAGACCTGCACTGTGGTTGCTGTGCACTGCTCAGTGCAGGAGATTCTCTTCAGATGCTGCATGTGCACTTTCAAATGTCTTCATGTGTCTTTCCCAGGACTGCTTTGAAAGTGTGGAGACAATCCTCCAGCCAAGTGACAGCAAGAGCTATGGAAACCTGCACAACCTGATTTCATTTGGTCCAGTCTTCAGAATGAAGAATGGTTTTCTATATAAACCTGTGGCAGGTGAGTCCTCTGTGTCTTCTTCTTTCTCTCTGTGTCTCTTTCTTGCAGAAGGTTCTGTCCAGCTTTTCCTGCTGCAAGAAAAAGAATACACTTTCTTAACAGCCATCTAGTATGACTAGATTATATCCCAACAACTCCTCACCTTGGTTTTGGTCTTACTAAATCCCAGACATGATGGTTGATCAGTGTCAGATCTGATAGACTTTCAGACAGGAGACACAGCCAAAAGTATCCTCTGCAGGAACTGAAGCTTTAGAAGGAGGAGAGGGCAGAAAAACGAGGTAAAATGTCCTCTA
Source organism: Heliornis fulica (assembly GCA_013399135.1). Lineage (NCBI taxonomy): Eukaryota > Metazoa > Chordata > Aves > Gruiformes > Heliornithidae > Heliornis > Heliornis fulica. The sequence continues at coordinate 76,194 of VXBZ01011473.1, read as the reverse complement.
GCTGAAGTAATTTTCCTGTATGTTGTAGCATTTTGGTGAAATATGTTGAGTGAGGATGAGGAATGTAATTGAAATAATTGTGAGAGATACCCACTAACTCTTTACTTCGAGTTTCTGGATTTTAGGTGAGGTAAGATGGGAGGAATCAGGGTCCAGGGACCTCCTTTATTATTTTATATTCTATCATCTTTGCATCTTTTAGAATGAAAGAGCAATGCAGTTATTTTTTGTACTGAGCTTGGGGAAGAGCCCCCATATTTAGAGGTATGTACATTATAGAGCAAGGCAACACCATCCACAGGTGACTGAACAACAGTCTAACTTGGGAACATCAGGTGCACAAGGAGGTTGCTCATGAGTCAGGAGCATTTTCTTTATTCTTTCTGTTCATAGGTAAAATACAGCAGCTGATTAATGTTAATTAGATGTTGTCCAGCTATTAGAAATGAGGGATACTGAACCTGGCCCATTATGAGCCTAAGAGACTTCTTAAATCCACTGGCACCATCCCTGAGAGTCAGCTAACTTCACAGCATGATTAGAGCTGGAAGGGACTCCCAGAGGTCATCCAGCCCAACCCCCTGCAAGAAGCAGGGACACCCCCAACTAGATCAGGTTGCTCAGGGCCTCATCCAACCTGGCCTTGAACGTCTCCAGGGATCCAGGGGCATCCCCCACCTCCCTGGGCAACCTGTTCCAGTGCTCCACCTCTCTCACAGCAAAGAACTTTTTCCTGATATCCAATCTAAATCTTCCTCCCTCTATTTTGAAACCATCACCCCTTGTCCTGTCACAACAGGCCCTACTGAACATTTCTTGTGTCTTGTTTATGCAAAGAATATTCAGTGCTTGGATCTCAGAGCAGAGAAGGTGTGTTTGAGAATGCACTACCCCTTCAGGCTATGCAAGGGGAAGAAATATAGCCACACCTTCTTGGCATGCTATGAAAATGAATGGGAGTTTAACCTTCTCTTTCTTATCTCTCCCTCTCTTAATGTTGTTCACTGCTTGATTATTTCTTCCTTTATTTCCAGGTCCTGACTATGCCCTGCTGGTACCCATTCTGCTGGGATCCCTCACTGGTTTTGCTGCCTTGGGCAGTGCTTTCATAAGCCTTTGGCTGCATAATAGACAGAAAACCAAAATCCTACACTATCCACATCATGGAGAAATCTATGGCCTGTGAACTACAAGCAGCTGACTCATCCTGAAGATCCCACACCTCTGCTACTATGATCAAAAAAGCAATTTATTTTGCTTTGCACACTGTATTGCTTTTGTAGATCTTCTGCTGATCAGGAAGCAAGATATCCAATCTCTGCTTTAAGCACATCTGTCCTTCCTTTCCTTCCTTCTGCATGAGCAAGCCCATAACCTGCAGAGTGAGAGAGAATTGTAGCAGTGGTCCAGCTGTAAGGGAGAGCAGAGCTTATACTGCAGTATATGCAAGCACCAGCACACAGTCTATTAGTGGGAGAGCAGACAGGAGAGCAGGGTGCAGGAAGAACCCTGTGACTAGAGCCATATACCACCAGGGAGAACAGATTGTTAGGAAAAATGACAAAAGCCAAGTGTATGGATTGGGAATACAGACAGGAACCAAGAGCTGTCCTCTAAGTCAGGGTCTCTGATGGTACTTTGGAGATCTCCCTCTGGGAGCCCCCTCTGGGATCCCTCTGCCCTCCAGGCAGAGGAGAGGGAGTTTCTGGTGGAGAAGGAAGAAGAAGCATCTGTGAGACAAGAGCAAGCAGGAGGAGGACAGCAGCAGGCTCAAGAAGGGGACAAGAGACAGGCACTCCTGGGAAGGGGATCTCCATGTCTTCAGAGCTGTGGTCACTTAAGGCATCTGCACCCCTTAGGGATGTCCTTGGCAACCATAGGATGTTTTCTTCCACTCCCTCATCTTTTCCTGAACTTTCTGTAATAAAAACTGAGCAGTTCAGTAGGTGTTTGTCCTGCCTGTGCTTAAACCCAAGGGAATGGGGCCCCATTGTGCTTGTCCTTTGCTCTGAATTTGTGTTGGCAGGTGCCAGCAAGTGGGAGTGGAGGTGGCTGGGGGGTGATACCTGGGCCAGAAATGCCACACTTGGTGGGCAAGTCTTCAGGAGTGGCAGGAATCACTTGTCAGACTCTAATGTGTTTTTTTTTCCCTCTAAAAGTCTGCAGAGCCTGACTGGCTTTTTCCCTTTTCCTGCTTTCCCTAAAGCCTTGCACTGGTAAGTAATGGGCTGTTGTCAGAGCACCTCATGTCAGATGCAGTGGGTAAGTAGCTTGAGCTCCAACTTGGATCCACCTTGTTCCAAGAATTTCTTCAGATCTGATAATAGCTAAAAATTCCAGGTTAAGGCTCACTGGCAATTACCCTTCAGAAATAATAACTAGCATTTGCATTGCAGTAGCACCAAAGAAACCAGCACCACATTTTGTATGACCTTGATTTACCTACAGAGATAGTCCCTGTGCTGAGTCATTAAGGATATTATATGCACAAGACCCAGACAAGTGTTATTAGACCCTTTTTACAGCTGGGAATCTAGGCATAAAAGCAACTACAAGCATGCATACTGCTGTCAGGGCTCACATGGTAATGGTTAAACAGCTCAGACCTGTTCTCCAGTATTCTCCTGTTTCTTCAAGTGCCCCTTTCAGGCATCTGACAGCAAATTTTAACCCTGAGGTAACTGCTCTGGCTCACCATGTTTAGCTGATGTATGTATCAGATATATGCTCTCATGTTTGCCATGTGCTAGTTCTGGGGTTTTCTTTGCCCCTATCTTTTTGTTTTCCACTTTTCTTCCTCATCCAGCTCACATAGGCAGTGCTACATAGGAGCCTTGTGGATTTCTCCCTGTGTAAGACCTTCCTTCCCTTTAAGCATGAGTCTGCCTCACTTTCCCCAGCATAAACCAGTGCCTTGGGTGAGGAATCCTGTCTCCAGTACAATTTGGTTGCTGGAGGATTGTTGCACTGCACCATTTTCCCATCATTTCCAGCATTTACCCACCCAGTGCTCAATACCAGGGGAAGGGAAGCCCTATAGAAACGTAGATGTGCCCATCCTGGCCAAGCTCTGCACAGCAGCCTGGCACTGGTGCCTGGAATCCAGTAATGCAGCTCCTCTGCATACCAAAGGAGAGTGACAGCAGGATCCACCTCTCAGCAGTAAGTAACATGGCTCATCTTGGGTAACTCCCTACTTCCCTGTGCAAGTCAGAAGTAGGAAGAACTCCTTGACTCTTCCCTGAGTCCACCTGAGCAGGAGGCAGACAGCCAGGCTGCCTTTTCTGTCATGACTTCGGAGAGAGACTGGCAACTGGGCAGCTTGACTGTCTTTAATAAGGAGGATTTTGAAGAAGACTGGATTAAAGTGGCCAGTGGAGGCTTTGGGCACGTGTACCAAGTGAAGCACAAGAGGTGGAGAACGGTTTATGCAGTGAAATGCTCCCCACACCTGCTGCAGGACTCCAGCATGGAAAGGTAACTCTATGGTCTTTTCTAGCTCAGCACCTGAACCTGCCCCTTTGAGCCATCCATGGGGATTTGGTGCTATAACTCTGCTGGAAATGTTCTTGTGCTGTATGTCCCTGGGAATTGAAGATTTTGGTACCCTTAAGGAGTGGATAAAACTCCAGTGATCTGGAGGTCTGCTCCTATTTTTTTTTTCTTTTTTATGTGTGTATGAGCAAGTGCAGGTGTGAAAGGAACACTTACCCAGAACCATTACTGTTGAAATCTGGAGGCTGAGGTGGGCATCTTTAACTAACCATGGGCATGTGGATAAAAGCAGCCTGATTACTTATTTTCAGCTCTCACTGGACATTGGGGCTAATGGGTGTCTATTAAACTAGTCATTACAATCACCAGGTTTAAAGCTGAGAGTTTCCATCTGGTTTTGCAGAGGCAAAAGTTTCAGAGGAGCTTTTAGAAGCATTCCTTAGCACTCCTGTCTGTGAGCTTGTGAAATCCACCTTGTCTCACCAGCAGCTGTGAATGAAGACAATGGTGTGGTGACTTCCATCTGCTCACATTCTCGATGTGTCACCAGCTGCTTGTCACTGTCCTTTCCAAATGATGTGGTAAATTGACAGCAGGTCTCTTAACCTTGTGTGGTTTTGCTTGTCAGGAGAAAAGAGAGGCTGGGTTTTGTGACATGACAGAAGACATCCCTGTGGGCATGTGAAAGCAAGGAGGGCAGGTACTCAGTGAATGCCACTGAATTTAGAGATCACCTGAGAGAAGGAAAGAAAGTAGTTGGAAGATGGCTGTTGCCTTAATTTCTGCCAGCTGCAAAACCTCATAGTTCACGTGTGTGTGGAGGCTGAGGAGAGAAATATATCATTGGGAACCCACCAGAAAAGAAAATACAGTCACAGTATTTCCCAGAGGGCTGAAACACTCAGATTCTTGCATGGTAATCAATAACATTGGGGCTTTTCTACCCACCCAAACCCCCTCAGCCTCTTTTCAAGTCATGCTCTGACTTGTTTGGCCCCGAGTGGAGCCAGGGGTTGGACTTGATGACCCTTATGGGTCCCTTCCAACTCAGTTTATTCTATGATTCTATGATTTTTGAGACTCTCTGCATGTCCAACATCCTTCTTGCTGTACCTTCTCACGTATCTGTGCTAAATCTCTCCTCCTGAGCCAATGCCCCTCCCTCTGCTACTTCCCTCAGGGCTGCTCTGCCACAAGATCCCCCCAACCCTCTGTGCAGGTCAGCTCTCACGAGCCCCTGGGGTCCCTGGGAAGGAAGCAGGGGCTGTGCCCACTGATTCTGTCCCAGGAAGGGAGCCACAAATTACAGAAATCACTTCTTTATCCACACCCATCCTTTTCCTGGGAGGGGTTAGAATCAATCTGCAACCCTCTTGCACTGCAGGTTGCAGCTGTTTGGGGTTTTTTGTTAAGCTTTTCCTCCACAGTGGGAGGATAATGCTGGAGGTTCCTCAATACAGAGATGCATTTTACTGCAGGGAGCCTGCTGGGGGAAGGCTGCTATGCCTGTGTTCATGTCTAAACTATGTTTAGAGCTCCATGCCAGGGGCCTGGCACAGTGTTGCAAGCTCAGAGTCACTCCCAGGGGGTGCTTTTGAAATGCAGTTTTGGCACCTCAGTGCTCAGCTGTTGTCTGCATGGTCTGGGCATCCCCAGCTCGTTCAGCAGGCTGGGAAATGTAAAGATGTAGTGAAACAGATCTTCCAAAACTGGCAACAATGAACAGACATGTCTAGACCTCCTCTGTTTCACCATAGTCATGGAGAGAAAGCTGCAGGCAGAGGCATAAGTATAGGTATGGCCCAGGCAAGCCCTCTGGCCATGCAAACCTCCATATATACTCAAGGTTAGTGAGTCCTTGGATCCTGGCTGCCTGTAAGCAGTGTTCAGGCTATCACTGAGGCTACCTGTGGAGACATGGTGCACAGCTCACCATGCTGTGCCTGCATCTGACATCATGCTTTCAGGGAAGCATCCCTTGGGAATTTCACCACAGGGTGGAAACAAGCACATGGACGAGGTTTTTTTGTGATCACTGAAGGTCTTGTAAGGGAGGGACTAAGATGAAAGTTTTAATCTCTTTCTCTAGGAGCTGAAATTGCTTAAATAATCTGTGGTTCATGTTGAAAAGTGTGGTTAGATTGTAATCTGCAAAAGATCACAGTGTGGTTGCATTGCCACAAATTCAAGGGGCAAATTGTAATGAATGGTTTTGGTGGGCAGGGCTGCTTGGAATGTCTGGTTATCAGCAAGCTGCCATGCAATAAACTGAACCTGTGGATAAACTGACACTACTTCTTGGTTCCATTTTTGGTTTGGTTTCTTTTTTTTTTTTAATTTTTCTTCTCTTTGTCTTTTTCCTTTTTATCCTTTTCAGGACCAGTATGAACTGTCTAATGGAAGAGGCAACCAAGATGGAGAAAATCAAGTTCCAGCACATTGTCACTATCTATGGGGTCTGCAACAGCCCTTTGGGGATAGTAATGGAATATATGGCAAGAGGGTCCTTGGAGAAAATTCTTCCCACTCACAAAATGTCATGGCAGCTCAAATTCCGGCTCATCCACGAGATGGGCTTGGCTATGAATTTCCTGCATAGCATGACACCTCCTTTGCTGCACTTGGATCTAAAACCAGGGAACGTTCTCCTAGATGGCAATATGCATGTCAAGGTATGGCCTTAATGCTGAATTTGTTATTTCCTAAATAAGAGAAAGGTAATTTTATTTTTTTTTTGCCAAAGGAGTCTAGAATTCTAGTAAGTTGGGTTCTTCAGGAACATGCAGTGGAAAATGGACTGTTTTATAAGAAGCAGCTGCTAAACAAATTATGTGCTATGCTCAAGATCTTGCAGGTAATCTGTACCAAAAGTGGCTCCACTTTAGGTGGAATTCCTGATCTGCTAAACTCAGTGAAAAGCACTGATTACAATTTCACCAGGGTTTTATCAAGTTTCAGCTGTCAGGCACCTCCTCATAGCCCTGATCATGAGGGATGGAGGTATCTCCCAGCTCATAGAAGGAGTGATGTGGTTGTGAGCATTATGGGGGAGGCTCTCAGCTTTTCTGCTTGCAGATCTCAGACTTTGGGCTGTCAAAATGGATGGAGCAGTCGAGTCGGATGCAGTATATCGAAAGCTCTGCTTTGAGAGGCACCTTGAGCTACATCCCCCCAGAAATGTTTCTTCAGAACAGCAAGCCCCCAGGAATCAAATATGATGTGTACAGGTAAGGGCTGCCTTTCTGATCAGAGGTCCTGCAGGCTTGTCACCCAGCTCTCACACAGAGAGACTGACACATGGCCTCATTTTGTTCATGCTCTGGCTCTCTGCCTTGCACAGTGTCCTCAGTGGTCAGTAAGAGGTGGAGAACAGGTTTCAACTTTACTTTTTGCCTTTTGGCCAGTGTGCTTTGCAGCCCACTCACACAAGCTGTGTACATACATTCTGGGAATTCATAAGCTCCTTAGCCACTAAAGTACACAGTAACCCAAGACAAGAAGCAAAGAAGGATTTGCACGGCCATGTGAACTTGTAGAGTTCTAAAACCCAGTGTGAGTAAAGAGGGGAGGGGACAAGGGGCACTGAGGGCCTGGTTTTCACAGTAAATTATCCAAATAACTCATTCATTACACCAACCCTTTCACTGAGGTATCAAATGTATGTGATGATTCGTAAGATCTTGTCCTTTTTGTGAGGGGGGTGGAATCCTTCCATCCTGGTCAATTTCTTTTGCAATCTTCCCATTTCCCAAGATGGAAACAATAAGTGAACATTATGCTTGTGTACTTATGGAAGTGCTCATGGTCTCTTATTGCCTGCAGCTTTGGAATTGTCATTTGGGAGGTACTTATGCAGAAGAAACCTTATGCAGGTAAATACAAGCACTTCTGACGTGCCCCACGCTTAGCAAATGCTTATTACAGCCACCTTCACAGAGAAAAAGCTCAGTGCACTTTTCTGTTTCCCAGGAGCCAGCATGATGGCTATTATAGTCAAGGTTGCAGCAGGAAAGAGACCCTGCCTAGAACCCATCACTGATGACTGGCCAGGGGAGTGCCAGCAGTTGGTTGACTTGATGAAGAGGTGTTGGGACCAAGACCCTGTGCAAAGGCCAAGCTTTACAGGTGTAGTAGCTGATTGTGATGTGGATTAGCCAAAGGCCAGACCATGGATTAACAAGCTGGGGATATACTTGCATATAACTCCTTGCCAGTGAACTTCCCTGTTGCCTTGGAAATGTTTGGTATCTTTGCTGTCAACACATCTGCTTTCTCCCTCTTTCCTTCCTCCACATGTGGAAGATGTGTGAAAGTCTTCCACAATCTTGAGTACTGGTTAGGTTGTGAACATGTGGTGAGTCTGCACAGCTAACTGTGTGTTTTGCTCTGGTAGATATCCCTGTAGAAACAGACATGCTGCTCTCACTGATACAAAGCCCTGTGGTAGATCCCGAGAACGAGCGCCTTGTTAGGAAGATGTCCCATAAGCCTGCCCTCTCTGGGAACCAGCAGGTGAGGAAGGCTTCCCAGGACCTAGCAGGAAATTCCACTGAGTCCTTTCCCTGTTCTTACTGCTTCTTGAGAATGTTTTTCCTCTCTCATCACTGTTTATCATCAGGCAAAGACACCTCAGCAACCTTTGTGTGCTGTGTTTGCAGAGGTTGTACATCTGTAATTCATTTATGGGGATAGGAAACTTGCAAATAACTTAGTGAGCTGGACAGTATGTGAAATGATAAACTGAGAGGAAGACACTTCTTTCTACCTGATCAGATGATATGGGTTTATCCTGGAGGCCTCAGTCATTAGAAGAAGCTCCAGCAGACCTAAAATCATGGAGCTTCTTCTCGTGGCGTTTGACCATTCTCCAGCTCCGTGGAGCTGAGGCCACTCAGTTTATGCAACTCTCATAGAAGAAAAGAAAGTTTTAAAATCCTGTGTTTCTCTGATTAAGGGAAAATCAGGTTTCAGGATGTTCACAGTTACAGCCCAGCTACTGGAGAAGTCTGTTTCATACAGGGAGAAGTAGCTGTTGAGAACTGTCACTACTTTGAGAGTTTGCATAGTTGTGCATTAGCAAGAAACAAGATGCCCAAGTATAGAGGACTGAGGAGATGAGGCTGTTTGGGTTTTCTATATAAGAAAGAAAGTGACTAGTTGGGTTGCTGCCATGGGTGCATGCTGCAGTAAGGAGCTAGAATATATGTGTGTTTGGGAGGAAATGAGTGAGAGGAGAAAAATCTCACTTATAATCCAGAGATAATTTTCAGGATCCCACATTCCTGTTAGTATTGTGATTTGCTTTGCTGAGTTTGGATGCAATAGCAGGTTTGGATAAAAAATACTTGAATGATAATACAAAATTCTAGAGCAGTAGCAAGGAACTCTGTGCAAATATCATAAAATGCAAATAAACAACTTTATCTTATGGCTTTTTCTTTTCCCCTTCTTGAAAACGAGAGAGACAAAGAAGAGTTCACCTTCCCTCGAGATACTGGAAGTGTTGGTAAGTAGATGTCTTTGTAATACAAAAATAAACAAGGGGAAACCTACCAAAAACCAGCCCATTTCCTTGCTCTCCTGTGATAAGGGTGTGGGTCAAGACAGTTTTCCATGTGGGTGACTTCTTCTTAAGGAAAATGTACTAGAGAGGAAAGAGCAGACAGAGTTCCCACGAGAGAGAGCCCGTGTCTCATTGAGACTGCAGGTAGTGGTCTTGCCTCATTTCATGTTCCCTATCTCCAAAATTACATGAATTTCATTTCACACTACAAAGGTTCACATGTTCTCCCATCTATCTTGTGCACACCAAGCTCTTTCTCTTGGTCTGACTCTCTTTCTCCTGTTTTGTGTCCCCCACCTTCAGAAGCTGATAACCAGGATGTTCATATCCCACCTTCTTACAGCGAGGTTGAAAGTCCAGAGGACATCCTGTCTGAGGAAATCTGTAGAGTCCATGAAAATGGCCTCACATTGCTTCACCTCATGGTGATCCAGGGAAACGTGGAAAAAGTGAAGTTTCTCCTGACCTGCAAAGCCAATGTGAACAGCCAGGCAGCCTGTGGCTACACCCCACTCATTCTGGCTGTTCAGAAGAGGTCACCAGAGATCTGCTCAGTTCTGATAGAGCACGATGCAGACATCAATATGCCCGATGATGAGGGTTGGACACCTCTTCACTTTGCCGCTCAGAACGGGGACGACAGAATTGTACGCCTCTTGCTGGACCACCAGGCACAGGTAAATGCTCAAGAGCATGATGGGTGGACCCCCCTGCACTTGGCAGCCCAGAACAACTTTGAGAATGTTGCTCGAGTGCTCCTGTCTCGCCAGGCTGACTCCAACACCCAGGAGATGGATGGGAAGACTGCCCTCCACGTGGCAGCTTGCTTTGGGCACGTCAGCTTGGTGAAGCTGCTTGCCAGCCAAGGGGCAGACCTGGAGAGAAAGCAGAAGAACCATAGAACTCCACTTCATGTTGCTGTGGAGAGAGGGAAGTTCAGGGTGGTCCATTATTTGCTGAAGAGTGGGACCTCTGTTAACAGCCTGGATCAAAACCATTACAGTGCCCTACACCTGGCTGTGGTGAGGGGGAAGTATCTCATCTGTGAGAAGCTCATCAAACACGGGGCCAACGTGGAGCTCAGGACAGACAAAGGTTGGACTCCCCTGCACCTGGCTTCTTTCAAGGGACACATTGAAATCATCCACCTGCTAAAAGACAGCCATGCCAAACTGAATGCCAAAGGGAGCATGGACTGGACACCTCTTCACCTGGCTACTCGCTACAGTGATGAGCCAGTAGTGTGCGAGCTGCTGAGGTGCGGCGCCGATCCCAACATTGCTGAGAAGTCAGAGTGGGCCCCTCTCCATTTTGCTGTCCAGAGGGGCTCCTTTCTGACTGTCATCAACCTTCTGGAGTGCAAGGCTGATGTCAATGCTAAGAACAAAGTGGGTTGGACACCCTTGCACCTTGCTGTCCTCAAGGGCAATATGGCCATAATAAAGACCTTGATTAAGGCTGGTGCTCTGCTGGACGTGGAAGATATCACTGGGTGTACAGCCCTTCAGCTGGCAGTTAGACATCAGAGAGAAAACATTATTACACTGCTTCAAGGCAAGGACTCACTGATGACTAAACCAGGGAATAGGACTCTGGTGAATGATGTTAAGACTTCAAGACCCAGATTTCTTCCAGGAAGGACAGATCTGTAGCTTAAAGTCTGGCATCTATGGCTTGAGTTTTCCAGTGTCAGGTGCCTTAAACCATGATAACCTGTCACCTGGTCACACAGGAAAATACTTTGGGTTTTTTCTGGGCTTTTTGTTTGGTTTTTTTGTTTGTTTGTTTGTTTTTTGACAGACATATCTAAACTGAACAACAAAAGAGTAAAAGAAAATGGAGCTGCAGAAGGAAGCCAACAAGTTATTTTCCAGAGTTTAACCAAGCTTGAAGAACATTTTGGCTTGATGATGCTGGCTTTAGGCAGTGCTTTCCTGTTTCAATATTACTGTGCAGAGATGGAAATGGATCTATGTACTCCCTTTTCATATGGGAAATGCTGAAGTTCTGCACTGCAACCCATATATACGTGTCTTCCACAGGTTTTATTGCTTCTATTCCATGTTTTCCTACAGAGCAAATTGGTGTAAAATGGCCTTGGCACAGGTGGGAATAGAATCATGAGATTCTCACCTGCTGCTGGAAATAGACATTAAACATACGGTACAGCAATGTGTCAGATTTTCTGACATTTCATTTTTGTAACAAGAATAAAATAAAACAAGAAAAGGAAGAAAAATCACTAGTAGAAAGTATTTAAATGACTGCAGCACAGAGAAAAGAAATTCCAGAATAATTTTACTACATCCCTCAGGAAAAAAAAAATAGAAAGCCAATATCAATTTTTTTTTAACCTAATCATTCAAATTACTTACTGACCACCTCCACACTTCAGGCTGTGCACACTGAGGCTGTCATCAGAGAGATGGCTCGAAGGAGAAGCCAAAAAGTGGGTGCAGTTCTGACTCCTGTTCCCTGCCATGAAGGCTACCAATAATCTCCAGTCTTAACTGCAAAATGTTGCTGTGGGAGTTTCATAGATAGGTTGAAAGAGCTCCTGCTTAGAAAAACAAGGTTCTACTTAAAAAAACATCTAATTTGGGTAACTCTAAATTCTGATAACCTTCTCTTTTTTTTTTCTTTTTTTTTTTTTTGGGTGGAGGGGGATGGTTGGTGGTGGGGAAGTGGTGTTTGCCCAGGCTTTCTGGGCTGCAAGCACCCATTGCTGGCTTATGTTGAGCTTCACATCATTCAACACCCCTAAATCCTTCTCCTCAGGGTTGCTCTGAAGCCATTCTCCACCCAGGTTGTGGTTTTGCTTAGGATTGCACTGACCTGTGTGCAAGACATTGCATTTGGCCTTCTTGAACCTCAAATATTTTTCATGGGCCCATCTCTCAGGCCTGTCAATGTCCCTCTGACAATGTCACTTTCCCTCCAGCGTGTCAACCAACACACACTTGGTGCCACTCAGTGCCACTGTCTTTGTTGCAGACAAATCTGTTAGTGCCAGTCCCAGTACTGACCCCTGAGGAGCACCACTGCTCCCTGTTCTCAATACAGACACTGAGCTGTTGCACACAACTCTTTGAGTGTGACCTTCCAGCCAGTTCCTTATCCACCACGAGGGACTGTGTCAAACACTTTGCATGTGTCCAGGTAGGTGGCATGTCATTCTTCCCTTGTCCACCAGTGCTGTGGCACCATTATAAGAATGTCACCAAATTTGTTAGGCCTGGTTTGCCCTTGGTGGAGCCATGTTGGCTGTCACCAATCACCTCTGTGTACTTTCCATGTGCCTGAGCATAGTTTCCAGGAGGATCTTCTCCAGGATCTTGCCAGGTGCAGAGGTGAGGCTGACCAGCCTGTAGTTCCCTGGGTCTTCCTTTTTTTTCCCCTTCTAAAAATGGGGGTTATGTGCCCACTTTTCCAGATAGTGGGAATTTTACTGGACTTCCATGACTTTTCAAGTATGATGGAAAGGGGCTTAGCCACTTCATCCACCTGTTCCCTCAGGACCCACAGATGCAATTTTTCAGGTCTCATGACCTTGGTATACCTTTATGTTCCTTAGATGTTCTCAAACTTGATCCCCACTACAGAGGGAAGGCCAAGGACTAGGTCATGTCCCTGCTGGGAAATAATTCCTGAGCTCCATAAGGAATATGTTCTAGGGCTTGATCACTTCTCTGGAAAACACTTGGTCTTCGAGGGACTGGTTCTTTTGTCACAGTAAGTACACTTCTGTTCAGCTTGTGATGTTCCTACCATGGTTCACTAAACACTTCCAAAAGGTGTCTGGGATGCAAGTGTTCAAAGGGCTGGCAGAAGAAGGGGGACATACAGAGTGGGATTAGAGGCTACTGTAATTGAGATGAAGGACCTGTGTGACTTGTACCCATCATACTCTATAGAGTGAACTTTCCAGCACCTGTATCTTTTTCTTCCTTTCTTTTCCTGGTTGTCTCTCTCCAAGAAACACCTCATTTAACATGCACATAAACTGGAGTATTTCAGACAACTCCCAGTTTAGATCTTGTTCATGGGTGATGTTCACACAGAGCACTGCACAGAGTGAGCATCTGCAGCATCACCCTTCAGATGACGGGCGAGCGTCACCCCTTCAGATGATGGGGGAGTGTCACTTGCTCAGTACTGTCCCCATTCTTTTTTTAGCCCTTGTAGTATTTCCCTGACAAACAGCTACAACCATCTGTTTAGCTCTGAAGCCTAGCTCTGAAATCCAGAGCTGTTTCCCAGTGTTGGCTGCTAAATGTACCCCAGTCCAGAGCATGGATCCAGACAGTGTTTTGAAGTAGTGCTTTTTCTTACTCATCAGTTGAAGTGGAAGACAGGAAGGATAATGACATCTTTTGCATGAAGTCAGTGCCCAAGGAACTGAGAAGGCCAAACACAGGCTTTTCCAGTGCAGAGATGTCAGGGTGGGGTTACCCATTAACTGGGTAATTGGCTATTTAACCCACTAAAACTAGTCACAACAGTTGAGCCTGTGAAATGATACAGTGCAGGTTCTGTCTGCTCTCTGTTCTCAGTGCCTTGAAACAAGCTTGACATTCAAGATGGATTCATTACTTATGCAGGTAGCAGCACTATCCTATTTCAGATGGTTTTGTGTCACAGAAGAGTGAAAAAGACAATAATTTTGCACACACCTCGCCCATGTTACAGTTGTCTTCTTGGATTCTGTGGGATGCTGAAAGCCAAGTGCACTACATGTCATAAACAATAGCAAAATTGACATGTCTGCCCAAACCCCCACAGACACTCTGAGGGAGGATTTTTTTTATGGTAACACTTGCAGTGGAAATGGTTAAACTTTACTCCCATCAGGATGTTCTTCAACACCTCACATTCAGTCATTTCCACGAGGTGCCCTATCTGCATGGTTTATTGGGGGGATTTGGAAGCAAGTACATTCTTTTTCTTTGCTTAACTGCAAACTGGAGGCAGTGAGCTGTCTCCAAACCTCTCCAGAGAGTCCTCAGGGCTGCACATCCTTACATTCAGAGCAACAGGGAGCCTGGGAGGCTGGTGGCCCAGGCAGACTCGCAGCTATCAGGTGTCTGCTGGGAGACTCACAGCACATGGCAGACAGGAGAAATTCCAGACCTGGGTTCGAGGGGCAGAGCACAAAGGGAGAAAGTGCTGAGAAATTAGCATGTGAGGCCTGTTTTACTTGGCCTTTGTGTGAAAGGTTATAGAATCATAGAATCATAGAATTTTTAAGGCTGGAAATGACCACTAAGATCATCCAGTCCAACCATTAAACCACCGCCACCAAGTCTACCCTTAGACCATGTCCTCAAGCACCGCATCTCCCTGTCTGTTAAACCCCTCCAGGGATGGGG
>VXBZ01011473.1:22962-61376 GCA_013399135.1 Heliornis fulica | reverse complement strand
ACGTTGCCTGGGGTTGTTGCGACCAAAGTGCAGGACCTGGCATTTGGCCTTGTTGAACATCATATTGTTGACCCCAGCCCAACCATCCAGCCTGCCCAGATCCCTCTGCAGGGCCTTCCTACCCTCCAGCAGCCTGGTAATGGTAAAAGTTGACCTGCCTCAGGTTGTGGCTCCAGTGTGGGAGGGAGAGGCCAGTTTCTCTGTGGAAAGACCCCACTATCCCCAGTAGCAGTGACCACAGCGGTGCCCAGGGACTCGAAGCCGTGCAGCCGCTGGCGATGCCGTGTGCTGTGCTGCAGGAGCAGCTCTCTTCACAGTTAGCCTCAAACACGGGGGTGTTTGTTGCAAATTGGCAGCTTTGTGTCTAATTAAAATGCCATACTTCTCATACTCCAACAGCCTGGAAATCTCATGCTGAGACCTGAGCTGTTGAGCTGTTGTTAAGCTGTCAAAGCCATAACATTGTAGAAATATGATGCACAGACAGATAGCTCTCCCTTGGTGTGACGTTTTTACTCCTGTATCACTTTGAAGACATTTTCCTTAGCAGTGATGCTTGAAATTCTGCAAGATGATGGATGTGATCATCAGCACACTGATCTCTCTGTGCTAGTAATGTTTTTAAAAAAAACAGACAAACAACTCCAACAGCCCTAATAACGACCCAAAACCTCTGCAGTAACTGATGTAAGTCCAGAGAGGGAGTTTATGCTTTGAGGAGGGTTTTTGTTGGGTTTGGGTTTTGGTTTGTTCGATACAGTGGCACAGGTTGGGGTGTTTTTGGGGGGCATGGTGTGGTTTTTTTCAGTTAGTTGGTTTGGCTTTTTAATGTGTGCTCTCAAGGGGTCAAATTTGTGAAGGGAATCTATAGTGTTCATTTTTTACTCCTTTTAGCCTCCAGATAGCAGTTTAAAGGGGTGAGGGGGAAGTGAGGGATCAAAGACCAACTTCTGCTTGCTGTGCACACTGCATGTTTCCTATGTTGGCCAAAACTGTTGCTTTCACCATGTTGTAGAAACATGAGAAATAAATGCAGCGTGATTCACTTCCCTATGCCTTATCCATATGTATGCACTTCTTTGCTGCTCTCTCTGCATTCCTACATGTAACAGCATTTGTGATAGATGAGGGGGATAGTAGCAAGGCAGTTGAGGAACTTGTTGTGAATGTGGTGTGGAAAATGAAGGGAATCATCTATCTATCTATCTATCTATCTATCTATCTATCTATCTATCTATCTATCTATTTGTTTAAATATCATTATGTTTCTTATTTATTTGACCCTGATGTTAGCTAATGTCATGTGATCTTTCCTTTCTTCCTCCTATTCTCAGAAAGCAAAGCTGAAAGTTTTAGGGCACCAGAATTCCTCATAATGAGTGATGACAGGCACTGAAGGTGTAATTATGCCATAAGGTTTTATTCTTCATGTTTACGTGCAGCTCTTAAATTCCTGAAGCTGGAAAACTGGGAGGGGGAGGGAGCATGTCACATGCAAGGCAGTCTGGATCCTCTTTGAAGGATCCCTGTAGGGTAACATAAATGGTAATTATAATAACATCTGTCTCTGCACATAAATTGTGTAACTTGGGACAGTAGTAATATTGTGATGTGATAATTTTCATCCAATAGTGTCAACTAAGTGCGTGAAATGAGCAGGATATTAGGCCATTACCCTAAAAAAGAATCTCTTTGAGAAGAGAAAAACAAAACCAGAAGTGTCCCATTCAAGTTATGCTCTGTTGGAACACTGATAATACATCGTGTGTTGCTTGGTAACCAGTCCCAAGTAAAACAAAGAGGACACTTGGAAGGGTCCTCCCTGGAATAATAATATCCTGCAACGAGGCCTGAAGAGAAGGAAGAAGCTGTCCCAAGGACAAGGTGTTCAGCTGAGCTCTAACCTAGGGAGGATCCTTCAATGCCAGTTTCACAACAAAGAGTAGGATATTCTTCTGCCCTCATTTCTGGTCTGCATTTGGACCTTTACTCCTAGAGCTGCTTGTATCTACCTGATTGGCACAGAGATGATCGTCTTTTGAGATGAGCAGCAAAACAGCAGCTGTGGGCATTGTCCAAAGGAGGAGAGGAGTGGCTGGAAGGCAAACTTCAGCCACTGAGACCTTTCTGGAGAGCTTTTTCTCTTAATATTAGCTGTACTGATTCATCTGGGGAAAGCAAGTGTCTCCACTGCTCAGTTTCATTTGAAACATTTACACAGAAAAAAGAAATCCAATTGCCATGTAATTCAGCAGCTCATCTCTGCCATCACTCTGACAGAAAACCTAAACTCACCTCCTATGTCATAGAACGTTCTCTGGAAGAGTTTAATTAAATTGATAATGAAAATAACAGGATTAAGAAGACACAAGGGAAATACATTCCTCCTGCAGAGCATTACAGAGGTGATGGAAGCAATCTGCAGCAAAAAGCCAACCTGTTTGCTTCTCAGTTTCTATAGAAATCAAACGAGTCTTTACAAACTCTGGAAAGCTGCATTCCAGCCCCCGCTTTGTGACTGTGCAACTTGCAGCTTGTTATTTCTAAAATTAATTGTAGATCTCCATTCCCCTCCCCCTTCACCACACACCTTTTTTCCCCCTTGTTCAAATAGATTTTAGTCTTTTGTCCATGCTGATAAATGCACTGATGACTATATCATGCTCTTAAGGAGGAACTGCCAATGCTGACAGCCGAGGCAGCTCATGTCAGCACTGCCTCTTGAAAGGAGTGGTAACAGGACATAAATCTTCTAAACACATCATTACTGGAGTGCACTGTCCAACCTCTCCTAAACAGCAAATTGTTGACACTTGGGCCTCATGAAAATAATGTCTTTAAGGTACCCAAAGTTGCTTGGGTAAACAGTGTTCCTGGCTTTGTCACTGACCCTGTCCAGGAGGGCAAGTGTAAGTGCTTCTCCCTCATTAGCGTTAGCAATGTCTCTCTGAGTCTCCAGAGGGCTGAAGGCACTGCCTGTAGCCTTGAACTGCAGGGGTAGCTCTGAGCATTGCCCACAGTGCTCCAAACTCCTCGGGAGGACAGGCAGATTACGTGCTGAGTGTCCTTGCTCGCCTGTGATTGAGGCGTTTGCACAACACATCCAGCAGTGGATTCTCAGCACTCCAAGTTGATGTGTAAAAGCAATATAAAATTTCACATTAATCTTGTGGCACATCTGGGTGTTTTTCAGTCTTGTTTTTTCTATGGTATGAGGGGGAAGGGGAAGTAGATAAGGCTTTTCCAGTATCTGGCAAAATGGCAATTGCTGTGTTAGGGTTGGGAAGGTCACTGGTCTATTAATATTTGTAAAGGGCACTGAGATCTGGAGATGGAAAGCAGAAAGGAAGTGCCAGGTTTTATTTTGTATCAGCTCTGTGTAGGCTAAACTTACCCTGGCTCTCTTTGGACCTGTGATCCTCCATCAGGTTTCTCCTCTTGGTCTGAAGAGTGCCATTGGCAACTGTGCACCTCTCAATGGCATCAAATGTCAGGGCTCCCCACCAGCTCATCATTTTTCCTAACAGATTGGAGTCAATTTTTAATTTTTTTTTTCCATTTCTGTTAGCAACATCTGCCTCTTTCTGTGAGGCTTGAGGCTGGTTCTTCAGAGTTTCAGTTTGATTTTAGTACGGAGTGGAAGGGGGTGAGTCCAGAGTGCTGTCCTGAACACCTCTGTGTCACGTAGCAGTTTCAGCCAGTGTGAACCATGGGGACAGTTTCAAAGCAATTGCTTCTCAAAACCTTCTCCTTCTTTGTTGCTCAAACCATTCTGGAATTGAAGCATCTTGCAGTGTAAAGGAGCAACATACAGCTCACATCAGTTCTGTGCATGGTATGAAAAGGTTTCAACATATCTGAAACCTGGAGTTTCTGTGATTTGTGCTATTGAAACTGAAAACCAAATTAAATATAGAGAGACTGAATTTCTGTCATCTGACATCTTGCAGAGCTGTAGACTCACGTGTAATTCATTACTGATTGGATTTCAGGGTGGTTTTTACTTAGCATTATGCATGGTAGAAGGTGATGGAGAATCAGTTCTAGGGGTGATGGAGTTCTTGGGTGATTACAGAAGCCTTTTGTTAATGAAACCCTTGGTGCTGACATAGGGGGAGTGGGGTGCCTCTAAGGTATTTGGATCTGATTAGGAGACTAAATCACAGTGATTTTTCCAGCTTTAAAAAACCCCAAAGTAATAACTAAACAGAACACAGCCAGCATGATACTTGGGAGTTTTCCCATGCTGCTTTACTATTGCCCTTTGCCTTGGGTTGAAGGCACCACTAACCTGGTTGCTGTGAGCTCTTGCTGAAGCCACCCCAACCTCTGTTAATTCACTCTCATGTGATCTGGGCAAACCAGCTGTCTGCATTCAGCTTCCACTGCTCCTCTCCAAGATGGGGAAATGGCCAGGGTGTGACTTGCAACACATAAGATTCTTGACAAACACCACACAAATAGATTCAGTAAAGATTAAATATATCAGGAGAGCCAACATCTCACATTCCTGCCAGAGGGGTCAAGCCTAGGACTGTTACTGATTTCCTAAGTGCTGTATCTGACTATAAACAATTTTCACTTGAGAAATTTACAACCTGAGTGAGCAAGTGGGGATTTGTCATGTGCAGCACAGAGCAACAAAGTTTCTGGTGAAAAATTTGTTTGTAGGAGAGATGGTTTTGTCACAATCAAAATGCTTTGTGGACATTTCACTGCAAAGTTTAGGTCTTCTCTGGGAAAATCTTTGCAGTAAAATGGTTTGAAAGTAAATCCTCCCATTTGCATCTAAGTTTTGCACTGAACAAACAAAATATTTCTGTAATGATACTGCTGGATTCAAAATAATGCTGAAGGGAAATTGACAGTGCTCTGGCATTCTGATCTGAAATGAAAGTAAATATCACAACTGGAACTATCAATCTCGTGGGACAGCAGTACTGGTCATAAGGCTTCTTCTGGGTAAAAGAATCAGCATGTTATTTGTGAAGAGCAGTCACCAGAACAGGCCTGTCTTACTGATTCTGCACCCTCATTCCCCCAGTACTAGGTGTCTGCATTAATTCAGTGCAGGCACGTGGATGTCATGCTCTGGGAAGGAATCAAAGAGTTCAAGGTTTTTCACATGTGCTGCTTTTCTACTGTGTCTGTCACTCTCTTCTTGTTTTTATAAATCACCTTCATTAAAACTCAGATTCCTTATTTTTTGTCCAGTCTCCAGCCTGGTGTAAGACCTCAGATCTTTTGGCTGATCCAGATTTGCTTGAAACTTGACCTTTTCATTCCCTGCTCTCTCCAAATTGCTTGATGTATTTTATCACATAAATGGATGGTTACTCAGTGTGTGTGATGATGCCATGTGCTTCTACCCAGACAGCTTCATATTAAACTAGGATGGGTCATTTCCAGCCTTAAAAATTCTATGATTCTAAACAGAGTTCAACTCTTTAGACAGCTCTACTGTTTTGCTTAAAGTTTTTTTTAAAGCAGTGGATTTTCAGGACAGGCACCTTTTGAAGTCACTACTTTCTTCTGGGTGTCTTTGCTTCTTTAAGTGGCCTTCTCTCAACAGAGGGAAATCTAGAGTCTGTTGGCAGTTGTGGAATTATGTAGATATGCAATTAAATTTAAATTAAAGTAATCCTATACTCTGGAGGAAAGCACATCTGAATAAACAGAGCTTGGGAAGGGGAAAAAAAAAAGGTCTGTTAGCTGAAATGCTTGGGTTTTTTTCCACAGTCCCTTAGGTGTGGAGAATCAAGATGTTTCTGACAGCAATGATGTGAATGTAGGAGGGAGTGATTTAAATATAAGAAGAAATAGTGAATTGTGTGTGTTTCTTTTTATTACAAGGAGGTGGTTGTAGGATCTGTACTGTATCAGACGTCAGTGTGAGACGTGCCATACTCCCATCACAGGCTCTTCATGGCCTGCCATCATTAATCCTGCTCTGACTGCTCTTTCCAGACTATCCAGCACTTACCTGTGCTGCTCCTCACCTTTAGGGAGTATTTTCATCCTCCTCCTTTGAAATAAAACCGTGCATCATTTCAAACCCACAGCTCTCTAGCCAGTTCTGTCCTTGCATGCAGATGTGAGCTAACTTACATTAGAATAATGGGGGAAAAAAAAGTGCCTGACTGAGTATCAAGGAGGACTTGCTGTTTTCTCCTACCAGGCATTTCATCCCCAGCAAGTTTAACATCTTTTGATCCTTTCATCAGCTGCTACTTTCCTTTATTCTGGCTTTGAGCACAGCATGAAATCCTTCTCTTCTGTAATTTGCTACTGGCCTAGTTATAAGCCCTCTTTCTCTTATTTTGGGAAAAGAAAAAGCCAACCCTCAAAAAAAGCCAATCTAAAAAAAAAACCAAAAAAACAAACAAAAAACCCCAAAACCCCAAATCAAAGCACCCCAAAAAGGAAGCCACAACCCAACAATTGTTTTAAAGCTTGACAATGCTTTGCATTTGTTATAGCCTCAGAGGGACCTGATTTCAGCAGCATGGAGTCAGTCTGGTGAGGAAATATCATGGTTCAGACTCTGTCAGTTCAGTCTTTTGTAACCAGATGAGGCCCAAGAATGGAGATTTATATCCCTGCTCTTAAAACAAGCAGCATAGGCTACCTCAGGGCTTAGATCCACAAAGGTGCTGCCTAGTGTTTGGGGTGGTCAGCAGTTGATGGAGCTGTGTGTGGGACAGGGAGCTTGCAAGAGAAGCCCCCAGACCTACTCTACCTCATCTTAGCAACTTCTCCTGCACTTCTGACTGGAGCTGGGTTAAAATCCCAGAGGAACACTCCCTCTTAGAGAGTTAGAGATACTTAGAGTTAGAGATGGTGTGGGAAAGCCTGCCTAGTGCAAGAGTTGTGTCATGTGCATGAAGCCAAAGAAGCATCTGTGCTCTTTGACAATAAGTCCACTCTCTTGTCACACACCCGAGAAGTTAGAGGCCATCACCTCACCCGTCACTCTTGGTAGGATGCATTGTGAGAGGATGCAGCTGTCACCTGGGTCAGTAAGAGTGACAGCCAGGCTGAGAGCTGAGGAGTACTGATGAGAGAACTGGAGTTAATGGCTGGTGTAGCTGGGACAATTAAACTGAGATTGTCTCTCTTGACCCGAATCCAAAAGGCCGGTGGAATCACGGCGCTGCTTGCATGCACTGCAGATCTTCCCCTGTGTCCAGCAAAACCTTGTCAAGGCTTTCTCACATCTGGATTGCAGCCTCTCCTGGCCCAGCAACCACTGCCTGTCCATTGTGCCAAATTGTGGCTAAACCATAGAAAAGAGAAAAGGAAAAGGACGAGGAAAGGGGGGTTGGGGTGCCTCTTTAGAGTACGGGTAGTGCAAGAGGTTAACTGACTCTAAACCAGCAGCAATCGAGGATGATGGGTTTACCTGAAGTAAATGTCTCTCTCTCTGGCAGTGACTGGTGCTACCAAGAGCAACACTTGGAATATAGCTGAAAGGAACCCTGAGAACAGTATCCCGTTCCCCAAAACACGTTTCTCCAACTTCCAAGGGTAAGTCAATCCTCTGTGCTCTTCCCAGTTCATTGGTGAGTTGTTTTTTTAAAAGTGATGTAGAGTTTAATCTGTACCTTCATTTCTGTGGTTTAAAGAAGGATGTAAACAATTCCACCTAAAAATAAGTAATTCCCATCCAGAAGTATACAAAACATTATCATTTTTATGTTACCAAGCCGTGGACTGTGGGCCAAACTCTCTTGCACAGGTGATTTAAAGATAGAATAAAATCCCATGAGTATAAAATTAATCACATAATGATGCAGAGATGCAGTTGCTTATTGTATCCATGTTGAAAAGCTGCATTCTGTCTGGTGAGCAGGAAAGACTGCTGATGCTTTTATGAGTCACTGAATACTGCTGCATTTAACAGATTGCTCTGCTTTTGGCAGAGACCTGGTGCAGTCATGCAGTCATTCCTTGAAGCTGGTCTCTCAGATTGATCTAATGGGGTTGGAATTTATGGGCATGGGTTACCAGACTGGCATTTTGGGTCCCAAGCCTGCCAATGTGTAATAATTTATTGCATTAACCTGTATTTATATTTGGCTTAAGTTAACTGGTTTCCACAAGGGATCAGTGTGAAGAGTTTAATTTTTATTACAACTCTCTTCTCTCTAATGCCACTTATTAAGGGGGGGCATGTGTGAACTCCTGGAGAAATGTCCTTAAGCTGTTTTGCTCTCTAGAGTACAAATACCCCTTTATGATATACTGAGCTGTGTGAGCATAATTTAGTTAACAAATTCAATTTGTGAATCACATAACTAACATGCAGCTCTAATGACTATCATTTATTTAATGAGTGCTTCATTTCTGCTAAAGAAATCTGGTTTGAAAAATGAAAAATCAAGAAGATAAAAGATCAAAATCATCCAATGGACAGAAAAGTCAGCCACACTCCCCACAGAACATGACTTAATGCTCCATCCTAGAGGTATGTGGCAATTGTACTTCTGAATTTAAAATGAAAAAAAAAAATCCCCAGAAAAAATAAAGCCACCCAAACAAACAAACAAGCAAACCCCCCTATCAAACTGAAAAAATCTTACTAGTTAGAAAATATCATGTTAAAAATACCCTCTCTACCTGGAGCAGTTATTCAGAGGAAGATTAGGCCAGGGTCAACAATATAGAGGTACAATAAGTAGCCTCAATAAAGTGTAAAATGAGCCTTTGTTTGCTGCTGCTAATCCTGTGGTACAGTGCTATTATTTTAGTGAAAGACAAACATGGATCTAGATAGGTTTAACTTCAAGAGAATTTAAGTTTGGGGTTTATCTGTAATCCATGGCACACTTAGTGCTCTTCAGCACAGGCTTATTTCTTAGTACAGCAGAGGTGTGTGTTGTTGTCACTGTGACCATTTGATTGCCATCCTTTGGACAAACTTCTGTCTGCTTCAAGCAGGGGAAAAAAAATCCTTATAGGCAGTTCAGGCAATTAATTTATCTTTTTGGAAAAGATGCAAAAAGGTTTTGTTAAAACCAACATGACTTTATCTTGAAGAGTTATTTGCTGTCTAACATCCAGCGTGATTTCTCCCAGGAGAGCTGAGTGGGTCTGTTTGCTGGCCCATAAACTGCTCCTTTCACTGAACACGGTTGTGTTCTGTTTGTGGCTCATCCCTAGAGACTCTGATGAATGCAGGAAAATGTCACAGGACATGAACCCACTGAGAGATTTTTCAAAAGCAACAGGGAGAAAAGCAACAACAACCACTATTAAATAAACAAAAAGCTGAAAATAGAGAAAAGGTGAAACTCATCCAAAAGGTTCTTGGTAAAGAGATGTTTTCAAGGTCACTTTCATGTTAACAGTATGTTTGGGATGTCAAGACACTTCCCATTGCTGAAGGATTGCAACCAATGGGAATTTCACAAGCCTAATTGGATAAACATCCTTAGAGTAGCAACAGGGGAAACCCACTTCAGCCTTTGCATGTGAGCAGGGGAGCTTTTATTAATTGAGGAGTGACTGGCTGTGCATGCAAACAGAAGCTGACATTCCCTCCCCAGCTCTGTTTGGCCTTTTTACCTAGCAAGATCAGTTGTTAAAATGAAGGCTGCATGTGACCCCTTGCTGCCTTGGAGAGTCTGCTGCATGCTGTAGCTGCTCAGTGTGACATGCATTGCATTTACCTTGAGCACAGCCTTAGGGTGCTTATTACTGCATCTCCTTAATTGCATGTTAGGGCCCTGCCAGGACAGTGAGGAAGGATGGGACACAGTGTGTTAACACAGCTCTTAGCTTGTGCCCAGTGTCCAGATATACTGAAGCAGAAAATACATCATATCCTCTGTTGTTCAGCTGGCTCAGCCAGCATCCCTTCTACAGAAAGAGCTGCTGAAAGCCTTCTGCAGAAAGACCTGCTGAAAGCCTTCTACAGAAAGAGTTGCTGTTCAACAGCAGTAGGAAGGTGAAAGTTCTATCTGAGCACCAGTTTGAAGTGAGGTTGCTCCATAGGATGCCATTACTCAAGGGAAGAGGGAGCTGGATGAGGAAGCAGAGTGCTCTGGTTTCCTGAATTTTACAGTTAGAGGTGACAGCAAGTCACACAAATTTTCTACATTAAATCCAAAGACTTCAGTTATACCTGTAAAACATTTCCAAGGACAGTGATGCAAGCACGATGGATAAATTGCTGCTTTTATGCAGTATTGATCTAGGCAGGAAGAAAATACCTTAAACCAGGCAAACAAAAACAGATGCTTATGATTGCCAGGTTGCTGCTTGAACTTTGAAGTCAGGTGAACTGTGATCCAGATGCATCAGTATGAGCACTGTGGGCCAAATAACAGGGATTAGTTCCTTGGGAACTGGAGCTGCACACCAATTTAATGACAAAATTTGCATGTTTAGATAACTTTGGCTTTCTACTCAAATTTTTCTAGGGATTTTTAGTCCTAAACCTGACAGAGGACTTGAGAAATTACTCCCAAATGAGTGTTTTTCTTGTATATATTTCAGCTCATCTCCCCATCACACTCTCCATGCTCAGAGAGACGTGTCCTTGCTTTTAAGCCTAAGGTAAAAGGCTTAAAACAGTGTGTGGGGAAGGGTGCCACAGTTCATTAAGGCAACTTTTGGAGAGATTTAGTGAATAAGATCAGGAATAGGGGTGTCTGGAAGGTGCTGGATGAACATGCAGAAAACCTGGAGCATGCAGGTCTTTCAGGCAACTGGATTAAATGAGGTTACTGGCAATTTCAGACTTTGCCCCGAAGGCTCTCTGCCTTTTTTCTGCACACTGTGAAGAGGGCAATAGATTCTCCTATTTCTGACAGCAGAAGTGTTCACTAATTGTCAGTCATGTCTAAAATTCATCCCTGTGCTGGCCACCTGTCCCTCAGGTGAGGCTCATTCACACATTCATTCTGCCTGAGGTGTGCAACCCTTCCTGTAAGCATCCAGGCTGTGCACTCGGGTCTCCTCGTGGGATTCTCAGGGCTGAGCTTTCAGGGTGGGACTGTGCCTGCACTGTTGGTAGGGTTTGAGTTCTCCAGCCTTTCTTTTAGGGCTTGCAGCTCCATTTATTTTCTTCACTGACTTTTTTCATCTGCCAGCAGAGGTTTCTGTCTGCAGACAGAGATCTGGAGCCCAGACAGACGTGGGGTCTGGCAGTCCCTGTCACTGCAACACTGCTTTTCCAGCCACTAACAGGCAGCTCCTTGGAAGGTGAAAACTCCCCTGTGGGAGTTTACTGGAAGATTTTCTGCTTTGAGGAATGATCAGAAGAGGAAGGATTTCCCCTGAAGGTCTAAACAACCAAAGGGATTTGGGTTTGTTTGGTTTTGCTTAGACCAAGGCTGTGAGTTTCTTCCACTATTACTCCTCTAAAAGCTATAGAAAAAGGGGAGAAAACCTAAAATGTTTTCTACATAGATTCTAAAAGAAACAAAAAAAGCCTTTGTTACCATTACTTGCCATGCTGCAGCTGGTTCCATCACCCTGTGTGTTGTAAAAATGGGGAAGTGTCTCCCTTCTTTGCCTTTGGTTTTAAGCATCTGTTTCCTAGCACCTTTCTTTACTCAGACAGTCCCTCTTTGCCAGACTGCCTGAGAGAAGCAGAGCATTTCAAAATAAGTTTGGAAAACTTCCCTTAGCTTTTTGTAATTAAGAAGAATTTACTGGCATGTTCCCTTTCAGTGATATCTCTGAATCACATTCCAGTTCCTAGTATTTCACTCTCTGTAATCTTCTTGAGTGATTCTGGTTTCATCTTTGAAGTAATTTACTGAACTTGTTTATCAAAAAAGCAATCAGACCTTGTTTCTTACAAGATACCCTGAGAACTGCTACACAGACCTGAATATTTCCTTTGATGGTGGGCTCAGACACACCAGCTTATCTCCATGGCTAAGCAGGTTACCATGCATTAACTGAGACACAGTAAATCACTCTTTGCATAATAATCCTAACTCATAGCAAATGCCATGTAGGCATGTTAATGTAAACATAATGAAGGAATGTAACCTAGAGCACTTCACTGTACAACCACCACCAGCTGAGAACAGGCACAAACTCAATTATCAGAGCACAGTAAATTGCCAAGCCACAATAATTCAGTCATAAATCTGCATCCCCAGGTTAATTTGGTGTGGCTTTTGCATCTAGACTCCAGCCTTCATATATAATGCTGAAGCCAATTCCCTGTTCTGTGCTTGTAGTGTCATTTATAGCAAAACAGAGTGCAAAGTGGGTGTACAGTGCTTTAATGGCATAGACATTTTTCCTGGTGCCTGTTTTTAGCCAGCCTACTCATTAGATTTAGATTCTGCAGCCCATTTCCAAACTCACCTCTTATTTTTTTGGGTCACACTCTTCTAGTGTGTATTATCTGCACTAGTCCCTGTTGCTGAGCATAGCCAGTGGCCCATAGGGACATAGAAGCAGTAGTTCTGTTTTTTATATCAACTCTACATATTGAATGGCCTCATGCAGTGGCTTTGATCTGGGACAGTCTTATATTTCTAACCTACTGGCCAGTGTGTGTCACCAGTGGCTGTCCCCTGCTGTAAGGGAAGTCATTCTCAAGCCCTTGCAGTGCAAGTCTCTTTGAAGGAACCACAGCAGCTGCTTTGCCATCTTGCTGCTTTCTCTCTAGGAAACTGCATGTAACTTTCATTTTTGACTAAAGCTGTCCCAAAGAGAAGGAAGTACTCTGTTAGAGATGTACAGGTGTATTTCTTTAGACTAGCATCAACTGCCCATTTCTTCACCCAGACAAGCTCTCAACTAAACCTGTCTTGTTCCATCGTATTTTCAGCTCCTGTAGCCTTGTACATGTTCCATTTCAGGCTTTGACAGAGCTCTTTGAGCTCACAAGATCTGCACAGAGATTTGATTTACTGCTGTTTGCTCCTGTGTTGCTGTTATTGTTTGGAGACAAGACTAGATTTCTTGCTAATATAAATATTGGAGGTTCTTCTGGTTTTGTTTTGTTTTCACATCATCTGAAAAAAAAAAGAGCTCTATAGCTGCATTATTAAATAAATATTAACAATAGTTATTATGAAATGTTTGGTGCAGTTACAAGGCCTGAAGTGATGACTGGATTTTCTCCCAAGTGAGATTTGTAACTGTTTATATTTGGCCTGCATTCAACTGGAGAGGGTTTATGTAGTGGTTAAACCACAGGTGAATGCAGGTAGGAAGCAGAGATCTCCATGAAGACACTTATCTTCTGCTGATGGTTTTTTTTTCCCCACATGCAGTAGCTGCTGTTGAAAGCTCTCAATATCAGCTTCTGCTTTTTTTCCCAGTGATGCCAAAGTCTATCTACTCTTCTTATATGCAGAAAGAAACTGCAGCATTTCATGCTGAACAGGACATTTGTGCTCATGAAGGTGGTGTCTGCTGCTGAGGAATCAGGCCCTGACTGTGCCTCTCTTAAGTCTGCTGCTGCTGTCTCTATTACAGGAAAATGGATGTGGATGTCTGGATCCTCTGTCCCTAAGGTATCCCCTGCCCCACATCTCTCTCCAGGGGGACAGGCTCCAGGCAAGAAGGTGATGCAGCACCTGTCCCCAGCCCCTTCTGAGCTAGGTGCATGACACTAGCCCAGAAGTGGCTAAAGCCAGACATTCCTGCTGGGCTGGGCAGTGCAGCCACGCTGGGGCACACTGGGGAGGGATGGGGCTTCCACAGCCTCTCTGGGCAACCCATCAGCACCCTCAGAGTGAAGAATTTCTCCCTAACATCTAACCTAACCCTGCCCTCTTTCAGCTTGAAGCCATTGCCCCCTGTCCTGCCCCTGCACTCCCTGAGGAACAGCCTCTCTCTCCCACTGCCCTGTAGGACCCCTTGAAGTACTGGGAGGCTGTAATTGAGGAGACTCTCCAGAGAAGTAATAGCAGCTGAGAGCCTATTTTAACCAGGTTTCTGTGTGTTTATGGTTTGCTTTACTTTTTTAAAACTTGCTTATAGCATAAAACAACTCATATTCCTATTACATGTTACAAACTTGCCTAGCAGTGTGTTAATATAGAATCATAGAATAATAGAATGATTAGAGTTAATATCTCAGTAGTGGCTTGGTTCAAAAGCCAAGAGTGATGGCTTCTAATGTAGACCAAGCACAAAATCTGTACTGTTGGCTTACTTCTGGCATGAAGTCCTGCAGCTGAGATTTAGGTGATGTAATCTTTACAGTCTCATCAAAGTTATGGATACAGTTGATTGCATGCAGCAGGGAAGCAATGCTAAGCTTGACTAAATGTGCTTACTTGTTTTCATTATCCCAATTTTTTTCATGGGCCCAGCATGGCAGCTTGGGAATGCAGAGTGTTTATCCTCATTTAAAGGGCCTGGTTGTTGCTTTGCTTCTTAAGTCTCTTAAAATGCGTTTCTAAGTCTGTTATTTATTTGTTATACCTTAATTATATTTAGTCCAACATCATCACTCTTCCTATGGTGAATAAAGCTGTTATTTATGAGTCAAAAGCTATTTATGAAGCAGACTGTCTGGTATTGTCAGAAAGACAGGAGTTGGGAGAGCAGTATAAATTATTAAAAGAAGCTTTGATTAAAGACAGTGCATTAATTTAACAAGTGCAACTGGTTTTCTCTCTCTCTTTTTTTTTTCTTTTCCTTTTTTTTTTGCTACATATGCAGAAGAAAGTGTATCCATTAATCTGTCAGGCCTGACCTGAAACTATAAGACTTGCTCAAATGCCCCAGGAGATGAACAGATCAGTTGTGTTTTATTTCTTCTGGATGGTGTGAACAGTACTTGCTGGGGTTGTTCTGTAGTCCATAGGCTCAGAAATAAAATGCTGCTCTAAGGGAGAACCTCGTAGCTGGTCATTTATCCTGACTGGCTGGGGATAGAGGTTCTAAAACCAAGCTGCTCTGTGTCCTGTTTCTCCATCCTGAAATATAATTTATTCTGGTTTGGGGCAGGGGAGGGGCTGACATTTGAGCACCTAATGATTTTTTGTCACTCATGTGGTATTGAGTTGGCTCATACAGCGAGGAGAATTAAACATCAGCTGTGCTTATTAGTATTGGAAATTCTGCTTACTGTATAAATTGAAGACTTCAGGGCAGGGATTATCTTTCTGTTCCATCTTAGTTTGAAAATGAATAGATCAAAACCCTTTTTTTCATGCCAAGGATCCAGAATGCCTTTAAACTGAAATCTCTGTTTGTGAGTTCTTGGAGATAGTATTCTATGCTAGTGACAGGAAGAATTTTTTTCCTTTTTCTTTTTCTTCTTTTTTTTGTATAAACAAAATAATCTTGGAGAGAACTATCTACAAACTCCTGTTGTGTGGCAGCCTGGGCTGAGGTTGTACTTTTGTGCTGACTAAGCCTGGCTGAGGTTCACACTCATCTATCGGATTAGTTCTTGCATAAATAACAAACGTTTCAGTGGGCAGCTTGAGGAAACCCAGTGAACAGTAAGTGCAACATAAACATTCCTAAATGAAAAAAAAAAAAAAAGACATGCTGTAGCACAAAAATGAAGTGAAACACAAAAGGAAAATTAACCTTGGAATAAGTTACTACCAGGGCTCAGCTGCAGTCCGTGCTGTCAGCCCCGTGTCGTGTCTTCACCAAAACCTTTTATACAAGGTCAAGTGATGGAGGTGGACAGCTGAAGTACTCCCACTGATGTGAATTCTTACATTAGGTATGCTTAACCAAGTGAAGTCCATAATCACTTTTTTGGGGGCATATTAACTTCCCCATAAAATGCAGCATTAAGAGTATTGTACTTATCACACAAATTGTCAGCAGCGCCACAGTGGTCTGACAGCCTCTGTTTATTTTCTCCATGCAGAGAGATTGGGAGTTTGTAGATTCCACACAACTGTTTATTGTTGCCAACCAAACTCATACAGGTTGGTGCTTAGGTTGGACTCATCTACATTTTCCCCTCAACTTTCACAGCTCACGCAGACAGTGTCCCGGTGAGAGCAGTGACTTCCAGTCCCCATCTTGAACCTGGGCTGCTGTGGACCAGATGTGAATGTGTCGTGCCAAAAAGTAAATGCAGGCAGCTGTTATGATGCCAGAAGTACCAGCACGACTGCTCTGAAGTAGGTACTTGTGGTTTTCATCCCTTCCTCCTCCAAATCCTCCCCAGTCTGCTTCTGTCTAGAAGAGAAGAGAGATGGAGAAATTTAACAACATTTTCTTTTCTGTCTGTATCTTTCTGCACCTCTTCTTTCTCATGCCCATTCTAGCTTCAGTCTAAACTAAAATTCTTAAGGATAGACTGGGATAAGGGAGAGAAAAAGAAAACATGAAACCCATCTGAAAAGTACATCAGAAAAAAGAAAAGATCTCATCTGAAAGCCATCTTTTCCTGCTGCATGTTTGTACAATGTATAGTGTGAGTGTAGGTCACTGGAGCCTGATCCCTTAGAGATGCTTCTCATAAAAAAGAATGAAATAAGCACAGAACATCAGGGTGGCTTATGCAAGTCTCTATTTAATTAGTGATGCATGATGACATTTCTTGGTGTCA
Organism: Heliornis fulica; assembly: GCA_013399135.1. Lineage (NCBI taxonomy): Eukaryota > Metazoa > Chordata > Aves > Gruiformes > Heliornithidae > Heliornis > Heliornis fulica. The sequence goes on along the minus strand of VXBZ01011473.1, from coordinate 44,869 downwards.
CATGTAAGTCGTGATGAGTATTATACATTCTTGACTCTTCAGGGAGCCATGGTTTCAGTGGGGATTTTCACCACAGCTGCAGTGGGTTGGGTTTTCCTTTTTTTTTTTCTGTATTCCTTTTTATTTCAGCTGGATTTAATAAGCTGGTTAGACCTACTGTAATTAGTTTACTCTTCAATCAGGAAGATAAATAGTATCATAACTGTAGCGGGAGCGAGCAGGCAAGTGCCAAATAGAGCTCAGGCAAAATTCACTAGGTTCTTAATTAAAACCTGTTCAGGGGGTGCAGAGAGCCACACAGGCTTCAGTGAGCTGTGAATCACAGGGAAAAAAAAAACAAACAGGAAGACTCAATAAGCAGAACTAAAGCTTCAGTTACAATTAATGAATCATAAAATGGGCTCTGTGGCAAGGGTCCGAAGTTCTTCTTCAGAAATGAGTAAATGAAATCCTCTCATTAATGTGTTTTTTTAAAAAAATATCAGAAGCCTTACCATCAGCAGCATGCCCTGCTGGCTGAAGTCCTTGGGAAAGCAGTGGTTTTTCCAGAGTGGAAGCAACAATGAGGACTGTATTTGCCAGGCTCATGTCTGTGAGTAAGAGGCCTCAGAGTCCTGTGTGATTCAACAGACTTCTCAGAAGTTTCTACAAACACCTCCCATCACAACTATGGGCTGGTTGTCGATGTGCCAGGTGCTGTAAGAATGGGTTGCAAAGACTGTCCTTGCTTTTGGCATCAGTTTATTCTTTGTAAAGCTGGAGATGGTGCTAGAGGCTTGTTCTCTCTTGAAAAGAGTTATGAAGAATTGATTCCTGCATGGAAATCGCTTTAGTTTGTTGTCTTTGAGTGTCAATGTTTTGTGGGAAAGGAAAACCTGCTGCAGAGATGGCCAGGCAAGGCATTGCCATCTTTCCAGGGGCATAGGTATACAGCTATTCCCACAAGATACCTTCAAGTCTGAGGTGTTAGGAGCAAGTGGCTTACAGTGTCATTGGGATGAACGATGGGCTGCAGCTAATTTCTCCCAACAAATACTTAATCTCCAGGAAATGGCACCTGGGGTTGTTTTTCAGTCCAAATTAACAAATATATGACAGGCTTGTACCCTTCAGTAGCTCTTTTCTTGCAAAACATTTTGGAAGTGTTTTTCACCTAGTAGTTCCAGTGGGTTGAGCTGTAAGGTTCTGCATCCAGATTAACAAGGTGCTCAGCATTGAAGATGGTGATTTTGTCCTGGGTTGACACTGAACACAAAATAAAGTTATGGCACAAAGTTAAGACATTGTTCACACTCCAGTTCTTTTTGAGGGCTCACACCAGTTTTTATTACAGGGCAAATACCACCCATGGCAACTTCTAAATGCTTTAAAGCTTTTTTTCTCTATATGTATGTTTTCTATTTTGATCCAGCTCCCCACCTGTTAATTCAGTAAATCAAATGTCACCTTTCTGCTTTGTGATAGCAAATAGGTTAGAAAATTGAGCAGTAGGTTGTTAGTATTTTTGCACCGAAAACCTACTGACTTTACCTTATTCTTTGAATATTTAAATACCAGTCTGACCTGATTCCTGTCACCAAGTGAACTTACTTGGTTAAAACTGAGGGAAAAAAGAACAGATAACGTGGGCCTGATATCTCTTGAGTAAATGCTTCCAATTTTCTGATTACATAAGGGCTGGAAAGTTTCTTGTGCTTCTGTAAGAGGTGGTTTTTTTCTCTTGTCTGTAATCCTATTAATATACAAAGGTTCTAGAGCTGACCACTAGAATCCTAAGAGTGACTGGCCTCATATGTTTAAAATGTTCTGTTCTGACAGCATCATGAAACAACTGATTTGTGTAGGTCAACAAAATGTTGCTCTTGTAAGCATGTGCTCTCTTATTCAGTTAAATACCTTGGACTTATTTCTTCTGAGGCTGTAGGCTAAAACCCTTCACTAAAATGAGACACATTTAGGTATCTGTAGGATCACTCCTCATTTAAATTTATAGCCATGAGCAGACCTTGAAGAGCCATGCTAAAATGTTATACAAGTCCATCAACTAAATGCTAATCATGCTGGTTATTGGCCTCTTCCAAGCACACAAGGTTTAGAATGGAAACCTTTGGATCGAGGTGGGACTCCTGTTTCAGTTTCAGAAAAGAGCTGAGAGCATGTCTTATATCAGCTTGACATAAACTCTGCTTGATATACAGCTGGAGCCCATTCTACCAGCACAGTCCATCCCATGGAAAAATGCTTAGTTAGTAAAATAGGAAAAACAGAGAATAAAAGAACACATTCACCCCACCCTCCCCTTAGTGGTGATTTTTATCTATCCTGAAGCAGAAACTATGTGAATATTCCACAAAGTGCATAGAAAGGGTATTATATGGCTCTCCAGATCATGTTTTAACATTTTTAAGAAATGGCAGGTAACAGAACTTGGGTGCCTGCTTCTGCATATGGCTATTGTAATAATCAAGTTACCCAGATCCCATGTTAATTTCCAGCCAGATCAATTTCCATGTCATTTTAATCATCTTACTATATCTTATTTACAGAGATATTACAAAATATATAGTGAACCAAGTACAATTAGCAAGTAAATTTGGCAATGCCAGTCAGCATGGTGGAATTATGCTGTTAGGGGGTTTTCTATTATCTTAATCCATGGAAGGTGTCAGAGCATGAGGGATGCTGGAAACATCCAGACCTTTCCAGAGTCCCACTTGGGCACAGGAGCAGGTCCAACTAGGGACATTCTTGGACTTCTATTCTGGATCTTTCCAAAACACACAGTTTTATCACATTTACTGTTAATTTAGATTAGGCACGATGTTATTTTGCACTCTACTGAGAAACACAGGCAAATCATATCTGAGGTGGTCCTTGGCGTCACGGCTCCCTGAAGTTAGTTGAGAAGAACTGGTCCTAACACAGCTGACTTGTTCAAGCTCACATGTGAGACAGATACAGCTGCAGAGGCCCCACTTGGCACACTGTTCAACATATCACACTGTCTTCATGTGTCTACATTCTCCACACTAACACTCTTTGCCTAGGTTGGTAACTTCTTCTAAGAGCCTGGAGATTAAATGCTGGTGGGCAGAAATTGCTCCTGGGCTGGCTGATGATAGATGATAGTTGGTGTCCTGTTTGAACTGAATGTTTACCATGCAATAAAAGGTATCACTTCTTTAGTTTCTCTCCTTCTATTTTTTTGGCTTGGGCTTCTGTTCAATTCATCCTGTCTGTTCATATTTACACTGATGTAATGGTCCCACATGAGGCTTATTTTCCATTTCTTCCTTCTGCCAATTGCTTGTAGGCCCACACTGTTGCAGGTATTGTATCTGTAGGTGGCAGAATGTTCTTGGCCCGCTTGGGGACCTCCTAAAGTGTTGGTTTCTTCTCTCAAGGCTTCAGCAGTTTAATACTGGGTAAGTGAGCTTGAGGTGAAGGCAAAGCTATTGCATGGAGTTTCCACAAGCTCTGGCTCCTATTGCAAAGCAGAGAAGATGGCCTTGTCTTTGGTGAGAGTTGTATCGATGATGTAACGCGCAAGCCAGCGGCAGCAGTGACCCAGCGCCACCTTCTCGTGGCTCTGCGACTGTCTGTGTTTAATGCACTCAAGGTTAGATGGCCACAGGCAACAATCAAGGGAGTGGGTCTTGATTTTTGCTCCTGCTTTAAACACAGTGTGAGGGTAGCTCTGAAAAGTGTCCTTTGGATTGGTGGCCTGGAGTCCAAAGGTCACCTCGAGGGATGAGGGAACCTTGTACACGAAGGTCCTCGTGCCATCCCTGCCAAGAGGTATGTGGGCATGGCACTGTTGCAACGCTGTAGGCCTCATGCCCAGGACAAGAGCTCGAGACCTCTCCATGGCTGCCCGGTCGTGTGCGTGAATGGCGGTTCAGGGTTGGTTGGGGCTTTTTTTTCTCACTCTTAAAAATGTAGTTGCTGTTTTGCCTTCTAACAGTGGAGGATCTTCATGAAAGCCTTGCGAAATTCGATGTTGAAGGTGGTGTAAATAATCGGGTTGACAGCACTGTTGACATAGCCAAGCCACGTAAAGGCGCTATACATTGCTGGGGGGATGTTGCAATCGCAGTGCATGTTGAGGATATGAGTGATGAAGAATGGGAGCCAGCAGATGATGAAAACACCTAGGGAAACAGAAAAAGATGGACTTGGATTGCTGAAAGCTGGACAAATTTTGAGATGCTTAGAATAGTAAGATTTTTTTGGGTATAAAGGAAATAAGCATTCTGTTTGTTAAGTCTCACAGCCTATATTCTCGGTATTCAGGTACTAAAGAGCTTTGCTTATGTACTTAGACCAATCACATTTAAAAATCTGGCCTTTGGAGGAGCCAGTTTCTTGCTGAGCTATGCTGTCTTCTGTATTCCAGAGAGCCCACAAGCTCTCTTGCCCTTGCACCCTCTTGTATTTTGGCACATCCCCAACCCCATCCCCCCCATGGACAACTTTCAGAGCCTTTAGTCAGTACTCTGAACTGTTTCTAGCTGGGAGGAAGGTAGTGTTCCTATTGAAGCCTCCTGCCTACTTATGTACATATCCTCTAATTTATTTCTGTGGAGGCCTGGGCAAACAGTCTATGCTGGACATTCAGAGTGGCTACCCTCATCTTAGGTGGCTACTGGTTTTCTGCAGAAACACAAGAGCAAGTCAATGTGCAGTCTCACCAAGTACAATAGCTAGCATCTGAGTGGCTTTCTTTTCCTTCTGTTGTGACAATTTCCTCCTGCTCACAGTCTTGAGAGAGGTCCTGGTCTTGCCATTGGGCATAGACTGGATCTCAAAGACCTTGGCTGTGTGGCGTGTTTCTTTGGCGTGTCCGTTCTTCTCTACTTTCCCCGGGCTGTCCAAGGTTGCCTGCAGGGTCGAGTTGGTGCCCTGATGAGAAGCAACTGGCACAACCAGCTGATGGTTACTTGGTGCTGCTGGCTTGATGGTGGTTTTCTCAGGGGGACTGGTACTCGACACCATCTCCATTTCCATCTCTTCTATGTGACTCTCCGCCTCCTGGACAAGAATCAAATGTCCACAACATAAAGACAGATAAATACACAGAGAGGAGAAATGAACGTTCCTTACAGAGTGAAGCTGGATGATGCTGAAGAACAATCAATCCCTCTTCTCCCTCTCTATGCTTTTGGTAGTCGCTTGGAGAAAGAGCTGTAAAGTGTTTATTGATAAGAATACTTCTGGGTAGATGGGATGGAGAGAACTGCAGTGAATGGCTCTACTGCAGAAAGAGGCTTAGAAGTGGGAGGAGACATTGTCTCCACTCCCTACAGTTTTTTTTTATTTTGGCTTTCAGAGTGTAAATAAATAAAAGCAAAAACAACCAAAACCCAACAAAGCCAATGCAGTCCAAGAGGAAAAATAAATAACAGAGAGTAGAAGAAAATCAAAGAGAGAGTGTTAAAATGTCATGGCTTTCACAGCTGATCTTTTGGTGAGCTTAGTCTGGCTTTTTGAGCTCCATGATCTTAAACCCCCTGCTTCACTCTAAGGAATGGGAAAAATATTTAAATTTTGAGATTGAATGGTAACCTTTGTTCTTAGCTTATTTGTTCTTAGCTTATTTTTCTCCCCCTCTACATATATTTATTTTGTGTCCTGAGAGGAGAAAAGGGGAAAGCTAAATGCTCTGAAAAGCTACCACTTCTCTTTAACACTCACCACTTTGCGCTTATTAACTTGGAAACTCCCATTGGACTTCACAATAACTGTGCAGAGCTTGACGTCTTCTGGATGAGTGCATTTGTCCTAAGGGGCAAGCACCAGCTCAGAGGTTACACATGCAGATAGTAATTGGGGAGGGAAGCTGATAAGGGAGGCAGTTGGAAATACAAACACAGGGCATGAAGCAGAAAGTAATCGGTGTGACTAAGGTGCTAGGAGTGATGGAAAACTACTCTGAGGAAGCAGTAATGGAGGAAACTATCCCTTGTGCTTTTCACCAGAGGAAGGAAAGTGGTTATGTTTTGATCTATCCCTGTCTTGCTGCCTCCTTTGCTTGACATGGAACTGACCTCTGAGGCAAGGCAGTTTGGAGGTAGCCCCCTGGGACTATACATTTCCTATTGGTTGTTTTTGCATTTGCTGCGAGAGTTACATTCTGACAAGCGGCCTCACGCTTAACTGGACTCCACTTACACACATATCTCATGTTTTGAGAGTCTGTTTTCACTGTGGAGGAATCACTACCAGTGATGTAGTTTGCATCCTGGCCACACAGACAATTTCCACTGAATTTCTTCGTCACACCATCGTGACTGACTCGGGAAGAGTATAGTCTGTAGTCTTGGGTACCCCAAACTCAGCAGAGCCAAATGAAATGCAGCCTGGTTAATGAAGCAGCTCCTAATGCAGATCTGCTGTTGAAACACCCCCTGAGACCCAGGGGGGGGGTCTGTGAAGCACTCGGCCTGAATCCAGAGCGTGCAAGTGGGACTCCAAAATGACACAGCACACAGCATCTGTGATCCAGCACTTCCCCTAGTCCAGCAAGTGGGAAAGGGAGGAAGCACTTTGGGGAATGAAAGTGGACAGAGGCTGCTGAGAGCAAAGCAGAGGCCTGGTTACCTTCAGCGGGGCTTGCATGTCCGAGTCCAGGACGTGGCTGCTGCGCTTGGTGTTGACGCGCTTCCTGCGCTTCCGCAGCACTATGTAAATCTGCACATAGACCAGCAGGGTGACGATGAAGGGCACGTAGAAGGAGACGATGGAGGAATACACGACAAAGGCGGGGTTGGCAATGATGCACTCGTTCTCTTCTGGAAGACAAAGAGTGTGAGGCTTGTTCCTGCTGCTGGGAGATGCCACTGGCTTCCCCCTTGTCTCGCCCTCTTTCAGAAGGCACAGAGATACCCGGAGGGTGAGAGGTTTGGGTTCTAGGGGGGGGCCACCAGGTCAGCTGGAAGTGGTACTAGAACAGGAAACCTTCCCTTGGGTCACTTGTGATCCAAAGTCCTGGGCTATTGCTTGCCTTATAACCAAAAGCCCGCTGAGCCCCTGCTCTACACAGTCCAGTCTTCCCATGAAAGCACTGGCTGAGCAGTCAGGGTTTTTTCTCTCCTCTCTCAGTGAAGCTATTTGTTCCATGATTTTCCTTGTCACATGCTTTAATATAAGAGGTATTTTGATATGGTGATGGAGAAATCTTAATATAACGTTGATGAGCACTGTATAAATTTCTGCATAACCTCATTTCTGATGTGTCTCACCCACTGATCTGGAACAGCAAGAGATGAAACAGTTCCAGAAGCAGCTGGCAGAAATAATCTGGAATGACCCTGGGAGGAGGACACCTGAAACGGGGACATATATCACAATACACCTAAAGCCAGAACCCCGTGTTTATTCCTGACTTGTAACAGAAGACTATCTGGGGACCTAGTAAAGCCAGAAAGATGCCAGTAGTAAGCTGGAGGTGACATAACACTCACCTGTGTTGTTGAGGCCAAAGAGGAGTGGACAGGAGATGGCAAATGAAAGCACCCAGACCACAGCGATCATGACCGTGACCCTGCGCTTCGAGCTGTAGCGGGTATTGTACAGCATTGGCATTGCTACTGCTGTGTACCTGCAGTGTGAAGATACAAACCCACTCTATTGTTATTCTGCAGTGCTGACAGACTTTGTGGGAAATCACACCTAGTTGCTGTGTCTGAAAGCCTGGTCCAGCACCAGAGTACAGGGCAAGTCAGGTTTCATGAATCTCCAAGGTGTCTGTGTTCCCTGTTTTGGAAGGCATGAGGCTGGGGTCAGCTTAGCATAGCATTTTTTTTTTTCCACACTCTCTGAGCCCCTAGCCTTCCCACAGAATGTTTGCTTCACCATTCAAGTACATCACCAGAAGGGCTGAACTAGCAGGGACATATATGGACAATTCCATTTGCATTCTCTAGACCAGTGTTTCTACGTCTGTCACTGATGGAATCCCTGCTCAGACCTCATTTAGGTCCTCTGAATTGCTCTTCAAAAGATGTCAACACTAGCTCTCACCATTTTTGAGTCTCTGAGTCACAGGCAAAATTAGACCATATAAAAACGGCTGTGACTTGCTATTGTGGATGTGACACGACTTTGCTGCCATGGAGCCCCTCACCTGTCAATGCTGATGGCACAGAGGTTGAGGATACTGGCAGTACACATCATGACATCAAGGGTTACAAAGATATCACAGTGGATCCTACTAAACCTCCACTCACCAACCACCTGCAAGGAGAGAGAGCAAGATCAGTAAAATAATTCACTGAGGATAAGCTATTGAGAGGGTCTAAAGTGAAAATTTTTGCACAGTGGTATAGACACTTCCTGGCAGCTGGAGTTTTGCTGGTTCAAGAGGATCAAAATTTTGTCTACAGAAGTTCCAGCTGGAATCAGGTCACATGTGATCAGTCACATGCTGTGTCAGATAGGGCTGTTTGCCACTGAGTGCCTTTGAGGACTTGTCTAGTCTAAAGGTCTCAAATGATGGCCTGGCCACAAGGAAGTGCCCCGCTCCATTCAAACCATCCCTCATTCATCTGAGGGCTGGTGTGATTTTGTCCTTCCTAATTGCATCCTGGTGCTCTGCACTGAATTGGGCAGCCCAAGCAACAAACACAAGCCTGGGCTTGTATTCTAATGACATAAGGGGATGTAAGTCTCCTCAGAGTGAGCTATGCAGGAGCTTAAGCAGGTCTCCAAGGCATTGCAAAGAATGGATGGAAATACTTAATTTTATATCCTGAGTACCTATAATTGTCCTTGTGGCTTTTCATTAGACACTTTTTTGCATAAACAGAGATCAGCAATAGAGAAGCAGGAGCTTTCCTTAATTTCTTAGTTTAAAAAATCAGGGTAGAAATTCCTCACATGTGGAGGTTTTTTTTTGTGAACGAAATGAATTTAATTCAGAGTGAAAATCCCTTGACACACTACATGTTGTGATAAAGACAAAGAACTAATGATAACACTTCCAATTACCAGTAGCCTTTTTCTCTTCACTTGCTATTGAAACTGAACTTTGCCAATTAAGTTTAATAGCAATTATTAGGACTGCTGTATTTGACATGTGATGAAAAAAGTATATTTCCCTCTAATAAAAATAGAGTCCTACTGCATTTGAAAATAGAATGAATAAGATATCTATTCTTCAGTTATTTCTGCTCTGATATACATAACCATAGGCAGCATAAAGAAGGAAGAAAGAATGACTGCATTGAAGCCTGAGTGACAGATGAATACTCAGTGATTAAAAAAGCACTTAAGACACAGTTACATCAGTAACTTTGATAGGAATTTGCCCAAAGGCAAAGGTTTCCAGCCAGATATAAACCTCTGCAAAATCAGTTATCAATATAGGAAAAACCTCAGAAGTTTTGGGGTAGAAGATCTGTTTGCATTGAGGCTGTTTTTAAAAAGATTTCCTTTTGACTTTCTTTTTGTGTCCAAGCCTGTGACAGAAAGCTAAATATTTTTTTTGTTTTTTAATTATATTTACAAAACAAAGGCTTTTGGCCACTTCTGATTGCAGGTTTCAGATCCAGAGAGGGATCACTGTACCAAACCCACCTCAGTCCAACAGCTCCTTCTCTAACAGCAAGTATTTGCCATGTTTCTCTTTGCTATGAGCCAGCAGGAGGTTTAGCAGAGTGTTGATAAGAGCAGAAAGGGTGAAAGTAAATTATATATATATATGTATATATATCTCAGATGTATAGGCCTGATTGTCCTAGCTGGTAGATTAAAGGAACTGGGGTTCTTGACCAACCCCAAGTACACATGAGTGCACAAACAAGAAAACATTTTGCTTTTCTCTTCCACTTTAAACTAAGAAGTGTCTGAGAGACTCCTGTAGCTGGGCCTAAGAGAGCAGGAGCTTCTCACAGCATAAACCTCAACTTGAAATGGGTTTTTGCAAAGGAGGCATCTAATAGAAGAGCATAACTAGCCCCAGAGGCATTGACTACAATCACAACCAGCCTGTGGTCATGTTAATAAGCTTTAGCAGATGCATGATGCTTTACATTTTTAAAGTGCCACCAAAACAATAATTAACTGGAGTGATAATTAGTATTGTGGTTTCTCGACAGCCTATGTCATGTCAGTGGGTTTGTTTTGCTTTGCATTAGTACTTAATGGACTAATTGATTATGACTTCTTCCCCTGCTATCCTCTGCTTTATCCTCTGTTTCAGTGCCCAGAAATTAATTGTAATCTCAGTCTTATGCTTTGTCACCACTGTTCACTCTCTCTAGGACGTGATTGCCACCAGCCTGCCAGCTCCCAGCTGACTGAAGAACACAGGCATCCCAGCAAAGGGGGACAGGGAAGAAGGGCTGGATGTCTTATCTTACTCTTGCCTTTAGAGAGGCATTTCATTATTTGCAGCTATTTGCTGTCACTAGAATCATTTGACATCAAGTAAACAGATGTAAGTCTTGGGAGTATTTGGCTTTCACAAACCACAGTGCCACTCAAATCATAGGTGTCACTAGTGCCACTCAAATATGGCTCTGTATGCAGAGGCATAGAGCTCCTCTGTACCAAAGTGACGTGCTAACAGCAGCAGTGTGTAAAGCAGCTCACTTGTGATTCTGTTTCTCTCATGTGTTGTGACATAAAAGCTCTGGATTTACATCCTACTTCTACAGCTGCCTGCTCCTCTTCCTGCTGTAGTCTTTCAGATATAGGAGTTTGGTCACTATTTGATGCAGTTTATTAGTGTGATGCCATGATGTTGTTGCAGACTTGTTCTTATGCTTGGGAATGAACAGTTTTGAGAACAAAATTGGGTCCTTTTGTTCTTGACCCCCATATATAAAGGCTGGATTTTCAATGCATTTAGATTTTCATGTAGCCCTCAAAACAACAGTGTTTTTCCAAGCCAGCCTGTCATCTGCTGTCATGTGCATTTCCTGGGAAAATCTGACCAACTAAGAAATTAAAACCACTTTGTTCTGGAAAATTCAGGAGGTCTTGAAATAGCTGATTCCCAGGCTGCTAAACCTTCTTTCTCTCTCTCCCCATTCACCAGAAAAATTCAGTACTGCAAAAGAAAACTGGGTCACCTACCTCCAGATAGACCACCCAAGGCATGACCAGAGTTGCTACCAAGAGATCTGCCACTGCCAAGCTCACGATCAGGTAATTAGTGGTAGTCTGAAGAGCTTTTTCTCTGGACACAGCCATACACACCAGCACATTGCCAAAAACAATGACAAAGATGAGGAGGGTGAGCAGAATGGCATAGTAGTTATACTGAGGCTTCTGTTCTGCATTGGACTCGTTGAGTGGCTTGCTCCAGTTCCTGTCACCGATGTCACTGTTGTACCAAGAGAGGTTTAGAGGATCCATGGAGGTAAAAGTGCCAGGTTCCAGCTCCACCCTGACACAAAGATGTTGAAAAGACAGTCAAAGGCCAGTGTGTAAAACAAAAATAAAAACAATTATGTATGTGCTACCTGACTCTTGGGATTCTCTGGAGCCTGTTCCCCCTACCCTGAATTCCTCTGTGCAAATGGTTGACTGTTTGGAGATGTGATGAGGCCCCAGATGGGAGACTGAACTGACAGATACCTAGGCAGGGATTCAAGAAATTAATTTCTATTTCCAGTTCATCCCCTGCATTTCTGTGGCCAGGGATATTAGTGACTCCATGTTAAGAGCAGAGTCAGGCAGAGATTTTTGTGTCAGCTCTGCTGGCATTCCCTAACCACAAACTGCTCTGTGTTAGGGGTGCAGGACTCAAGGCACTTGTTCAATGACCCACTTCTTTGCTTATTTTTCATGTGCTTCATGGGGCTTTGGGCTGTGTTCTTTCTTTGCTTTTCCCGCCCCCTGCCTTTGCTTTTCCTTATTTATTTTTTTTTCCTCCAGCAGGGAAATAAATAAATAAATAAAGCTATGAACTGAATAGTGATGATAATGAAACATGACAGGAGCAGTTTTGAAGTCAGGGATGGACAGTGCCTGCTTTCTGCCATTCCTCCAGTTAGGTTGCAGTGCAAAAGGGAGAAGAGCATGGAAACAAAGTTAATATAGAGGTTTGTGAGTTATTAGCTGCAAACACAGAGAGCAAAAAGCTACTTTCTGCTGAGGGAGATGGATAAACAAAGCTGAAGTGTGGGATTCTGCTCTGATGGAACTGATATTTCTTAGACCATATTTTTCTGTGGTGAAGGCTAGTGAATGTGCTTGAATTTCTATGAGGCTATATGGGGTTTATGCCAGCAGGTGATGCAAAGTAGTCATGTTGTGACTCTGAGTGGCCCTAGATCATTGGCACCCAGCTGCACTTGTGCCAACATTGTAAGAAACTGGCTAAAAGTCAAGCTGTATCATGCAGACTTTGGTAATAGGTGTCTGTGTTGAAATCTTTGTCTGGTGCCAGCATGCAAAAACCAAATACCACATTTGCAGTAAAACTGCAGTATACTTGGCTCTGGTATACTGGAAAGACTTTTTCCTGCCTGTCTGAATAGAGGCTCTTTTGGCTCCCATTTAGGTAAGATGACTAAAGATCTCCCAAGGTAGGATCTGTGCAGCGAGTAGTCGTGATGGTTCACACCACCTCCTGAGTATTTCCACACCATGTCTGGGTCCTCTTGGAGTTCCTACATACTTAGCAAATGATGAGTTTTCTACACAATGTGTGTTTGTTGAAGCAGTATGTGTGAAAATATGAGTATTGCTCAGTCTGCAAATCATCCCTGTTCCCTGCAGAGCTGAGCTAGTAGTATGGGGAGAATTGGCCATGCCCAGATCTGACCAACATGCACCTGTGTCTGCCATTCAGATAGCCACGAGGAGAGCAGCACTGAGCTGAATTTCACTCTGTAAGCTACTAAGTTCCCTGAGATGACCAGAACTGCTAATGCCAGATGCTCCAAGGACAAGCAAGCAGAGCAGTCTCATCACAAGAACGTGGTTCTGGCATACAGCAGAGGCAGACATGCTAACATCACCATAGCTGTGCCACTGAGCAAGATGAAATACAGCTCATCTGTTGAAACAGAGTGTCTTTGTCAATTGGTAAATAAGCTTAGCAAGGCCACCAGAAATAGAGTTGTCATAACCAAACTGCCACCCACAGCTGCAGAGGGTCTCTGGAATGGCACTGCATGTTGGTAAATTTAACCCCTTGCCAGGTTTGTGTTGTGTGTTTAAAACAAATTATTGAGATCCATCCCTGGGCCTGAAATGGTCACTACATCAAGAAAAGGTGACATGTCAGAGCGTGTGCTTAGAGAGTGAAGAGTTGTTTAAAAGCAACCAGAGATTTTGGTGACTTTGGGTTTGGAGGTTCTGATTTGAGAAGTCTTGAATGGACCTTGCTCACCGCGCAGCACTTCCTAAAATCAAATAGTCCTCGTTTCTCAAGCTCAGTCTCCATGAAGACCATTGTGATTTGAAATCATGGCCATGTCCTCAGACATCCCAAAACAGGCCATTCAATTTCCTTATTAAAAGACAAAGTGAATTTGATTTATTAAACCACATAAGTGATCAAAATAGCAAAACATTTGCAAATATCAAATTTACCTGGGAACAATGGTTTCTTTATGTTTCAGTGAGCTTTTGTGTGCTTTTCTCATTCAAAGACCAATTTGTATAATAATCCTTGGAAATTTGTTGCATATGGGTCCTTAATAGCTGATAATTCAAAAAGTGTCTGTCTGACAGTGCTATCAGCGGCACTTGATAGCTCTACAAATGTCTTCTTAGAAACTGTCAAAGTGTCAGAAATTAATTAAATGTTAGCTTATGTGACTCAGAGTGAAGGGGGAAAATCAATTCTAAATGCAGCAACAGGTTTTTCTTTTCTCCTCTTGCCCTTTGATAATGCAAAAGTATCTAGAGAAGGTAGAAAGATGCATAAAATGCAGGATGGGAAAAAAAGAAGAAAAGCAGGAGCATGGAAAAGTATCTTCAAAGTATAAAAGAAGTGGAATGATTTGATGTGTGCAGGATCAGAGTCTTGTTCCTATTCTGGCTCCTTCTGCCACTTCTCCAAGATTTTATTTTTTATTTCAGTAGAACTGGTTTTACATCAAGAATTTTTGAGGCTTTTAATGCAGCTGATCATCATGAAGACAGTTCAAAGATTATATTTTAATGTTGTACAAATGAAAGGGTTTGGTATTTCTATTTTTAAAAAAAAAGGTTTTGATTTGGGAGAATTTTAAACAAAAAGAGTTCCAAATATTTTGCATGAAATAGGCAAACTAAACCACAGTGTAATTTGTGATCATGAAATTAAATGCTGTATCTAGTACATATCCATATGGTATAAAACTACAATTATGTGGGCAACTCTTTTAATTCCTAACTTTCCAGATTTTGAGTTTTCAATCCTAAAAATAATCTTAAACTCTCCAGACACAGAACTGGCACCATTTGGAAGCATTATGGTGGCCATTAAAGTGTCTTTTGAGTCTCTGAGTACTGCTTTAATGAACACATTTTCTGCTGACACTTTCTCAGTAGAGAAGCAGCACTTTAAAAAGCTGACTCAAAAAGCAAGTGGTTTTTCACTGCATTTTTCCAGGCACCTGCATTTTGGTGTGGAGGCAGAGGGAGGGGATAACAAATATAGAGAAAAGGTGGCACCTCACTACACACTGTCCTTGTTGGACCTCGTTGAGTTTCACCCTCCCTGTACACTACACCCAGAGGCAAAGCAGAGCTTCAGTTTTAACTGAGAATTTGGATGCAGGTCAAGGTAGAGCCCTGCAATGGAATAAATTCCTTTGTGAATTAACTGCATAAAGCCACTTTAATTCCCACACAGAGTCCACACAGATTTTTAGTATGGCTGAGCTAATCCAGATATGGATTTACCGAGAGGTCAAGGGCAGGACAGAGCAGCAAGGTTGCAGCCTTGTGTTTGATGCCAGAGTGCAGCAGCGTCCCTGCATCACACAGAGCATCTGCTGCTTTCCCCTTATGCTGGATCAGGTGTACACCCAGGGCTGGGCTAATACCCTCTGCATTATT
Source organism: Heliornis fulica (assembly GCA_013399135.1). NCBI lineage: Eukaryota > Metazoa > Chordata > Aves > Gruiformes > Heliornithidae > Heliornis > Heliornis fulica. Next base: position 29,866 of record VXBZ01011473.1, on the reverse strand, counting down.
TTCCTAGAGTGCCTCTGCTCAAGCATGGTCTAACTGGGAAGCAGTTTGCCATCCAGAGATAAACAGCCTCTCTCAACAATGCTTTCCAGGTGTCTGTCAGCAACTGGAGGAAAACTACTGCCAGGCTGCTACTCCCTGCTGGAAATGACAGGGAAAAGGTTGTCAGTGCAGAGCCAGAGGTTTTTCTCTCCTTTGTAGGTAAGTTCCTGTTCTTTTCAGAGAGCAAACTGAAAAAAAATATGTTTGTTTGCAATGCTGGTATTCTCCTTGGCTCCTCATGATTGATCATCTAATCACATTTGTGGCAAATAAGCATGACATCTTCCTGGCAAATATGTAATGTTCACAATTGGCAGCAGCAAAACTGTCTTTCTGGCAAGATCTGAAACATGGGAATGTGTACTGGGCAGAGAAGCAGAATTTGCTCAATCATGTAGATAGATGTACCAGACAGCTCCCTGTGAAGCAGAGGGTACAAAGCTCCAGGAGAAACTCACACAGCTCACCTGTGCCTGAGTACCACCATGGGTGTCTCTGCTTGCAGTTCCATGCTAGGTCAGAGATGCCCTGATTCAATGCAAATGTCCTTTTCTCTCAGAAATAGCAAAGGTGTAACACTTTTTCTGGTTTCCACCCTGCTTGCTAACACCTTCAGGCATAAAATACTCACAGGCCTGGTCCTGAGCTATCATCAGTGTCCAGCAGAGACCATGATGCATGTCCCTGCAGCATCTGGTTTCTGTTTGGTAAAGATTTGTGGCCTTCAGAGCTAATCTGGGCCTGGCTGCCAAAATACACAGCCAGGCTTTGTTTCTTCATAAAACACTCTTCAATTCCCAAGGGTTCTGCCCTAGTCCTAATGCATTTGAGATGAAGTCTGGAGTTCAGCCTGGAGCAGGCTGCTAAAAGTAGGAGCAGGGGCTGAGGGATGCATCCTGCACCCTGCCGCGATGCCCGAGCAACGACTGAGTCGCACCTCCCTGGGCAGGCAGAGTGTGGGGTGGGGGATGGGGGGGTGCTGCAGACAGCTAGAAGCACTGCTGTCACCTGTGAAGGTCCCTGGTTTGGCACGCTGTCAGGGGCCAAGCTTTCCTTTGGACTCCAGATGCAGTTACGCTGCACGGCTTGGGGCTCCTGATTGCCAGAATCCCTCAGTGACTGAACTGGGTGTAGACCGAACAGAAACACGACTGCAAAACCCATGGGCAGCAATATCCTGCTGGCAGATGTTCCCACAGCAGCCTCAGGACAGTACCTCTCTTTCCCAAGGTATTTCTTGCATGCCAGTTCTTGCCAGATTGTCTATTTCCTTCTAATTGCTGCTACCCAGACGTACCCATCAGGTTACTGGAAGTCTAGCCGAGGACGATGGGAGAAAGGTGTTTAGAGACAGATTTGTTCCAAAGGCATTTCTGTTTCATACAAATCAATGTCTAAGTGAAACTTGCACAGTACAATGCCTCCCTGAATATTGTCATTTTCCTCTGAAATTTTTGAATCAATGGGCCACAGGAAAGCTGTCAAACTGACATCCTTTCTGTCCTGAAGATGCTTCTTGATGCTGTTTACTGGGCTCCGCTGAGAATGAGACTGAGGCAACTCCAAGCAGGGGAATAACACATTCTTTTGGAGCAGGGAGGTGGTGGAAGAGAAAAAGAAGGGGTAAGTGTGTGGTAGGAGGTGGGGTTTTCTTTCTCTGGGAGCACTGTGCAAAGGACAGCAGCTTCTGGAGTAGTTTCGCTATTTTTGCATGTAAAGCCAAATCTGATAATCTAAGCTGTGAATTCCTAGTCATGGTTGACTGGAGAGCAAGGAAGGCATGTAACACCCAGCAGTGAGTAAGAACCTCTTGAGGAAGAGGAGGAAAGGTCAGGAATGAGGAAAACACTGTAAATTCTGCCTTGACCCAAGAATTACAGTACTCACTGCTGCTGCTAATGCTGATGAAAAATCCTGGCCACCTGCCTTGGCATCTGACACTCCAGGATCAGCTGATACACTGAAGACAACAGCAAAGTGCTAGGGGCTTTAAATAAACCTGACTCTCCCAGGCACTGAGTAGTACATGCAAATACAGCAGGGATTTGACAGGCATGACTGATGAGGTCCTGGCAGTAATTACATCTGAAGCGGTTTTGAGCACTGACTGTATCTCTTCAGAAGGCAGTGCTGTGCAAACTGAACTTTCTCCACTCCTTGCATTTTCTTTGTGGTAAGTAAGTCTAGTAATAAGTAGATTACACAAGCAGTAGGCTTAGCTGCATCTGCACCTAGATGCACAGAAATTAGAGACAAAGATCCCGATAAGGCTGGGGTTTTCTTGGGGGGAATGAATTCTAACTTCAGTGCTGGGCCACCTTAGTATCTCTCCAATACAACAGTTCTTCCCATCAGCTCCTTGCAAAAGCCTCTTGAAAGTTCCCTGCCTTTCTACATGGCTCCTCACTCTTAGGATCCTTTGTTATTTAAAAGACAATTGCAATGCTTTTGAACCACAGCTATTGCTCGCTTATGATTCAGAAACATTGCTGCATTTCCCTTGGTCTTGCATAATATCTAATTGGATCTTCCTACTGGAAAGTGTCCCCCCCCAGGAGTGTGTTGTAAAGCACCTAATCTACTCCTCCCATAAGTGCTCAGAAGTGCTATTAGCATGGGGTTTATACCTAATGCACTCCAGCCACATAGGCCTTTGAGTCACTGACATTAACCGCTCTCGTGGATGCCACAATATTGTCTATTCATAGCGCTTCACTTCTCAGTAATTGCATTGTTCAGAGCACTAATCCTGTCATGTGAATCACCACCTCCCTAACAGCAGCACAGGGACAGAGGGTGAGGTGAACCACAGAAGCCCAAGTCCCTTTCTCTGGATGGAATGCAGAGAGTTTCCTCTCTGCAGGAGGGGGTGGCTGGAGGATCTTGCAGTAGCCTAATAGTTCAACAACTGCAAGGTGGATTCCTCATTTTAATGAGGATGCTCTGATGTTTTTTACTTCAATAAGTCACTTGATTTCTCGGTTCTCTCTTTGTGGTATTAGCACATTATCACCCCTCTTTCCCTGTGATGTCATGAATTTTCACCTGAGATTGAAATTGCATTGCATGGAGGAAAGGGAAGACATTTTTCTTTTACCCACAGCACTTGTCCATTATCCCTGAGTACAGTGCTGACAGAGCAAAATGTTTCCCAGGACTGCTATGGTATAGACAGAAGTGGCACAAAGGGAACCAAGTGTGTTACTGGCCTCTCTATTGAAACCCAGCAGCACTTGGAGAAGGATGTTCTAAGACTAGATTTCACTGGGGATTGACTGCCATCTAATTCCTCATATTTTGAACATCTCATCCTTAATTAAAGGCTTGTCATGGGGTTTTATCAGCAATTGCTTGAAATTTACAGTTCTAACATTTCTCTCATTCCAGTATGTTGAACAGTTTAAACTGCTAACTTTTGCACAGAAATGTAGTAGTGGGTTGGTTTGTGGTTTGGGTTGCATTTTGAGTTATGGGTTGTTTGGGTTTTTTTTTTGTAAATTGTCTCTTTATGATCCATCAGGATTCCAAACCTGTAAAAACAAGTCACAGAAAAATATACCAAAAAAAAACCCCCAAAACTGTCTACTCTGAAATTGTAGTTAAAGTGTGCCCTTTTCTTTTAAAAGATCTGACTCGAAATATTTTCATTACCCAAGTGCAGAATATATTTTGCAAACATTTTTAGAAAATTACAATCAGGTTTCCAAGACTTCTAGCATGACTCTTAAGCCATGGCATCAGTTATTAATGTGTAATCTAGCTGCTAGCCCTACTCAAAGGGGACTCAACAAATGCACAGTTATCTCAAACACAGAAGGGCAATTTACCTCACAACTCACTACTTTCCCTTTCAGAATGGAGGCAGGTATAAATACTTTCCTCCAGCAATAATCTCCTTCCAGAAAACCCCATCACTCCCTCTACCCACCTGTAGTTCTGGAGAGGTGTGACTCCTGGCAGGTTGCTGGAGGAGCCACTGATTCCTATTACTCTTTAATAATATGCAGGGACAGGGCAAGATTTAATTTTCTGAGCATTTGGCAGATTAAGAATGTTGCAAATCTGGAGCTACTCCAAATGCAGCCCACTTGAACAGTTCTCAGCTTGGTGGAAAGGATGGGAAGACAAGGGGTTTTTAAAAAATCTTTACTGACTGGATATGCTTTCAATTTTGGACCCTCAACCAGAAATACTATGCAGATATCCATTTTCAGTGTTTCAGGTGAGGAATTCATCTCTATAAAACAAAGACACATTCCAACATCTTATGTGTGACTTGTTTGAAAACAAATCATAGAAACAATTGGATTTTGCACTGCAGGTTCTGATTAAATCCTTAACAGCTGCAGATATGGCTGTGAATTAACAGCGTAGGCTTTGCATATCACTTCACTGCTGCGTTCTCACGTGGAGATGGCCACTGTCAGAAACAGGTCTTCTGACTAGACAGACATGGGTTCTTATTAAGTGCTGCATTGCTACAGACCTCACATCCTGCTCTGTACAAAAGCCCATTTTTTAAATTCTTTTACTTGCATCCTAATGCTAAATCTCTCTGACCAGATCTGAGCCTCTGACTAATCTAATAAATTCCCAGCTTTACGATACGGGTGATCTATCGTCTTTTACACTTTGTTATGTGTTTGAGATTATCCACCAATGTCTGCAATAACCTTTAATCAGTAGCAGAGATAATTGTGTTATTTTTGAGGAATTGAAAAGGTTTAACCTCTACATTCCCCATCCCAAGTAGTTCTGTGTAGAACTGAACAAAATATTTACTGAACAAAATCTGAAAAAAAAAAAAAACTGAACAAAATATTTACTTTTAAGTACTGGATAAAATGTGGAAAATAAGGATTTTTTTAAAAAATATTTGGATTTACCTGTTTAATGTTCACTGTACAATGTGGTGCTTGGCATTTGAAGTGTAAGATAATTTGATTGCAGAAAGAGGTTGTGCTAATTCCATAGTTGAATAAACCTCTTTTTTCCCCCTCCTGTCAGGCTCCCTGTGTTTTTGCAGAATGTAGCACAATGATATTTTAGCCCTGAGTCCTTCAGCCATATTTTATTAAAAGTAAATAATAATTCTGATTGACTAGAGCAAATATTTGCCTTCCACTTATTTAATCTAACATTCATTTTACATCTGCTCTTTTCATTGCCACTCCTATCACTAAGCTTGTTTGCAAAAATATTTGCCAAAAGAAGTGAATTCCAGAGGAAAGGATAGCTCCTGTTTCCCTCCTCTGCTCTCCTCTCTCCTTAGATTTTTGTGGGTGTTTGCCCCAGACCCTATATGACTAATATTTGCCATGAAGTTCCCTTTAATGGATTCTTTGTAGAAGATATGATGATGTGTCCATTGGCACAACATCCACACGACTCCTTCTTGCTCCAAGTGCCACTTCCCTGCACTTGAAACTTGAAGAAAACATTAGATGAATGACTTGATGGCAAACAGGTATAGATGCAGGCTACATTCAGCCAAGGGAAGGAGAGGAGGCTCCAGCCAGTGCTCTTCAAATTTAAAATCCTAATGATCTTTAATCATTTAATCCCTGACCCAAATCAGCTTTACTATTCAGCTTAAATCCTGACTTCCAACACCCACCTCTGTTATTTTTGCCAGAAAAATGTGAGTAGAAGTAGTTCTGGGCCCATCTTTTTACATGCCCTGCCACAGAGTGAGATTTAAGCCATAGAGGAATTGGACTGGATCATCAGCTCCTGTAAATCAGCATCTGTTGTCATGGCTTTAGTGCTGGAAAAGACTTGGACAATCACATAGCATCTACTCTGCAACTTGGCCATTCCATGACAAGTGTATGTCTGAATTTCCTGATTTAACCTTCCTGACTGTCTTCCAGATATGCAAAAATTTATATGTGCAATATATATTTCTTATTCAGTTTGTCTTTCTGTCCTAATGCTGTTACAGTATTGTGTCCCCTCTTTGTTTTACTCTACCCATGGAGGAACAAATTCATGGATGTTTTTCAGCAGATCTTTTTTACTCTTACATATTGTGGTACAAAAGCTCATGTTCTTGGAAGACTTATTGCTCTTAGGCATGATTATCTTCCCAATAGGAGTTTCTTCATGATTGCAAATGGATTTGGCCCTCAGCTTGTGTAGCAGAGGTAGCATATGCATTTGGATCTCAAGCAGACATGTGAGTGTTTCCGCCACATGCAATGCTCAACCAATTTAAAAAAAAAAAAAAAGAAAACACCAACAAAAGAAAGCCAGAGTGTAGATTTTACAGAGAGTAAGCTTACAGCTACCAACTTGCCATTGGAACCCCTGACAAGACCTATTTCCCAGCATCATTTGCATTTCAGCAGCTGGGAAAATTCGCAGGCATGTCCTCCTGTGACGATGGTGCTCACACTCCTCTTTTCCCTGGGGCACCTAAGGACAGCCACTCCCCTTGGAACATACAGGAGGGAAGCAGGCTAAGAAGGAGGCAGGCATCTCTTGCCCCCAGCCTTTTGGCTGAGCTAATGAGAGATTCGATGTGACAAGAAGTGTCATGTGTGATCAGATAAGCCTCCACCATGTCGATGTTGCCTGTGCCTGACTCACGGTCAAACCCCTCATCGGGATGGTGAGAGTCAAGCACTCCCTCATGCTCCAGATGGAGCTTTTACCTGTTGAAGCTCCTCAGCTTTCTATAAAGGCCCTCTGGTTCTGGCTGCTACTTTTTGAACCCTTCACCAGGTAAGTCATCTGGATAGGTTTAATAGTGCCCCTCACTTCAAGAAGGATGTTGAGGTGCTGGAGCGTGTCCAGAGAAGGGCAACGAGGATGGGGAAGGGTCTGGAGAACAGGCCCTACGAGGAGGCTGAGGGAGCTGGGG
>VXBZ01011473.1:0-22856 GCA_013399135.1 Heliornis fulica | reverse complement strand
GTTTAACAGGCGGGGAGATGCGGTGCTTGAGGACATGGTCTAAGGGTAGACTTGGTGGCGGTAGGTTAATGGTTGGACTGGGTGATCTTAGGGGTCATTTCCAGCCTTAACAATTCTATGATTCTTTGATTCTAATTCTAATTCTATCCTGGTTTCTTAAATACAGACAGCATCTGGTTACACTGTGGCCAGGTTGTTGAGGTATTTGGGGGGTATATTTTTTCCCTGCCCAGCCTTTGGAACTGTTTTTCTTGTGTCAAACAAGCTCCCTAGCAGCAGAGATGTGTTAGGCTACACATTAAGTTCTCCCATGTTATGTGAAATTTGACAGTGGAAAGAGAAGACAGCCATCATCTTTTGTGTCTCTTCAAAGTCCTCAGACAATCTGTATGGTGGAAGCAAAGCAGGTTCTTTGCTTCCACCATGGGCAGTAGAACTTGCTTTCTAGATGAATGTGTGGCTATGTTGCCGCTTCCTTAGCAAAGATGTTAGAAAAGTGGTTGAAGATTTTATCTGCCCTGCTTGTTCTTACTAGGCAGAAAGCACTGAACTGAACTTCTCCCACAGGCCTTCATTAAAATTCAGGCAAGCCCATTAGCATTCTGAAGTCTAATTACTGCACACACGCAGATCATAGCCTAAGAACACATTGGTCTCCCAGGTCCCCAGCCTGTTGTGAGAGTGGCCCTTGCTCACTTGGTGGCTTTGGGCTGATTCTTCAGTGAGGGAGCAGGACATACTGATCCAACAGCAGGTAGAAACCTAGAAAAGACGTATTTTCCCTCATCCTCACCAAGACTTGTTGCTAGCATCACTGACTCATCCCTAGCCAGAGGAAAGGTTAGTCAAAGCCCTAGTGCTGCAGTGTTGGTCAGGTTTGTGAATGATTTGAGTAATTTCAATTTCAAAGTTGTAGAGGAAAGAGCTGTTGTAAGTGGGGGTGAGTTACAGGACTTTTTACCATGCTGGCTACCTGCTAGAAGAGGCCAGCACCCACTAGCTCATTGTGTTTGTAGCCTGTGTGAATCCTGCCAGGTCCTTTGCTGCATAAACACAACCTTTAGATTTAGGCACAGAAGAGACTCTGGGAGGATACTGCAAGGAATGAGTGAAACACTACTTGTGTCCTGGTTTCCAGCTGTGTGGAGCCACCTTGGTGAGGCCAAGTGACAGGGCTTTTGCCTGCATCTGTCTCGCTCTGTCTGAGCCCTGGGACCACTGTGCTCTCTCCCTGTTGACTTCTACACTGTCAGCAAAACTTTCAGGCTGCTACAAAGTGTTAGTAAACAGAAAGCTTTAGTATACAAAACACAGCCTAAAAGTTTGTAAACGAAATCCACAAAGCCCAACAGGAGAGGACGAGAAATGGACAAGAAATGAACTATTGTTACTGCTTCTGTTTATGTTGCAGTGATACCCTGGCCCCTTGGAAAGGTTCCAGCTTTCCCCTGTGCAAACACCAAGCCTTTTACAGCACAAGCAGGGCTTGGCTTGCTGGCAGAATTGATCCACCCCAGCACCCAGACCTAGCACCCTTGTCCTGCAGCCCAAACCCCCCCAGATTTACCAGCTGCAGTTACAAGTAGAAGAGCAGAGCATCTGTGAGTATTGTTTGCTCTGACAGCTCCTCCAGTAGAATGTATCTGGGCTCAGGTGTAGTCAAAAGAAGCCTGCAACTGTGGAAGTTGTAAAATACCAGCTCAGGCTGGCCAGACCCATTCCCTGCAGTGTGCAGGTCCAGCACCTCAGACAGGGAATGTCATGTGTCATCTGGGGCTTTTGGCACAGCCATTGCATCCACCATCCGTAATGAATCCAAGTCCTAAATCCAGCAATCTGGACAAGCCCTATGAATTCCTTATTCTTTCCATATTCCTTTAATCCACAAAGTCATTAACAGAGCTCCAGAAAGTCATGAATATTTTCACCCTATTTGGCAGAGAGGAGATAGATACTCTTTCAGGCTAAACACTACAAGGAGCTACTAATGTTTCTAATTATAGAGTGCTAAATACAAGTTACTGTGAAAGTTGAGGCAGGACTAAATCCAGGGCAATCTTCAGCAGCTGTTTAATTCATCAGCAATATCACAAAGGGAGTGCAGAAGACTAAAAGCATAAAGCAGGTGACCTGAACACACATGCCCTACTTGTGAACCAAGCACAAAGTCCAAGGGAAACCTCTGGAAGGTACTGGCCTCTGTCTTCCTTAAAGAAGTGTGTTGCAATAGAAGAGATGTTCCCTTTTACATGCTCATCCCACACACACAGGTCACATTCTTGAACCTGTGGCTCCCTTGAGGGAAAAAATTAAAAGAAAATTGCTAACTCTAAGTGATGCAATTAGCTATGTAATCATAGGTTACAGTTATTGCCTATGACTTCAACTTTTCCCTCACATAAAAATCAAACATGCTCTTAATGGCCAAAGTGTTGTCACATCTGACACATTAAGGATGTTCTCAGGATCATCTATTTGGAATGGACACTGAAATGGAAATGTCCAAGTTATTGAACTATGTCCTGTATATATTTAATAATTGCTTTACCTTGACATTTCTCTTGCATGTTCCCTTTTCCTTTTTTAATTATTATTCTTTTTCTAAAGCATGTTTATTGTCTTGACAAACCATGTCTCTTATGGTAAGTTTTGTGGTTATAATTCTGAGGCCTAATCAGAAATTTGACAGTCAACTGAATTGCAAAATGTAGTGCCAAAGGATATTAAGTTTATTATAATCCCTTTTGTCATTTTCTGTTGCTGCTGTAATTTCTTAATTGATTCTTCCTTCATGCTGAGAGAAAAAAATCCCCACAGATCAATAAAATAAAAATAACAATTGGAAAGGATGACAAAGGAAACTGCAAAGAAATAGACATCATTTGTAGACAAACATCTGCCTACATAATGAATAATTGTACATTGTCATTGCATGGATTTCTCCTTTAATTTGTAAAATATCTTTTAAAGAAAACATATATGCTTGTATTCTAGAAAAAATAATTGGACTTTTCCAGTGGTGTGGAAATGCCAGTGACAGAAATGATCTATCTGTCAGGAGCTCTGAACCCAGAAGTTTTGCAGATAAACAAAATGTGTTAATGAAGGGGGAAGAAAGCAAGAAAATCTGTGAGTAAAGCAATTGCTTTCTGCAAAATACTAATTTAGTTCCACTTTCAATGGAAATAGTTTTGGCCATGTTTTAGCTCATCCTAGTTCTCATAGAAATTAGGTTCTTCAGAACTGATGTTGCAAGGGGGGGCATCAGAAGACCAGGTTTTAAAGGAGTGCTGCCACTTCCCACCAAATTTGTTTTATATGCACTTTCTTTTGCAGCAAGGATAGTAAATTTTTCCCAGGTCTCTCAGATCTCACTCAAAAGATGCCTGTCCCAAATGAGCTCTCGCTGTGATGCAGTCATTGTGATTCCTTGTCCTGCAAAGCCCTCATCAGTTCCTCCTGTTGTTTGGAACATAAACCAGGAGGCACTAGGACAGGTCTTGGAGAGACATTATGTGGCTGAAACAAGCAACCCTTAGCAACACACAGTTGTGTAAACCTGATGTTAGTTTATTTGAGCCAGTGATCTCTGTGCTGCTTACTCAGCAGACAGTTTTGTGTCTCTCAGACCCTGACCCAACTCCCAAGGGAGTCCCCAGTTGCCTGCCTTGCAATTTAAAATGCATTAGCCTGCTGTCCTGTGACCCGTGCTCAGAAATAGCTACAGACACAACTCCAGTGCCCAGCACTCAGTGCTGGATAGGAAGGAAGCCCTGTAGTTATTAAAAGATCTTCCCAGCTCAGCTTCTCCAAGGTGCAGTGCAGACACCAGAGCTATAGCCAGGCTAACAGGCAGCAGTGGGGATGGAAACAAGCCCTGACTGAATGTGCTGCTGTTTACTCTCAGTCTTCAGTCTGGAAATAGATCCACAGCCAGGGTTCCCTTCCACCTGCTACCTCTGTCTCGAGCAGTCACCCCAGTGCTTGTGGGAATGCTAAAACCTACTTCACAGACAGCTGCAGGGTTGGAGGAAAAGACTTCTCTTTTATTCTGGTGTTCTAGGGAGGGAAGATCAGGGGAAAATGAAGGTCATTGGTACCTTTGTGTGCAGTTTTATAATGACAATAGCAACTCTAATGCTTTATAATATTAACTGTAATGCTTTAATAACCTCTATCACTGGTGAAGGTCTAGAATCCCCAGTCACAGATCATGACTAACTTAAGACACACACTTTAAATATGAAAATATACCAATACTAAGGGCATGCAGGGATCTTTGCTAGCATAGAGATTCTGATGTTGACAATTTGATTCCCAAGTTAGTAAGATAATAAAAACTCTCTGATTCTTACTGTTGGTTTGCCATTAAGCAAAGCAGGAGCTTACATATGCTTGGCCCTTTTGTTCAGAGTCATGATTGGCTATAGTATTCCTGTACAACCACAAATTTTTAAAGCATCCCAAACCTCCTGGGTATGATAAACGGTCATGCACTGGGAGCAGGATTTCTGTTTAATGAGATATATATGCTTGTGGGAGAGAGGTTCTATTTTTAATGCTGTTTAAATTAATAAGATCTTTATAATTGTAGCTTTTCAAGCATTGATGACTAAAACTTGACTCCTAAATCTGTGTATAAATGTCTAAAGAAAAGCAGGCTGGCTGGAGGCACCCTGTTCTCTGATGTGGGAGACTGCTGGATGCCCAGGCATGTATATAAGGTAACTCAAAGGTGTTCCTGCCTGAAGTGGTCGTCAGAGAAAGCAGATTAGAAAGGTTAGAAATCTAATTTCAGAATTCACTAATCACATTTTTCTCAACTGTCGTGCAAATAAGTAAAAGCTTGAAATATGCATATAGAGGTAACTGGAGGTCAGAAGAGTGACTGTTACAGATAGAATCTTAATTTGCTAAAACTCCAAATTGTGTGAGATGATACCTAAATAGTGTTTGGGGTGAGGACTCAGCTTAGACAAGTATTTTGCAATGTGTAATATATTAGGGAACAGATTTAAGTTTTCTGGTGTACTGTCTCAGCTGCAGCCTTCAGAGAAGGATGATTTAGAAACCTGGGATATTGGTGAAGCATTCATTTTCCTATAAAGCTGCAAACTGTGCAGTGCATTCTCAATAGTGCTGATTTTGCTGATACATCCCCAGCGTTAGCAGTTAGCAACCTGAAGCAGTGAGCAAAATCAAATACATGTATTTATCAACTGTTAAGTATGTCCCAGCTCCTGGGACATCTCAGACACAAACAGCTGAGGCTACAGAGCCTGACATTTGGGATAAATAACAGAACATGCACAGAAAGGGGGATACAAATAAAAATGAGTGTTAGCTGCAAAAGCTGCACAGTTGCAGTGGATTTCACTTCAGCAGGACTAGGTTGCCCTCTGACTAGCTTTCCCCAGAGAGAAGTACCCAAGTTTAGTATGTTAATTTAAGACCTTTAGAAATTTGAAGTGTGGGCATCATTTTGGCCATCCAGGCCTACCCACAGGGCTTAATGCTGTGTTCAGTTATTGGCTGCTTTTATTGCCCCTTCCAGTGTATCTCTTTCTCCAGTGCTACATAACACATAAGGGTGCATTTACATTTTCTGAATGGACTAATCATGGCTCTCTGCTTTGATAAAGAATGTGCAGCCTCCCACATAACCACATGGAAACCAACAGTGAAGAGTAAACCAGAAATAAACCCGTTCTAGGGGGTTGAGAGAAAAATACCCACCAAGATAATTGGGAGGGATGTACAGAGAAGCAGCAACTGAACACATAGTCACATCTTAAAAAAAAAAAAAAAAATTATAAAGCTAAAAATATCCAGATGAAGGACAGCAAGAGAAAACATGATTGAAGCGGAACAATTGGTAGAGGAGTTAATACTTATTAGCAATCATTTTAGATTGAATATAGGTTGGTTTTGTAACAGCACAGGGAATGATGCATTTGACAGGACTTAAACAATTGCCTCCCCCTTCCCCAAAGAATCTAGTGAGCAACACCCTGGCACAAATTGATCAGTCTTGTGTGCTTCTAAAGAGTTAGCCCAAGGAGATGCAGTTACTGGAAGTTTTTATTTCTACAGTGAAGTTAGAGCCCAAATAATCTTTCAGTCTTTCCTCCCTATGTTCCAAATGTTTTAGCACTTAGCATACTGTGTTTTCTCCTGTAGCCTTAAAAAAGTAGCCCTGAGAAGTCAGATAAAGTTCAGCCAGCCCAGTATCTTTTCTCCAGAGGCATCCAAAGGCCGTTGCCTGGGTAAAAGTGTAAGGACGGAGCGAGAATATATAGTGTTTTTCTAAGTAGTCTCCCATCATCCTACTGTTTGCATCTCAGGTATCTAATGAGCCCATGTGGTTTTTATGTATTTGCTAATGATCAGTGGACTTTTTCCCTTGGAATTGAAATTGCATGATTTCCTCTTGAACCTAAGTTTATGAACAATTCACATCTAGACATCCTCTGGCAAGAAGTTTACAGCTAAGTTATGTGTTATGTGAACATACTCCCTGTCCTATATAGCCAGACATTAAAATATCAGCTATGTGCATATCAGAAAGCAAACACTTGTATCTACATTTCCTAAGTGTGCAGAAGAAATTTGTGCACAGAGGGTGAAATTGAAAAAGTGTTATTATGAAAGTGATGTAAGGTTCAGGAGCCAAATCCATCTTACTCATAGCAGAAGAGCTACAAATACTTTTGCATTTGAAGATCAGTGTTTTTCAAAGTTCTGTGTTGTTTTACAGAATTTGTGTGTAATAGTTGATAAAGAACATTGCTAGTGAGAAAACCAGTGTGTCTAACACAAGGTTGTTAAAGTGAGCAAGTGCTTTGCACAAATAGACTATAAGACTTGAAAGTTCATTCCACAGCTTCTTTCACAAAGTAGAAATAACAATGTCCCAAGTTTTCCAAGTAATACGAAATATTTCTTTCTTCTGGAGGAGGCTTGTTTTATGTTTCCATCCAAGTATTCCCTGAGGTTTCAGAGGTAGCTTCAGAAGATGNGTGTCTAACACAAGGTTGTTAAAGACAAGTGAGCAAGTGCTTTGCACAAATAGACTATAAGACTTGAAAGTTCATTCCACAGCTTCTTTCACAAAGTAGAAATAACAATGTCCCAAGTTTTCCAAGTAATACGAAATATTTCTTTCTTCTGGAGGAGGCTTGTTTTATGTTTCCATCCAAGTATTCCCTGAGGTTTCAGAGGTAGCTTCAGAAGATGATAGAATTATAAAATATCCTGAGTTGGAAGGGATCCATAAGGACCATCAAGCCCAACTCCTGGCTCCACACAGGACCAGCCAACTCAGAGCGTGGGACTGAGCCCATTGCCCAGACAATTCTTGACATCAGTGAAGCTGGGTGCTGGGACCACTTCCCTGGGGAGCCTGTTCCAGTGCCTGACCCCCCTCTCAGTAAAGAACTTCTTCCTAATATCCAACCCAAACCTCCCCTGGTGCAGCTTCATGCCATTCCTTCGGGTTCCATCCCTGCTCACCAAAGAGAGGAGATCAGTGCCTGTCCTTCGCTCCCCTTCGTCAGGCAGCCACAGACTGACATGTTTCTCCTCAGTCTCCTTTTCTCCAGGCTGAACAAACCAAAGGACTCCAGCATCAAGACCTCCCCTCCAGACCCTTCACTGGACTTGTTGCCCTCATGTAATACGTTGGCCATCAAGATGAGAAAGTCCGGGGGTAAGTCAGTTTGTACCTGGTCCTTGACATTTTTATAGTCACAGGGTAATTTGGTTGTTATATAGTGTGGGCCCTTGTTTGTCCAGTGGGATTACAACAACCCATTTGACAGCCAGGATTTTTAAAGTAGGGCATCACTATATGATTTTTTTTTTCTTTAATTCAGTGATGAACACAGATGCATTCCAGGTAATTATACTTTCTAAGGGTAGGTTGTGCCATGGAAAGAGCAATGCTCTGTGGCATTTTGAGATCAAAATCCAAGCATTATAAGCTCCAAATTTTAAGTAAACAAAGGATGTGAGGGTGGAGATATGCTGATTCAATAAAAGGCATGGAATTTACAAGGCCACCACACAGGAAACAGTACTTGATGTACTACACCTTTCTATCACTGATGGTGAACATCTTTGTTACAGGTCCTCACTGGTTTGTGCCTCTCAGTGTTCAGACCTTCCAACCCATCTGCAGAGTACTGATGTTCTGTTCCAGCTGCATTCACCAGCCTGTTTGGAACTTAAGTTATCAATCTGCTAATGGTAGTAATAGTCTGGGACTGCTAGCCTAAGAGAGTTTGAGGAAGACTACATTGAACTAGCAATGAAGTGCCATTAAAGAAGAAGCTGAGTATTTTTCCCAGGCAGGTGTCTCATACTTCAGCAAAGCTGGAAAAGATTAAAGTGCAATCGTTGTGCTTGCTGCCCTTGCACACAAGCAGTGCATGCAGAGTGAGTGGATATCAAGCTGTGGTTCCCTTGTGAGAGGAGTGCATATATATAAATCACCTCTGCTTTGCAGATTTATGTGGATCCAGCCTACTCACTTCAGTGGGCTTCTTGATGATTTGGGATTGGACTGTGGGGGGAGTGTCAGCACAGGCATGGTGGACTCTCTGTGACCATTTATCTAATTTAAATCATGGCCTAGCCTTTCATGCCAAGTATGAAAGTGACACAGAACCAGCTGTAAAGGAAAAAGGAAGCTCCTCAGTTCTGCTGTGATCCGTGTTAGCCACAACATAATTTATGCAAACTATTAACCCGGCCTCACCCGGCTTTTGAGGGCTCTGAAGTGTGAAACAGGCACTTTTGCTTTATAAACGACACAGTGTACCAATTTGAAGCTCTTTCTAAAGTATCCAAGCAATCTCAATGCCTGAGTACCTGTACAAGTTATATGCAAATGTCACTTGCACAGCAGATTTTACAGGATGGATTTCTGTATGTGTAACTGCATGAAATGCATTTGGGTGGCATTCTGTGATATGTGACACAACATGTAAGGTAATTCGCTTAACTCATGTCAGATAACTGCTCTATAGCTGTCTTTGGAAATATTGAGGGGAAAGGCAGGGCCCAAACTCACATCTTTGTAATTCTGCTGACATATAGTTATTCTTCCTGATGTTACCACTTCAAATGATTGGGAGATTTGAAGTCTGCCCTTCTCTTTCTTTCTCTCTCCACCATATTTGCTTGACGTACCATACACTGTCTATGTAAGCAAGAAATAATAACATGCTATATAAATCAGTGGAAAGCACTTTTATAAGAACTCTGTTCAGAAGTAGGGGAAGTAAAGAATAAAGGTTGTAGTGTAACATTATTTCTGTAGTATGAAAAAGAAGATAAATGGGGAAAAATAAAACAAGCTACAGGGATAGGGCTCTTTACACTTCTTTGATAGAATGAGCAATATTGCTAATAGTCTAGTTGTTTGGGTTTTTTTTTTTTTTAGATTTCTACAAGCAACTCATAGACTTCAAAAGAAATTAAAACCCATAAACATGGGATTATGATTCTTAAGACCGTTACATGGTTAAAGAAGAAAAAGTACATGAAACAGTGAACATGTAAGTAATAATCAGCCACATTTTTTTGCAGTGAATTGTATGCATAACCTATATGACCAGTTATATTATAATCTTGTGCCTGGCTATTTATGAAATATCAAGTTATTTTTCTTTTTTTACTTTGAACTCTACTTGAAGAACAGTGATTCATGCTCCACATGCTGTTAGTTCTATGGCTCCATGCTTTGCATGTGGGAAAGTCAGGCTGAGAGACTTGAGAATTAACATGTGAGAATGTGTTATCTGTGTAGAAACCACCTACAATCAACAACTTTGAACAAAAATACTTCAGCACTGAATAGGACCCAACACAATTCAGAGTCTGCTCCCCTACCCTAAATCCCTGGGTTCCACTGGTTTCAAAAAGCCAGATGTAACTTAAAACTGAAGGGCAATGGAAAAATATTACAATACCTGCAGAACAGTTCAGATTTCCTTTATGCCACAAAAGTTACCATAGACCTCACACAAAATCTACTTGCAACATTCAGAGGGGTATATTTCTGAAAGACTTCCTTCCAGGGCTTCTTTGGGAATGGGTGTCATATCTCACATCCTTGGGAAAGATTGTTCAACATCACTGGTGCTGAGAAGTACATTTTAAGGGACGCAAGTTATGTGGTATGTAAAAAAAGATAAATGTTATAAGAGGAAGAAAAAAAAAGTGGCTTCCCTCCTAATATTTCACTGAAGAATCTAATTCTTTGAAGAAATGGAATATACCTACATTATATCCTATCTACACATCCTCCTCCTACTGTTTTTCCTATCACTCTATTTCCATCCTGTCTATGTGAGAGCAATATTAAACATCAAAATGCTAAAATTTATCCCAGCTTCTTAACAGCTCTAAATACGTCTTTAGCCTTTAACAATTGCTGGTTGATTTGCAGTTAGCGTTTTGGAAGGAAAAATTAACAGTCTTCATTTTTTAATTTGAAAACTCACTTTCACCTACTCTGTTTCAGAAGAGAGCAGCTTAGTGGTTCATCTGGTATGCTGAAAAATATTTTCTTCTCCTAATGTATTTATTTACATTGCTAGGCAGAGGTGACTGCAGCAGCTGCTATTGTCTCTATTCCCTTGCCAGGTTATTCGCAACATTTGTAGTTCCTGAGGAAAAGCATCAACACGTATCTCTTACCTTCAAGCCATACGAATCTCTCAAGCAGAAGTGGCAGCACTTTGAGTCCAATATATCCAAAATACCACAACTCTCCACCGTGGCTTTTCTCAAGCTCTCCCCAGCTCTCAAGCAGACCTTTAGGTATTCACTATTCACACACAAGCAGAGGAGCAAAAAGAAAGAAAGGGGGGGGAAAAAAAATCACCTGCCTGACCCCTGCAAACTGGGACTCCTGCAGATGAAACTCGCTGTGATTAACCCCAAGCTGAGCTAGCAACTGCTAGAACTTCAAGAGCTCAGGGAGCGTATTAGCTTCCTGGGAAGAGGCGATGTCGGAGCAAAGCTCTCCTGCAGTAATTCGCTGTCCATTTCCTTCAGCACATCGCTGGGTGGAAAAGCAGCAGCTCCGTCTCCATTTCCCAGAGCCCAGATTTGGCTAGCTGGCATTCAGAGCCGCCCTTTCCTCCCACGGCGAGATCCCAACAACCTGTTTCCACNGTTGGGGGGTGGGCAAAGTTTCCTTCCCCGAATCCCCTCGACTGACGCCGGGGAGAAGTCGCTGCCCGGAGGTGATGGGCGGCTCCTCTGCCCCGGGGCTGCGGGACGAGGTCCTCCGGCTGCAGCACCGGGAGCCGGACAGCGCCGGAGCGGGGAGCCGGGCGGCGGCGGGGCGGAGCGCGGCCCCGGGATCAGCCGCTCCTGCCGCAGCCCCGGGGACAGGAGCAGCAGCGACCCCCACCCCGAGGAAAGCCCCGGTGGGAATGAGCCCGGCTGCCGGCTCCCTGCGACACCGGGCAGCTCCCCCGGTGGAAACGGGGCAGGCAGCCCGCAGCCTCTGCGCGGAGTCCCAGGCGAGGGCCGGTCACTGCCCTGCAGGGGCTGGGAAACAGAACGGTGCAGCTCTGGCGGGTTTCACTTGGAAGCAGGGAGAACGTGGAATGACCCTCCACTATGGGTACGAAAGGATAGGATAGGATAGGATAGGATAGGATAGGATAGGATAGGATAGGATAGGATAGGATAGGATAAAATCCCAAGTAAGGAAGCTGACTGAAATAGTCAATTTCTACTGTAAACATATATAGTCTCTTTGTTTGTTTACATATATGTAAACATGTATAGTCTCTTTGTAAAGAAACGGGTCATGCCAAAGAGGGGCATCACTCACACTCACCTGCATTCTTCCCCAGCGGAGAAATCCCACTACTGGACTGCTAACCACCCTGGCTGCAACAGTGCTGCTGGTTTAAAAACTCTCTGTAATGGTAAATAAATCTCTCTGCAATTCAAATACTGAGAAGAAAAAAAAATCCTGATAGGATTATGAAAGTGTAGCTGCTGTTGTAGTATTTTAATATCTTTTTATGGTTTTATGTCTTTAATACCACTTAACTTTCAAAGCATTAGGAGTCCCTAATGTGAAGGGTGTTTTCTAAGAAAGCTTTTCTCTTTTCCAGAAATGGCTTGGTTCTCTTTTCTTTTTGTATTACCAAATAACACTAAGCAATGAGAAGACAGAATGAAACCTAACTCTTTGGCTAGGTTTAAAAAAAGATATGATTTCTGGAAAATTTTCTGCCAAGGAGTGGACCTAGAATACTGCTTTTAACCTTTTCTGAGTGAGGGACCCTAAACATTTTAAAGCAGAGCTACTGACCCCTTTAGGATATCACATACATGAATTGCTGTGAAATACACAGGTACTCTCTGAGTCTTCCTTCGTGTTAAAAAGTGGAAATGTATTTCCTTGAACTTTCTGAGTGTTATTGAGATAGTTTGCTTGTTTATCCAAGTAACTTTACACGGTGAGTTTCGTGGTACCAAGGTAGTCAGGCAAATACTAGAGCTGATGCCTTTACCCAAAACCCAGAAACAGTCACAGGAATGGCTGTAACACTGCAGTAACCTGGAAACATTCCTCCTCTGAAGTTCTGAAATGTTGCTCAGTGCCAGTAAGAGAAGCATCATGCATCATTGTTTTGATATATCTAGATCATCTATTTCTCTTTGAAGATGGGACAGGAAAGTTTTAGTGCACACAACATTTTTCTTGTCTCAGAATAAATATATTTACTTAGTGGGTGGATGATACTTCTTTGAGATGTTTATGCTTCCTTTGAGGCCAAGAAGAATCTTATCCTCTCCTAGCCTCTTTGGCCTTCCAGTTGTGCCATAAATGTAATTTCCATCCAGTTATCTATAAGAAAATCAACTACAGTCCAAGTCAGGAAAACAGTGATTTAGTAAGTGGGAAGGGTACTTAATGGATGAACTCTGAGTCTCACTCTTAGCTATATGACAAGGCCTTTAGATTTACAGTGAAGATATGTTTAAATGCTTATAAAAGTCATATCTCTGTGTTGCTGCCACCACATCTTTTCAGTGCTATTACAGAAAACTGCTTTTATTCTGTCCACCAGAAAGCTATGAATTAAAGCAATGGTTAGTCTGATGGAAGATGGTGTTACACATCACATCTCTTGCCCGTGCTAGAAATGCGTTGGTCTGTAACGTGAAGACCTACACCCTCAGCTGATGAAATCTGCAAGACACTTTCATTGGGCTCTGCAGCTGTCCTTATGAAGTTTAAAGTGAGATTCATTTCCCTTGAATTCTGTATCAAGAATTTCAATAAATGCCCTAGAGTTAGATGAATCATGGGAGAGAATAAAGCACAATAACAAGAAAAACTGATGTATAAAAAAAAAACCCCAACCCTGAACCTGGAGCCAAAATAAAATGAAACTTCAAAATCACAAGTATAACCTTAGAAGAAGCAAAATATTTTTTTTCTTCTCCCCCCTTCCCCCCCCCAGTGTATTTCTGGTTTGTGATTGTTCACTGAGTAAGGTCTGTTACTATCTCTTTGCTTAGAGGTTGTTCAACAGCACCTTTGTGCAAGTTGACAGTTCTGAAGAGCTGTTATTGGTTAATCTGAAGTAGACACCTCACGCCTAGGACATTGCTCTGTTTTGATTTTAGGGACATACACAAGTGGAGTACAGTTCCTGGGGCAAATATCAAGAGTGTTCTGCAGTATTTCCTCAATATGCCTTTTCTCTTTTTGCCTGTTTAACAGAAAACAAAGTCATCAGAACAGCACTGAAGGTGGAATAAGATACAGAGCCTCCTGCACCACACCGTGCCGCTGAAAAAGTAAAATGGCAGCGCAATATCAGTCATCAAGCTCCTCAAAACAAGACAGCTTATTATTTTACTGTTCTATCACATGCTGCTGGTGTGGAAAGCTTTGAAGAAGAAGACAGGGTCTTGATTGACAGCTTTATTTCTCTGATTCAAGGAACACTCAGCCACAAACGCAGAAGAGGAAATGTTTCTCACTCCACTGGGGACAAGACATTTTTCTTGGGATCCAGATCAGAACTGTAGGATGAGCTTCCCTGTGACTTTATCACAAGTTTGTTGCCTTCTATATCAGGCCTGGTACTTTGGCTTTGCCTTTCTGGCATTGACATTCAGTAAATATAAAAATAAGGAAGATTGTAGAGCACACTACTTCGGTGTACACAGTTCCTCCTCTAGTGTAAAAAAAAGCCCACAACCAAAAACAAACCCTTTGACATAAATGAATTGATACTTCACATACACTACTTCTGTGTGTTGCTCAGATCTCATATAAAGTGTACCCCACAGAAAAACTAACACAGAATAGTGCGGGACTCTCCTGGGTACAGTGGTGGAGTATGTGTTACCTCACAGGAGTTGCTAAGCATCTGTTCAAACCACTGGTGGTGCAGGCTCCTAAAAATGCTATTCTTCCAATGGTCAGTGCTATGCAGGTTAGGAAAGCCAGAGAAATGCAATAATAAGCCCAGGCTATCCAAACCTACCAACCCCTCTCTCTGTGGAACTTACAGGCCCCTGCAGCCAACACCACACTCTAGATTTAGCAATCAGTCAAGGGCCAACATGCCAGTCCCTCTTCCTCATGCACTGCCTAATTACAGTTGGGAATGCCAATCTTTCTTCAACTCTTCACCAGCACCAGCTAGCAGCTAGAATATTTGCAGAAAGGTCAAGATGGATCCATGCACAAATCGGAATGGAAGTTGGCAGGACTTCTCTCTTCCCTCACAGAGGACTGCTGCAAAGTCATTTGGCTGGATGTTGTGCCACCTTTATTATAAATACATAGACTAGCACATTAGCATTTTTTGCAAAAGATGCTCTCCCTCAGAGCAGACCTGTATCTGACTTCTGAATAAAAGACTTGAAGCTCAGGAAAGTAGATTAGTCATAATGAGCCTTGTGAACTTGAATGCTCTGCATTTTTTCTCCTATTCTGCCAAAACAAGTAACATTACCAGACTCTTATTTACTCTCACTTCTAGTGTAGATGGAGACTTCACTTTCATCAGCAGAAGAGGCACACAGAATTATTAGGGTCAAAATTAGCTACTGGGAAATCACTAGCTCTGTGCCTTGCACTATCACATGAAAGCTAGACAGTCCTGCCAGAGAAAGTACCCACTACTTGTTACAGGCTTGCCTTTAATTGCATGATACTAAATCTATCCTCAGGAAATTCAAGTTCTGGACATAGCTGCAGATACTGTTTTAAGTAGTGACACAGAGTCATAAATGGACAGGAATTTTCCCATTAAAATTCTGTACTTTTAATAGAATGAGCTATCAATAAAGCATAAAAATGATGGGTTGCACCTGACATGATCTGAAGGTCTGGTCTGATGGTGTCTGAAGTACTTTGTGTTTTCTTTTTATTGTTATCTAACAGAACATACTGGAATATGATGGAATATGATGGAATATGATGGCTTAGAAGACAATAGTTTTTCCTGCAATGAAAATTAATGGTAATACTTCGTTACTTACTCAGCTCAGCATGTTAATAGCCCTTTAATGGGGCTGAAGGGCGTGGCTTGCTCTTTTATTGCTGCAAATTCCCTCTAGATGAGACAACTCACATCTGTGGATACCTGAGAGCCACAGAAAGAGGTACCAGCGTGGGACATCTTTGGGTCTATTGGTATGGAGCCTGTGTGGATTAGGCAACTGTGTAGCATGTCATGGTTTTGCCCAATTGCTGTGATCCTAAAGGAGATGTAGTTCCCAAATACCTGTTGAGTTTTCAGCATGTCTGAGCTAGATCCAATCTAGTCAGTCAACACTGGAAATGACTGAATTGGTTCATTTCCAATTTAGGAGATCAATAGTCTTTCGTGTGAAAGTTCTTCAGAAACCAAGATTGATATTGATATCTCTCTGGAAAGAAAATGAATTCTCATCATCTTATATCTTTTCAAAGATACATGAATGTGAATAAGGAGTCAATAGTGAGTTCAAAATATTTTTTTTCCAAAAGCAATGCACCAATTCGTGCAAATATTAGAGAGAGGATTGGAAAAAAAGGGAGCTCTGACCTGCCTCTGCCTCAATGAGGCAAAAACCCCACGTTTTACCTTTTCTCTCTTAGTCTAAAGTTAGGGTAATCAGTTAGGATTACCATCAGCTTGGAGTTTAGCTATTAATCAGCATCTCACATGCTCAACCATGATTCAGCCCAATCTGCATTCTCTACCTGTTTCAGTGAATAAAGTCTGTCTCCTTGCAGACAAATTTACTGCTAAATACTTGAACTGGACAACATGACTTAAACTGCCCTACACGCCATTATTGCGTAACCTGACCTAATCAACTGTGGATGGCCAAATCTGATCCTGCTGTCTTAAGCTGAGGCCTCTGAAAAATTTACTGTATAAATAAATACTGTATAAGTGCAAGTATGGTGAACACATTACCATTCATCTCTCTACCATGGATTTCCTTTCTGTGGCATGAGAATAAAGAAACTAATGCATTGGCTTTAATGCACAGGGTAGTGTGAAGACTTTCCTAACTCCAGTTTATTTAATACAATATCCCTGAATCTAGAAAAGCACTATACAACTTTGGTGGATTCTCTTTTAATAATTTACTCTTTCTTACAGTTGCCTTTATTCTCTAAAGTGGTTGATTCAATTCCCACAGGATGCCTGACTGAGGAAATGCTATTAGTGCACATTCAAATAAAATAAAATTCGCTGTACCAATGTTAAAAAAACATTGACTTATCTCTCTAGAGAGCAAATCCAGCATTCAAGTGGAGTGTCAATAATAATTTGTAAGTGAATAAAATATTGAAATATGCATGCTGATGTTCTTGGGGTTGCAGAGCACACACTTAATTCTCTGTGTGGCTTTTTGGAAACTAGAATTTCATTTAATTTCATTCCTGTGGATAACTACAAAAGATGTGCTGCTGAACAGGTCCAAGATTTCACAGCATCACCATTGTTCTTCATCAGTTGGTGTCTTTTGTGCTGGATATTTATCTCACTGAATGCAATCTTTTTCATGACATATGACAAGACTATGATGATTTAGAAGCACCTGTCTAGATGCATCTTATGAATTCTGATTGACCTTAATAAAATTCAGTACCTTGACACTCCAGCATCAGTGGAGTTGGTCAGGTGCTGTCATGTCACACACTCTTCACATCAGGGAAGCAGGGAAATGTTAAACTGTGATGGCCCCTATTCACTTGGAGACACTTGCAGGGCACATGTATAAATGTCCCAAATTTTGAATGCCAACTAGGTTATTTTTAAAAAGAGAAGACGAAGAGTCTTCCTGTTCTCTCCATCTCTTTGTCTGGTTCTTTTTCTCTGCTAACAAAGGCCCTTGGGAACCTTGAGTGTTGGCAATCAGCTTGGAAAAATTCACCTGGATTGCAAGAGCCTCTTTTCTGCCTTTTCTTTTTTTTAGCCTCCTTATTATTTTTCCAAAGCTTGGCAGCCAGTAGAGACATGTAATTAAAGTTAATTGTGATTGCTCGGTGATGCAACAGCCCCCCCACTGACATGGCCTCAGGGTGCCTGTGGCTCACATATGGCTGCTGCCTTCAAGAGCACGAATGGAGTGGGCACACTTGAGAGTGCCAAGCCTAAAGAAACACCCTTCTTTCCAAGTCACTGCAGCCCCATGCTAGCCTCCTCTATGCCTGTTTGCCTTTGAGCACAAAGTCCATCCTGATTCTCTGTGTGCTTGCTCTATTCACAGAGGAGGTGGACAATCTGCCCTTTGTCACCCAGGAGTCTCCATCCACATCCAGATCAAGTCAGGCCACGTGGTCAGCACCCCACGAAGGTGGGAGGAAGGCTAAGGTGCTGGGCTGGCACTGAGGAAAATAATGGCTGTGTAAGCCAAGCCATAGTAGCTATGACAGCATTACCATCCAGGGGAGTTCAGCTTCCTCAAGGTTTTTCTTGCCTACTTTTCATGGCTGGCTGTGACAGATCTATAGTAGGGCCTCTGGTACTCAGCCACAAGCTTTCTTCCCTGAGGCAGAGGAGACTGATAACACTTTGATATATGATCAAAGACTATCCTGACCCATCCCACAGTTATAGATCAAATCCAAAGCTGGCTTCTTCCCTTTTGTCCATCCAGACCTCACTGAGAATTTTGCTCCATTGTGCCTCTTTGACATGTAATGTGGCAGCGAGGGTTGGGAAGATATTTTAAAATCACCCTTAAAATATATAATTTAGCATCATTATGAGCTGGTGTAGTGGCTACTCAGTGGTCTGCAAAACAGTCAATGTAGAGGGAGGCAGTGTTTGAATGGCACTTTGTCCTGCTGACAGCGAGTGCACCGAGTGAATGAATTGCTGGATTCTGGGCAGCCCACGTTTAAAATGAGGCCCAAATATGTGATGCAAATTCCATTCTGACAGCAGAATGAGTGTTTGATGGCAATGTTAACTTGCCAGTAGACAGGCAATACATAGTGTCAAATTCAACCTCATGAGGGAATCCCTGAAGCAATAGTTGTCTGCAGTGAGGTTTTCCTTCCTAATTAAAAACAGAGCCACAGCCAGCACTAGGTATTGAAGGAGTCAGTAAATCTGATTAGACAACACAAAGTTAGACACTGATATGCACAAAGAAGTGATCAATAAAGGACACAGCAGTGAACCAAACAGAATAGCCAGTAAATACTTCTACATGGCATTTTTTACCAAGTAGCTGACAGGTGTTTATCCATGTGGCATGGAGCTTATCAAGCTGCTTTGCCAGCCATCAGTTTCAGTATGGCACTTGCAGAAAAGTAGCTGTGCATGCTCAAAGAGTTGTCCAGATAGGCCTGACCATGGCTGTATCTCACAGCAACAGCCCTGCGAGCAGCACAAGCTGAAGCTCTGGCAAAGTCTGTACTACAGGGTCCACCTACAGTTTGTGCCCCAGAAGTTTAGCCACAAGCCAAAGCCGGGTTCAGCAAATCACTCTGGAAGCCTCCTGTTACACACAGCGAATACCAGCTGCGAAGAGCACTTGTATGGTTCTCCAGGAGCTCTGAATAGTGCTGTTAGATCAAACAGAAATATGTTGCAGTCAATACCTTGCTATTTTGCAGTCAAGGGTCATTCTGTTTATTTGACTTCAGCAGAAGCATGTTCCATTCCTGCCTGCTTCACGGCCAAGTGTACTAATGCACTACCTGATGAAGCTTACTGACCCTTTTCAGGATTTCAGCAATCTTTTTAAATTCCTAGATCCAAGCTTTCCTGTATTTTACAGAGGGCGCTCTGCGAGCTCTTTTTCAGAAATGAGATTCACAAGCCACCTGGATCTTCTTTGCAGTTAGGGAAATAATTACTTTACGCGATATAATTTGCTTAAAACCATGACAGTTTTAACTATAGTTTAAGGCTAAATGACTGTTCAGCAAGACAGCTGGTAAAATTCACCCTGTAATAAGACTGAAGCAATGTAAACAAGCCCAGCCCATTTAGGGCTCTGAGTTAATATAGATGTCAGATCCTTCTTTCTTAATTTCCCAAACCATCAGACATTTTCCTCCTTGATAAATGTATTTCTAGTAGATCACATCCTTTATCACCTAAGCACACAACATATGTCTGTCCTAAATCCCTCTAACTGATTATGTTTCAATATAAACTATCCTCAGAAGAAATATCATCCAATTTGTTGAAATACTACAGGCACCTGTGATACAGGGTAATGGAGCACTCCTGCAGCAGCACAGCCTTAAGAAGATCCAGGCCTGGTTCCCTTCTACCTCTCAGTGTTGCTATTATAAAAACATAACTCTCTAAAGCTGCCAAAACCAACAGTGCTTTAACCTTTAGGATATTATATGTGTCAGGGTAAGTCACTCTGGTTTGTAGTAGCTGTGCTCTACTTAAATGGAAGGTTATCTGACTTGATTTTGTGTTTTACACCTAGTCATAACAAGGAGCTTCTTTTAAGAGCTGCCTTGAGAAGTGATGCTTGCCAGGTATTTACATAAGACTACTATTCATAGAAAGGTAAGAAAACTTTATGTATGAGGTAAGCATGTGCTCACACATTCTATTAAGCCATGCTCAGAACCTTACAGAACTATAGAAAGCTAAAGACTAACAATCAACCCCATTTTATGGAAGAGGGACTGAAACAGTTCTTCAGTCCCAGTTACAGTAATGTGAACAAATGGGGGGCTCATCACTTGAGCTCGAGTTTGTTGGTATCAGCACAAAAGTCGCTGTTCCCTTCCATATGCTTGGCCTATTGAGCGTCTGAATCAGACAGAAAGCAGAATACCAGGCAAGTTGATCATGCTTGTACAGAAACTGTATCAAATCACTGAAAACTAAACCCCTTTCTTTGCAGATTCCCAGCAGGCTAAGTAACACCAAACAATTCTAATTTAAATCACAACCAGTAGGGAGTATCTCTGGGGGCTGATGTCCTCTATCCCGCTCAGTTAATAGCAGTGATACAATTGCAATTATGGCAATAAAGCTCAAAATTCATTTGCAGTCATTTGGGTTGTAGTGATTTATTGTTTACTAATGATCTTGCTGGAGTCTTGAGGATGAAATAATCTCCTCTATTAACATAATCAAGGCATCAAAAGTCTTTAGAGCAGGACACAGTATCACCAGATGGGTCTACCATGTGTGGTAAGATCCCTGAGTTTTTATGGCTCATCTTGCATCCAATCTCAGTATATATTTGCCTGCAGCAAAAGCTTACCATCTTCTTCTAATAAAGTGTAATTTATATTAATATAGAAGGCTTTTCATGTACTACTGCTGGGCTGCTAAAGGCTCATTCTGTGGCAGTCCTGATCCACCTCTGTGGCTGAATGGAATGGGTGCTATAAGAGGCAGGATTTGTGGAGGTGAGACAGAGCTAGGAGTCTCCATCTCTCCAAGGATGTGACTGTTGTGGACTCTGTGTACCCACACCAGATGGAATTGAAAAGGAAAGTTAGAACACCACCTTTGTTAAAAATGGGTAGAAAAAATGCTGAAAGAATGAAATTCACTAACAGAACTTGTATGTGGATATATTTTCTGAATTTTGGTTGTGTACCTCCTTGCAGTCCCAGAAACCACCCAGATGTTTGGTTTCAAAGGGGTCTTGTGCATCTGTTCAAAACATAAACAGCTAGAAAACACCTCACTTCCATTGTAAAAAGCTCCTAGATCCTCTTCTTACCCAGCACAAACCACACTGAATGATCAGTGGCAAGAAATGAAATAAAATTATATCAGAGCCTCTACAGCACAACTTTGCAAGGCTGCAAGAACTCCAGTGCTTTGATCAGAGCCTGTTTTCCCTTAAAATGCTGTTTCTCAGTAAAACCATTTTTTACCTAATTTCCACCATAAGACTTTTCAAGTTACTTTTATTTCTCTTAACAAGCACAGTTAGAAAAAGTCACATTTTCGCAGTATTTTTCTCAAATGCAGTGCATTTTAGTACATCACTTCCACAGTAAAACAAACAAAAAACCCACAAAACAACCAATAACTCAAAAAGCACACAAACAACTTAGATACACAGCTGCTGCCCTAATCACAGCTGTACTTTTAACCTTGATTGAGTTTTTCAGACACTTCGGTGGGTCCTTTCAAGTGCTCAGAAAGTGCAGATTAAACCCTTAAATTGCTGAAGGAGGAAAATATTTCAGTTGAGTTTTACGAATAAACCAGGTGAGAGTTTGGGTTATGCAAACTAGTGTTAGATCTTTCTGCCCTTTTCTTTTTTTCTGCAATACTATGGCTGGGTTTGAAAGGAATTTTCCTTGTGGAGACACAGAAATTACTGCAAGGGATCAATTAGTTAAGAAAAAAATCAATTTATGTGGGGGACATTGGCAGTGTGATGCTTTCACTGACTGAAGTGAGCATTTTGGGAACCTGAGGCTTCCGATACTGTTGTGTCTGTTGTCGACAAAAAAAAAATCAAACAAAACACAGCATGTTCTCCTCAGGCTCTCTTAGACGAAAATAACACAGCTGAACTTCACCACGTTGCACTCCAAAGGAGCGCTAAAAACACCAAACAAAAGGGAAAACACCTGAGTAAAGCCGCGACCCCAAATCAACCGGTGCAGCCAGCGCGGCCGGGCTGTTTCCTCAGGGCTGACGTGAGGGGATCGGGCGCGCGCCCCGCACGGCCGGGCGGGAACCGGGGAGCGCGAGCCGGCTGGGATGGGCGCGAAACCGGCGCCGCGCGGCACAGCTGCACGATGCGGGAGCGTGATCACCGGAGAATCCCGACTCCCATTGGCTGGACGAGAGGCGCGGGACGTTCCCGCCCGGTATAAAGCTCGCGCGAACGCTGAGGTAACTCTGAGGAGAAGGGGGTCGCGATAGTCGCCTGCGCGGTCTGTCGAGTTCTTGCCTCAGGGCTGAGAGGAAAAAAAAGCGGCGTCCCGCGGTGGAGGTGAGGGGAAACGATCGAAATGTCTGCGAAGTAAAGTAAGAGTTGTTTGTATTCCTCAAGGTGGAGCTATCGTGACAGGGGAGTAACCCTTTTCATTCCGTAGTTAGATGGGAGACAGATCTCAGATGACAAAAAAAGAGATTACAAAAAGAGAAAAAAACAAGATACTTATAGAAAAGAAAATAAAAACCAAACTACGTGAGAAGAATTCCACTAGCCACAAAGATATTTTACAATAGAGAGACTATAAAGTTACTATTATGATATTCAGAGGCACCCTGAAAATATATCCCAAGATTTCATGACTTATTCCCTAACTTTATCCTTCTTACTGAGCAATAGCTGCTGGAAAAGGAAAAACAAGCATTAGGAGAAACAAGAGGCTTGTTGGCAGTGCCGAGCCG
>VXBZ01011472.1:61557-89386 GCA_013399135.1 Heliornis fulica | reverse complement strand
GGGGGGGGGTGCCCACTGCTGGCAGGAGGTGGACTCGGTGTGGAGGTCGGCGTTGCCGAATCCCGGTTGCAGGGTGGTCCTTGCAGGTCGCTGGGAGGGCAGCCAAGGGATGTGGCCAGCTCTGCCATACCTGGCCTGCAGATAACACCCAACAGGAGCCATCTGTGCACAGAGCTGTCAGTCCTTCCCTGCTCTGGGTGGGCATGTGCACTGGAGAGCAGATTGGCAGGAGGGAGATAAGCTGCTGACACCCTTTTCAAAGGGAGCACAATCAAAAGCTTTTAAAAAATGGGGTTTGCCCAAGCCCAAAAAAACATCTTTCTCCAAGATCTATGATGGTTTGAAGCCCACTGGCTCCCCAGCCCTCCCCACCCCTCTTATTCCAGCTCAGCCAACATCTGAGGGAGGAACAGAGAGGTATGGAAGTTATATCAAATTACTGTTAAATGTTTAATATCTATAAATCTGGTCTAAGGCTTCAGCACTGCCATTTACCTTCAAAGATGACACTTAAGAGAAAATATCCTGCAATCTCACCATTCCCAAGTAACATCTTTCATTGACAGGGAAGGCAGGAAGCTACAGCTGACTTCTGCCTCCACATCTCCTCATTGAGGACCTTCAGGCTTTGATTGCAGCTCCATCTTTTCCATCTGCAGTTGTACCACACCCAGCTCAGTGGAGTCCAGAGGCTGGATTTGGGCTCCCAGATGCAACAGTAAGATACAGAAATGCCCCGAGCTAACAACAGGAACTTGGACATAGCCACTGTGCCCAGCACTGGCCAAGTATTTATATATACATATTAAAGGGGGAAAAAAAAACCTCCACAAAACCCAGCCTTTTTCTTTTGTGAAGGAAAGCACAGAAGAAAAATGCATGGGAAACATTTGATGAAACATGGTGGCCAAGTCTTGCTGCTACGCTGGAGGATGCCAAGGAAAATCAAAACAATAGTCTGGGAGGGACAGTGGCAGCGGCGGAAGGATAAGGCTGTGGTTCCCCATGACACAGGAAGGCTTTGGTTTAACTTGTGCATGGGATTTTTTGGAGATGAACCCATAACCCAAATTCTGTGAAGATCTCCAAAGCTCAAGCATCTGCCTTTGGCGTGGGTCCATGTCCCTTTGCGTGGTGGATGACGTAGGAGTCTTCACCCAACGTCTCCCTCTACAGACCAACTCACATCCCTGGCCACCAACCGTGGGGTTTCGGTTTTTCATTGGTGGTTGGGGTTTTTGTTGTGATCTTGGATCTCTGACAACGTGAAGTTTGCATGTTAGTTTGCCTGTGCAAGTCTTTCCTTGGGACTCATCCATCATTTTCCTTGTTAAAACAGAGCTGCTTGTCAAGAGGAAGTAATTTGTCTCTCACGAAAGAGTCACCCCTCCAAACCCCCACCAACTGCTCCGTTGTGGTGCAAGAAAATCCATTAGCTTCCCTGGAAAATGCATCATCTGATGTTGGGACTAAACTTTAGACTAACAAACCCCTTGAGAGGACATGAAGGAGCCATCTCTGTCACTCTGCTCAGTGGTCAGGTCAAAGCCTGACCTCTCTTTCCATTAAATCTTCAGCATCCACGTTTAAGGGAAAATGCTGGGAATTGGCAGCAAGTCCATGTTTGGAAGTGAGAGTCAGAGCCCTGGTTTCCAGACTCCCAGGTGGGCTCCTGGCTCTTTCTGAAGCCCATCTATGGAGCCTCTGCCACTCCTCACTCCCCTCTTGCTCCTTGCAAGGGAAAGAGGGGAGGAAACATCTCTCATAGGTGAATGACTGGAGCAACCCAGAAATCAGTTCTCCAGGCAAGAAGGATCCCAGGCTAGAAGAGGAAACAGCCACTCATGCCTTGATGTCCAGCAGCCCTACAAGCTCTACACCATCCAGGAGCAGTGCTGAGGGCATGGCTCCAAAGAAAACTCTCCAAACTCAAGTTCAAGTTCATTTTCCCTGTCCATCTTCTAATATTAACACTTCTCCCATGGCCAGAGTGGGGTCGTACCCTCCCTATCCCAGTCTTGCAAGCCTGGGAGGAGCACAGGAGGTAACATCTCCCAAGCAAAACATGGGATGGCATTTGCTCAGATGAACAACAAACATCTCAAACATCATCCATTCAAACAGGTGAGGCAGGATCTCTGTGGGCCACAGCAAAACCAGGGCACTGGGGCTTGACTGGGAAGAGTGATGGTGACAACCACAGTCTCCCCCAGTCACATATAACAAATGGAAGGAGCTGCCGGCTGCTGCCCCTTCAAGTGGAAACTCTTGAGTGGAGAAACTATTTGTCAGAGTTACTTCACCTGCTGAACAGCAGCATTCTGAAATTTGGGTTCAGGAACTTTTCAGTCACAGTAATTTTACTTTTCATATCAGCAGAAGAAGAGAACATTTACCACATCAACCCTCTACTGATCAACACTTAATAGTTTTGAGATTTCATAAAATTTAACAGCTGGAGGGAGTTAAAATAATTAATATTCCAAAAAGCTTAATAAAAGATGTATTCTGCTCACTAAACTGAGTCCTTTTTATTTTCTCCCAATTTTTCTTCTTTTTTTTTTTTTTTGTTCCAGCAGCAGACCCCAAAAGGAGTTATCCATAAATTAAAGGAGGGGAAGAGAAACTTTTCCCCTTTATCTGCTTGGGAAGTGAATCACCTTTGTGTTGTATGCATAGGAAAAACATAAGGAAAGAAAAATAAAGTCACTAAATGAAAAATAAAAAAGATAAATAAATCTCTATCTAGCATACCATGAGGCACTATAACAAGTTTCTAAATCCCTGGTGAAAAATTAAGCATTTTTGAAAGCTCATTCCTGGATTTTCTTGGGATAGAGCTGTGAAAGCAAATACGGCTGAGCTCCAGCGAGGTGGAGAATATCGCTGCTTTGAGACAGAGGTCGTAACAGATTCAGATTTAAAGACAACAGCTTTATTTTTCTACTGCCTTGAGGGGATTAAGATAGGAGAGGAGTCCTGCCTCACCACTGGAGATATAAATCCTGGAGGGTCACTCCGTAGCCATCCATCAAGCGAGAGGAAGGGAGGAGGCAGAGTCATTTTCAGTAGTAAATTTTGGGAAGAACTAGCACTAATGGCCCGAAATTAAGAAAGAAAAACATCAGGCTAAATAGTAGGAAATGGTTTATAATGGTGAGGTCAGGCAGACAATGGAGAAACCTGTCAGGGGAGGTCAGGGGCTCACCAATAATGGAGATGCCTGCGGACGGACTGAGGAGCTACGGAATTAGGGTTCTGCTGAAACGATCGTCCCATGAGCTCCTTGGATGGAGCTGACCCCCCTGGGATGTGTGTGCAAGTCCCACAGTTGGAGCTGATCCTCAAGGTGATGGAGATTTTGGAGGAAATACAAGGTTTCCTGCAAGCTTTTTCGCTTTCTCCCAACTGGGAGCAAGGTGCAGGGGAGGGCAGGAGGGAGCTTGGCCACATCCCACTCTCCTTGGAGCAGCCAAGATCTGTCCCAGCTGTTCCCTTTCCAAAGAAAAACAGAGGCTGCCCAAAGAGGTGGGATCATCCACATGGGGAAAGGAAGAAAGAAACCTTTCAGCAGAGCCCTCCTGCCAAGAAACTAGGAGACCAACGCCGCAAGGCAGAGGACGAGCCTGGGCTCCCGGGGGTCCGTGCAGATGCCAGCACAAGCCCCTTTCTTCAGGCTGTCAGGTTGATTTCCTCCCAGCTCCCCACATGGACACCTGTGGTCTGTTACATGACACTTCATTATATTTTTGCAACTTACAGTGTCCATCACCACCCCCAGGCAATCACGGCGCGGCCGTGATAAATGATACGCAGGCGGTTTGTTATACACACTAAATCCTCTTCGTGTGGTGGTCTGAGAGTTTACCTAATACATTTTATTCCTCTTCTTGGATTCAAGTCTTGGATCCATTCAATACCTTGTAGCAAAGGCTGAGTAGGTGCTACAAAACACAGGTTACACCAGGTGTAGTTATTTCCCACCGTCTCCTACTGAGGATCTGGTTAGGACTCTTAATTTTAATTCATTTCTAGAAAAAATCCCAAATGTGTTAGAAATATTAACTAGCAGAAGCAGGGAGTTCTGCTCTGACAGCCCCAAGCTCTCCACAGAAAGCTGCTGGAGATCTGAAGGCAACAGGAGGGGAAGGAATGAGAGGCTGGTGAGGTCATAGGTGGCATTTAGGGAAAGCAAAACCAACTCGTGCCCGTTGGAATACGACCGTGCAGAGACCAGCACACTTGTGTTTTCTATTTTTAAAGAGAGATAATTAAGAGGTCTAAGGAATTAAAATCCTGGCTATGGGTCTAGCCTGAAAGACAGCAAAGGAACTGCTGTTCACATCCCTACATCTGCCCTCTCCTCCAAGAGTCTTTCCTGCTTTGACATGTTGTCCAAAACACCTCCTGAAGTGGTTTGTCGAGGGCAAGGGAGCGTTTCTAATGTATAAGGTGTAATTAAGTGCTGGTA
Organism: Heliornis fulica; assembly: GCA_013399135.1. Taxonomy (NCBI): domain Eukaryota; kingdom Metazoa; phylum Chordata; class Aves; order Gruiformes; family Heliornithidae; genus Heliornis; species Heliornis fulica. Next base: position 84,915 of record VXBZ01011472.1, on the reverse strand, counting down.
ACATATAGCAGAGGGCACAACTCAAAGAAACATAGACTCCTTCCTCCCAGTGCACCCTCCAGCACCACCAGAGCAGGTTTCCACCAGCCCACTGGAGACAGCATCCCACCAGTGTGTCCCCTTCCTTGGCCAGAAGTGAACAGGGAGGATTTTTCCCAAAGCTCTGCTGCTACTCAGGCATTTGAGGAGGTTGTTTCAAAATTTTCACCTCACAGTACCAAGTCCTTACTACCAGGATGGTCCAGGTCAAAGCCTGGGAGAAGATGCCTGGTCATGGTTTCTTGGCTGGAGAAGGCAGGAGTGCTAAGGAGGACAAGGGACGCAGAATGATTGCTGGAGGTCGTTGGAGGCCAGTGAGGGGAATCTGAAGAAGGTCAGATGGGATGTCAGGGAGGACTTTTGCAGCTGGCATTTGGACAAACCAAGAGCACAGAGGGGTGACAGGACACTGGTACCTTCATCTCAGGCATAGGCATGAAAACAGCTTTTTTATCAGATGATCAGAGGTGAAAAAAACAATCAGGGAGTTCATTAACCAGGAGGCTGAGGAGAAAAGAAGAACTTCAGAGGAGTGGCACGGTCTGCTGGACCAAGGGGCAGCTCTTTCCTCTCCCAGAGCTTTGTTTCTGTCTGGCTCCTGGGGGAGGAGAGTTGGCCTACAGCTGCAGCAGTAACTTTGAGTAACTTCTCAGGAAACAGCTTATTTAGATAGCACTGCCTGTTCTTCAGAGGAGACGATAGAAGAACATATTGCCTGCTACTAATGAACGGCTCTTCCACAACTAATGACGTTTATGGGAATGGATACTCAAAGTATCTCCACTAATTGGATGATTTTTTTGGCACCAAACAAGCACAGCTTTTTCACACACATCTCCCAATAGGAGAGGGTTAAATATCTTCTCTGCTTTCAACGGAAAATTAGAGCAGGCATGACGCATCTGTTTAGAAGACTTTCCTCTTATCTCCAGGATCGAAAAGAATTCCAGAACTCCAAGAACCGAGAGCAGTTCATGCACTGCCAACTCATGCACACTGGAGGAGTTCAGGTTGAAGACAAGCTAAGGGTTGGAGCCTCTATCCACTGCAGTAAATAGATTGTTTCCACTGGCTGCAGTAGGAGCAACTTTGGACCTTGATCCCTCTACTCAGGTTTGCAGTAAATAAAAGCTTCAAGCAGAACCCATTAAAGCTGTTTCAATTTCCAGGCTCCAGTCCTCAAAGCTAACTCTTATAAAATTCAGTATACACAAAGGCTCTTTGGCTGAGTGGAAGAAGGATTCAAATAATCAGATGTTCATGGTAACCTCCTAGGTCAAGGATGTCCCGCTAATGGGATCCATCAATTTGCCACCCGGTCTGGAAAAGGCTTGAGCAAAGCATTCCCAGAGACAATAAAGATTTTAAGGGGATAAAAACCAAAAGCAAAACAAACCAAAAAAGATTTTTTGAGGACTTTTCGATGTTGTGATGTCCAGATCCTGCCCAATTTTCTCACAACAGCAGCATCAGGACCTGATGCTCAGCCTTGCACACCGGTCCCCTCTGCAGCCTCGGTTCACAAAGCTGAGCTGTTAGGAGCCAGTCCCACACACACAGTGCGTTTTTAGGTGCCAACTGGGTTCAAATCACAATCCCCAATCTCTGAAGAACCTGAGGGCTCTGGGTTAGGCTTCCTCTCTCAGGTGAATGTCCACAAAGCAGAATTCAAGTCAACCTGTAGATCTGCTCTGGCTCCTCAATGGTGCTTCCACAGCCCAGCTCAGGAAGCATCTCCCTGCTCAGTGTTTTTATGCACAGCAATACTCAGCCAAGGCTCTTTTTACAAAAGCACAGTCACTCTGGAAGAAAACTCAACTTAAATAGCTGCTACCTCCATATTCCAAGCCAGGGTAGCTCAAAACTGTTGGCTCTGGGAATCTTTATCATGGCTGGATTTTTTTTTTGCTGCATCTGGTTGAGCGAGTTTTTATAATGTCATTTCTGATCAAGGTAGATTTTTGGTAACAGCTTTCAGCATATTACAGGTCAAGGTTAAGAGGGGAAGGGAAATTGCAAAGGGGAGGTGCTCTCGCTGCTCTTTGAGGTGGCAAGGGCTGCAAGAGAGAGGACTTGTTGGGAAGTTAAAGGAGTTATTGTAAACCAGAGGAGCTACTACGTGGAAAGGAAAAAGTAGCGTTTGTGACACCGTTAGCACATTCCAACAACGTGCAGCTGTCTGGAAATGAGCGTTAAAACCATCCGTGGCGAATTGATTTCAAATCATCGGCTCTTTGGCCCAGCCTATTACAGGGAGGGCTGGTCAACTTGCAGAAACACACTGTGCATTTGGCAAGGAGTTTAGCAGAGTCTGGAAAATATCTTGTAAACCAGGACCTGTCTCCCAGCAGAGTCAAAACTTGTACAGATTTTTTTCTTTGCTTGCTCTGGGCAGGTTGGGAACACTCGTGCTGTGTCGTATAATAACTCAAACCACGTTCACAGTTCGATTCCACAGCATCATCCTCTCCAAGTTCAGGAGATCTGCATGAAGAAGCTGAGACTGCAGCTACTTGATGTGTTAGGGGGAAGTGAGAAGGATGGCACAGGCTTGGCAAAGCTAAAAAACACCTTTTCTCACTCACAATGACATGGAACAGATGGATCAGCTGTCCAAGCTTCACCCCTCAGGCTAAGCTAGTTTGATGCATTAATATAATCTCTTGCCCTGAAGTCCTGCAATATTCTACCTCTGAAAAGCTGGAGAGCAGCTTAAGAAACCAGAGAGCATCCCTCTGATTCATCCTCTTGTTACAAAGTATGAATAGAAACTGCCTTTCAGCCAGGCAAGGCAGAATCCCAGGATTTCCCAGGTTTGTGTCCGTCAGGCTGGAACCAGAGATTTAAAAATCTGAATGGTGAAAAAGACCCTCTGCTTTCAGGTGCTGGATTATCAGCTTCAGGACACCTTGAACTTTTGAGGATGTCAAGAACTTGCAGCTCCTGTTAATTTGATACTGAGTTGTGACTGCTCATCGCTTTGGAGGATGGATGAGGCATCCTTGGGAGTCTTGCTATTATCTTCAATGTAAGCAGGACTTCTGTCCCAAAGCTCAGCTCTTCAAACCCAGGACATTTTAGCACTGAATACCATCAGTGTTGTAGAGCTAAATTAATATTATGTAAGCCTATGCTCAATCAGCTCATCTCTCTCAGAGATGGTCTCTCTGGGATGGTTGTGCCTGAACTTGGCGCTGCAAAGTAAATCCAGCAATGGGGCATTTTGGCTGGTGGACACCCTCAAGGAGCTGATCACTTTCCTTGCCTCATTCTTGTGACTCCATTTTTTTCCAGACTTCCCTGCACTTTGGGATATGGTCAGTCCTAGGCAGAAAACAGGATTTTATTGACATTTTATATTTCCTTACTCCTGTGCATCTGATTTCAGCTGGGACCCCCAAAACATCCCAGAAATTGAGAAAATTCCAAAGGCAGTAGCTCCAGAAGCAGAAGTGCACAAACCCCAGGCTTAATGGGGACATATTTCTTCTTATAAGTGAGAATAAAGAATATATTAATCCCCTCTTCATTCTGTGTGGAGAAGTTGCTCAAATCAAAGCCACTGCAGTGGCAGAGGTGCTATTATCAGCTAAAATAAAAAGTAGAATTCCTCCCCCGGACACAGCAAAAGTTGTGCCCCTATTTCCCCTCCTTTAATTTGATCACTTGACCAGTGGATTATCAGCTTTAAGAGGGAATTATCAGCTAGATGCCTTGAAGATGTAAAGGGACAGTCACTGAAACAGGAGGGTTATCCAGGGAATAAAGGAAGGAGATGCAGCTGGATGGGGAAAAGCAGAACAAATAGAGCTCAAAGGAGGCAAATCGGGAAGTTGGGAGAGTGGGCAATGTAATTTAATATGGATATATCATATTTATATATTATATCAGATATATGTATTTGTAAAATAGAGCATTACAGTGGAGGAAATTGCCTTCATTTCAAGGTGGGACACCAGTCTGGCCAGACCACCACAGGTTACAAAAGACAGAATCCCAACTCATCACCTGGTTCCTACATTCCCTGTATGCAGGAGCAGGACCCAGCACACCCTTCAATGCCAAAAGCCTTGTCCCCACTTACCAAAGGGACCCCGAAATTCATTCGAGCCTCAGTAAGCCAAGATGCCTTCCGTAACGGTCTGGTATTTGTGAAGTGCCTTACAGCTGTAATCTTTGGGTTTCTGGGATCACCTTACAACCACAATTGGATTTCAGGAGCACTCTGCAACAGTCTGACTCTCAGCATTATGCTGAGATGTTTTCTTAGCTGTATTTTCTGTTTAGTCTGAGTTCCACATAGTTTAGGGCTTAGGAAAAAAAAATCAAAGAATAAAATAAAATAAAAATCCTCAGGTAGGTCAAATAACCTCTGTGGCAGTATCCTCTGAGCAGGGCCAAATTAGGAGGACTACTTGTCCCTGGTAGCCAGCTGGCACGGTGTCAGCAGCACTGATGGCTGCATCAGTGCACGGGAGAGCCCTGGAAACCCCCCTCCATGTCCCCAGGGGCCACCAGTACCCACCAGCAGCTCCCAGGAGCTCTTAGCTTGGAGATCCACCAGGAAAGAAGTTTCTCTGCCCAAATAACCTCCAAGGCATCCTGAGTACCTCAGAGGATGCCTTTGCTGTATCAGAGACAGCTCAACGCTCAGAGCACTGACCCGGCCCTGAACGGTGGATGCCAGATGACCCTGGGGCAACATCCCCCTCCTGCTCATTGACCTGCTTTCCCCGGGTGTAAAAAGCAGAGATGACATTTAACCTTCTGTGAAGTGCTTGAAGTTCCTCTAGGCAAAACGTCACCTCTCCACTTTTGCATTGCAACACGGGGGCAGGGCTGTCCATCGCCTCTGTCCCCCCCATCCTCCTCCGTGCCCACGGATGCTGCCGGCAGCCCAAACCTAGAAGGCACCAGGGATTTCTTCCTCACCAACCAGAGAGTGTTACACACACACTGGTTCATGCAACAGGGTTAATGGGAGATAGAGAGCAAACATCTTGCACAGGGAGGCACTTTGGGACAGCAGCTGGTTTGAATTTGATGTGTGCTTGTGAAAATTAATCTTTAATGCCTTCTGCTGCCTGCGGCAGTTCTGATTTTTAAGAGAAAAAGCAAGCCCAAAATTAAAATTCCTCTCCAACAGCTCGCAGGTACATGGAGAATTTCCAGGCAGTGGGCTGGAAATAGCACAGAGAGAGAACACAAAATGACCATTTCTGTTGCCAAGGCAGAAATCCCACAGCCAGACCCCCCATGGAAAGCCCCAAAACCAGCTCATCAACCCCCATCACAACCAGCTGAGGAAGATGTTAAGTCTTCAGGCTGCTGGGGAATTGCTGGAAGCTGGGAATGCCAACACCAGCTACAAAGACTAATTAGAAATGACAGCAAAATTTGATTATATCCTTTAAAATTCTCCTTGTCAGCCTTGACATAATTCAGGACTCTCCGAAGCGCCGAGGATGAGCCGTAGCCAAGGAGATGTGAAGGGTTCCTTGGCGAAAGGGATTCCACTTCATCCCTGCCAGCATCTTCAACTCCATCCTTACACTGATGTCTTTTATATGGTGAGGCTGAGCTGGGACAGAAAAATGGCTCATTGGATTAATTCCTACACACTGAGGCTATTTGGCAGGTAAGAGGCTGTGCCCACATGATTTGGTGGGGAGAAACCTAAACAATTTCACTTGGTTTCTACTCCAAAGAGCTTCCACTGATGGAAAATTCAGTTCCTGTCAGAGAAACAGCCCACAAGCACCTGAGCCCAGCCAAGGTGATGGGAAGAAAGGGAACTTTTAAGAGCAGGAAAGACAGGTGAGAGGGAGGAATCATCTAGGAAGGGATGCCTGACCCAGCTGCCACCGCTGCCTTCAGCATTGGGGTGGGTATCACCTTGTTGGCACCTGCTTCTTTACCTGCTCCCCTCATGCCACAAGCTCTGGGACCAGAGCAAGGTGCAGAGACCTTCAGCATCCCCAACATGCACCTCCATGCTTCAAAGCAGCATCATACAAGCCTGGGGAAGAGCTTTCAGCAGCCCCTGGGAGTTGGTTCAGAAGCTAGTTTCACCCCCTGGCCCTGACTTTAGGCCTCCCCAGTTTCTCTTCAGCATCTTCCTGGACCAAGCCTGTGGACAAAGCTGGGATGTTCAAAGCATGGGCTGTGTCTCCAGCTACTTACACAGCCAAAGCACATTGCTGCCCCTTCTTCTGCATCTTCTCTCCCCTCGTTCACCCATCCTCCTCAAAGCACCCTGCTCTTCTCTCCCACAACCCTGAAAATGCCTTTTTTTCTTTTCTTTCTTTTTTTTTTTTTTTTTTTTTTTAAGAGCTGCCTCATTGTTCCTGGCAGGATGGGCAGAGCAGCAGGCAGCACAATGCAAGTACCCTTTTCTCAGGATGTACGTTGGTCATCCCAGGGCAGGAAAATGCTTACGGTGGGGCTTCCTCAGCAAAACCGCCTTCAGCTCCTCGCTTTCCCTCCCCCTTCCCAGCAGATTCTCACGCCCACCCTGGCCATCTGATTACCAACCACCCTTGGTAGGAACTCACTGTGAGCAACCAAAACGTTGTGCATCACACACAGCTTCGTTCAAGACCCCATGAATGCTCAACACCCACCAAGATCTATCACTCTCCCTGGGTAAAAGCACCTCTGTCCCAAGACCTGCATCCCACCTGAGTAACCCCATCCCATCAAGAGTGTTGTGCCCATCTCATGTGATGACAGCAGCCTCCATCCTCGCTGATGTCATACATGCAGACACCAGTGCAATAAATGAGTGTGTGAGTCCTTTCATCCCTTGCCAGCCTTTGTCCTTGGATACACATGAAACTCTTGGGCATCCTGAATTGGGGCCAGAACTGGTCTCCATCTGCTCAGCAGCCCGTGGAACAAAGGGTGTACAACCCCTGGGCTCTGCAAATGACATTAAGTGGACATATACAATTGGTTATTAGCACCACGTGGTTCAGAACAGCGTGTACCACCAGTGGGAGCAGCATCAGTCCCATGGCAGAGACATCCTCCCCGGGGGCTTGTACAATGCAAAGCACTCGACCTCGCCCTCCTCGCAGACGTCACCGCTCCTCATAAACCCAGATCTGAGGTGGTGTTTTGCATCTTCACATCCTCAAAATGGCCATGGTAAACCTGCAGGCCTGATCCCAAAGCCCAGACTACGTTTCATGGTGGTCTTTTGCTATCACAGCCCTACACCAACCCCAGACACCAAGTTTCTACTAAACAGAGCAAACCCTGAGCACTGAGCAGCTCAGAGTAAACTACAAGCCATGTTTTCATGAGGCAGTCAAGTTAATTTCAGAGCTAAAGATCTATTTGAGAGCTTGCTGTCAGTGCAGGTCATGTCTGCCTCTCCAAAGGCCAAAAGCATCTTCCCAGCCAGGACCCTGCCTGCTCACAGGAGTGAGTCGTGCTGGTGTGAAGTAATATGAGTTGCAAGATTTCATGGAGCTTCATTACAAGCATCTGTCACAGAGTGACAGCCTCACCACAGGCTTTGTTCACACCTTCACTGCCCTTCTCCACACTCCCCCAGGATACAGTTCCTGGTGAGGATTCATTTCCACTTCAGGACTCATCCTTTGTCCCCCCCAGCCACACCATTTCTTGTTCATGTCTTGTCTTCATCTCAGTGTCACCACTGCTGCCGATGGCCCATGTGAAGCCTGTGAGATGAGTGAGTTTTGATCCCTGTTTGGGGCAGGCAATGCAAACACAAATGAGACCACACACTTTCCAGAAGTTCTCATCAACTTTGTACAGTCAAGCACCTTGTGTGGGTTTTTGCAGGGGTTCATCATCCAAGACTTTCCTTCATTTCCTATCAAGTTACAGACCAGAAGACCTACAGGGTTGATGCCACGCAGAACATCTCCGAGTCTGCTCCCACCACTGGGAAATAATCAGTTAAAGATACCAAAGTGGTTTGAATCCTTTTTCCTTCTGAGGCCTGAATGAGCCTTCCAGAGGAAAGTGCTTCTCAGGATCCTGACATGTGAATGTGTTGTTAAGGAAGAGGTGTGTATCACACACGCAGCAACTCATTCGGGCTCGAAGGCTACGAGTGACGCTTTGAATGACAATATTCTCGTGGAGGCCATGAATACACAACATGATTTATCAGGCTCTGGTTAACATGGGGAACAACCCAAGAAAGAGATTTTGTAGTTGTGGCTTTGCACTACACATTTCATGTATCTTCTGTCCAATTCTGTCCAATAAGGGAGACCTTCTAGCGGTCTGCCAGGACCTCAAGGGGGCCTACAAGAAAGATGGGGAGAGGCTGTTCAGTAGGGCCTGTTGTGACAGGACAAGGGGTGATGGGTTTAAAATAGAGGGAGGGAGATTTAGATTGGATATTAGGAAAAAGTTCTTTCCTGTGAGAGTGGTGGAGCACTGGAACAGGTTTCCCAGGGAGGTGGTGGATGCCCCTGGATCCCTGGAGACGTTCAAGGCCAGGTTGGATGAGGCCCTGAGCAACCTGATCTAGTTGGGGGTGTCCCTGCTTCTTGCAGGGGGGTTGGACTAGAAGACCTCTGGGAGTGGCTTCTAACCCTAATCATTCTATGATTCTATGATAATTCCTGAGGCTGAGGAAGAGGAGGTGTTTGGGGAGAGGTGAGTGTACATCCCAGCAGCGAAAAGCAAGGGGACTTTATGAGTGCAATTAGCAACATGCAATCTGTGGTTACTTTGATTAAGTGGGTGCAACTGCCTGGTGGAGTTCCCAGATTTTGGGGAGGAAGAGGTGCTGGAGAGATGGGAGAAGGGAAAGAGATTCATTACCCAAAGCATGTTCAAAGCCTGAGGTAGCCCAGGATGACTTGTGTTCGCTGCACAGCGCAGGAGGCCAGCAGACATACTCATGAGAAGGTACACCTAACAGAGGGTGTGTCCTCACTTCTCCCTGCATAAAACTGTGTTGAAAGCTGGAAATAGTAAAGGAAACAATTCTTGACAAAAGGTGGTGAAAACATTTCAGTCAGGACCCAAAACCAAGGTACATTTTCCAGTGTTGTCCATTCACTGGTTCAGACAGGCCTGAGAGACCTTCCACCAGAGTTGGAGGTCACCAGGTAACTCTTTTTTTCACCATGCCCTTGAACCTCAGTCTTTTACACCCCAGCTAAGCACAAACAGCTTGCTTGAAAAACTACCAAAAGAAGAAATAAAATTATAATTTGTCCACCTAAGCACCCAAAATAATTTCACTGCTTCATGACTTCGTGCATGTGGAGCAGAAAGGCCCCAAGAGGACATAGAAGAGAGTCTCATGTGGAGGCTTATCATGTCTGCTAAGAGATCAGACACATAGACACCCTTTGGGGTGCCTCAGACAAGTGCTGTAGCTGCTGGACCTTGGCTTCTTGAGGAAGACAACAGCTTTGCAGGGATCTCATCCAAGGTTTTTGTCTCGAAGCAAAACAAGAATACTTTCTGGAAGCATCAAAGCCTTTTGCAAGGAGAATTAAAGGTTTCCAACTTGTGCTTTTCAGAGCCAAACCTGTGTTCTCATTCAGTGGGGATTGGAGAGGGGCAAGGGTTAGAAGGGAAATGCTCTTGTCTCCGGAGAACACCAAGCCTGGGGCAGAGGAGAAATCAAATGGCTGCCTGCAGGAATAATAACAAAAAAAAAATCCAAAAGGAAGTTTCAGATCCCTCCACATGACTCACACCCACAGCATTATTCACCAGAAATGATTCAAAACGTCTCTCCTGGCCCACACCTCTCTTCCCCACCTCTGGAATTCCCGTGCATCCTGCCCAATGGAGCAGCAGCAGCAGGTCAGACCCCCCAGCACCCACCATGTTTCTGCCTCCACTCCAGCATCCAGCCTTCAAAAATCAAAATAACCTAGAAATCAAAAAAAAAAACCCAAACCAAAACCACAAGACCCTCTCTGCCAACTCTACAAGGAGAAAAACAGGGTACCCTTGTTTTTAGTATCTATTCAGCTGCTTAAAAGAGCAGGAAATTTGGGCCATTTGCTTTAACCATTGTATCTTCTGTTATTCATCAATTTTGGAAAACAGCCTCTAAAATTGTTTCCGGCTCCCCTTTCCCATGTAAATCACTCCAAGGTTTTGTGTTTTTGTTTAAAAAAAAATAGAGGCTAAACATTCTGTTGTTCACAGCAATATTTTTTCACTTCAGTCTAATTTAGCAACTCTGTGTAGCTCTCCTTTCCCTAGAAGCCTGCAAACAGAGGAAGCAGTTCCTGCCTGTGGCTGCACGCAACCAACAAATGCCACAGCTGAATAGTTTTTTCCTGTCCCCTTTTAATGCTCTGTCAGCTCCCTCCAGTAACAAAGGGGCATCTGTCAATCCAAGGAATAACCCAAGGAATAGCCCAAGGAATAACCCTCATCTTCTTGGAGAGTTTTCCAAGTGTTTGGTCTTGTAGGAAGGCTGTGAGAAAGATGGAGAAGGAGGTTTTGTAAGTGCATGGAGTGATAGGATAAGGGGTAATGGATTTAAGGTGAAGGAAAGCAGGTTTTGGTGAGATATTGGGGAGAAATCCCTAGAAACTCCCAAAAATTGGGGAGTAGTGGGGAGAGCCTGGCACAGGGTACCCAGAGAAGCTGAGGATGTTGCCTGGATCCCTGGCAAAGTTCAAGGCCAGGTTGGATGGGGCTTTGGGCACCCTGGGCTGGTGGGTGGTGTCTCTGTTCATGGCAGGGGAGTGGTATTGCATTGTGTTTAAGGTTACTCCCAACCCAAATCAGTCTCTGATTCTCTGAGGCTGCTTCAGACACGTTGGAGAACATCTGGGATGATAGAAAAGACTCTTTGTGGCCAGACAGTGATATTGCACTTGGGAAATCACAAGGCAGGCACTGCAATGCTCTGGTTCAAGTTTGGGGAGAAAATAAAGATTTTTTTTTAATGGGTTTTTTGGGTTCTTTTCCAAACTCAAAGAACTTCTCCAGGTTTTGGAGGGACATGTGCAAAGTGAGATTGGGATCTGACCATAACCGCTCCTGACATCGCCATATGCTCACGAGACCCCATCTCAGATGCTTGCCAAGGGGAAGAGCCAAGGTCAGTAGAGTTCAAGTTTAACAGAGAAGCCCTTTGTATTTACACCAGGGTCCTGCCCTGTGGATCTCAGAGCAGGTTCTGCTCACAGCATGCCAATATTTCTACATATATTTCCCTCAAAGACCCAAACTTCAAGAGTCATCTAAAAATACCAAACAATATGTTGTTGGGTTTTTTTAAGCTCTATTTAAATGCAGATTTACTGAGTCTCCCCCATTTCCCTTTCCTAAGGTCCAAGACACCATATGCATCCATGAGGAACCTGGACCTTCGCTAACCTTTCCCAGAAGAAAGCTGAACGCTGCCAGGTCATGCAGATTCAGGCCAGACAGTTTTTAGGGGCTTCACACACACAAGGAGGGGAAAAAAATACTCATGTTGCAGTTTTTGCTTCTGGAAATCCCCAGTTTAGTCCTGAGTAAATCAGCCAAAATAGTGACCTTGGAAGTGCGATGGGAATGTCATCAGACATGAAAGGAGCACGGAGCAGCAGACAGAGCCAGAAGCTGATGAGCACAAAGCTCTGGCCACTCTGCACACGCTCCAGGACCGCTGTTTTCCAGCAAAAGGTGCAGCCAAAGCTCCTGTGGGAAAGCAGTTCCTGCACCAAAGCAGCCCATCAAGCCCAACATCCACAGGGCTGGAGAAGCTGCAGGCTGGCTGAACGCTTTGGAGACCGTTCCCATTTTAAGCAGAGTATGTCAAGGTTTTGAGGGAGCTGACCCAAAGCTTTGAAGCAAATAGAGAAAGAAAATCCCACCAATAACTTTTTTTTTTGGTCAGAAAAAGTTCATCAGAAAAATGCCCTGGCAAAACAGAGCTGATTGTTGGACCAATGTCCCCCCACAGAAGCTGGTGGGTAAGTGCTTTATTAACAAATATATATCAGACTTTTTGCCAAAGGGAGAAGGTTCACAGGAAAAGAAGCTGGTCCTCGGTCCCTGTTGTGAGAGAAAGGTGAACACACGTCCTAAGTTGTCTACTCACATGGAGCAGGAGTATGGACCAGTTGGGTACATGTCTCCTCCAGGTTTGCAAGCCTTCACAGATGGCAGGTTGTCCATCCTTGCTTTTAGACCAAAAAATCCCCCACTTCCTCAGAAGGGGAAACAAGAATGGAGGAGTTGGGAGTGTGCAAAAATTAAGGGAAAATTGCAATGACTTTAGATTTTTTTTCCTAAAAAGATTCATTTGGTTGCTATGGAGGGAATCCAAACAGTACATCCAAACCAAGCCTCCATCGACACCAAGAAATTACATTATAGATGTTCTCCAGAAGATATCACCATCCCAGCTGACATTGGGTGGTTGCCAAACCACACCATGGAGCTGCACAACTACAGTGACATTGAACTAAGGCATCTCCATGTCTTGATGTTCATGGATGAGGCCAGACTCCAGCTGAGGATGCAGCCAGACACGTTGCTGCAAGAGAGCATCAGCGTCAGCTCATTCACCCTCGTTTGTCAATACTTTTTTTTTAATTGGACTCCTGATTTCTCAGAAAAACAAGAGGCCAGGCTGCATACTTGGGAGAGATAAGACCAAAAAGTAGTCCCTATAATCTCACACTGACCTCAGCAACGGTGTCTCACTTATACCTTCTCTTTAAAGGATATGTTGCATGTTGCAACCAGCCTCCTGGTCTGTCTCATACCTCCTCCACTCCAACCCTGTCTTGCCTAAGAGCAGGAGATAAGTGCTTAATGAATTAGCAGAGCACATATTTTCCCTGCAAGAAGCATCTCCTTGAGGTTCCTGCCAGATGCTGAGCCTCTCCCCCGTGCAGACAGGCCTGAATTATCAGGGGGGGGGTTAGAGACTTCCCACCACGCACTAGACAAGGAACCTGCAACTTCTCCACCTTCCAAATGCAAGTGCAGCTTCTGGCCCCGATTTGCAAGAAGAGATGATGGTTTTGGGGGAAAAGCCCTGGGAGACCTGCAGGGAAAGGGCTCCACTGAGCTTCAGGATCTAATGAGGGGCTGGGTTCATTAATGCTCTGAGCATTTTTAAGGTCACAGCGACAGCAGAGGAAGTCTGGCAGGGCCATGATGTGGGATGGAGATTGCTCTCCAGGGTGACTCCGAAAGGCAATAAAAAAGACAATAAGGAGAAAGATCATAAAACCCCTCCAGCTTTTTTATTTTCTCCCTGCATTGCCAGGCTTTTCAGGAAGACCTAATGTTTGCCTACAGATTTACTGTCCCCCAGGCACAGGGTGCAAAGGGACAGCTGACATTACTTGGCAGCTCCCACGAAGGGCTGCGCAGCCATCTCCAACCTGCTCACCAGCATCAGGGACCAGCCAAGGCATCTTTACCTTCAAGCTGATGAAAAATGGGCCACTCAATAGAAATGGGGTTTGGAAGTGTCCTTTCCCTGAGGAGCCCTAAGAGAGGATCAGCTCACACAGGACCTTAGGGTTATTCCTGCTGGAAGTTGCTTTTTTTTTCTCCCTGGGACAAACACCAGCTCGTTCTGCTGGGAGTAGGAAGGTCCCTGGACAATGTCACAACATTGGGGCATCCAGCTGGCACATCACCAAGCATTCTCAAGATGATAAAAGCTGATGGTGGCTTGCCCAGGGGACAAAAGCAGGTCTGGTTGTTCTCCTTGGCCTCAACCACATCAGTCACCAGCCCTTGATGCACCCAGAGCTCATCTCTGCCCCACGAGCTCATGCTGAGCATGTATAAAGGGTGAAAAGCCTAAATCCCAAGGCAGCACAGACTGACACACCTTCCCTGGTGACCATCACTCCTTGGAGGTCTTGGCTGGTCCCATGAAGATCCCATCAACTGGGAGCCAGGATAGCAGGATCTGATTTTCAGAGTCTCCAGACTTGCTCTCTCTTTCAGACTTGCTCCACAAGTCTCACCCACAACCTCAGGGGACAACAAGAGATCCCATCTGAGGAAGAATCCTTAAACACTCTGTGTCATTCCAACAGCTGTCACAGAGGTGTTGGCCCAATTGAAGCACCATGATAACAATAACTCCAGAGGCTTCTCTGTCAGCATGTTGAATTAACACCCTCTGAGCCCTCTTGCATCTCCTGGCAGGACCCAGGACAGTCAGTGTAATTTATTGTTTCTGTTGCACATTCCCCCCAGCACCCTTGGGGAGTAATTTCTCAATGAGAAGACAGTTGCTAGGAAAGAGGAGCAGAGCCAGGTGCCTGGGATTGGAAAGAGGACACGGGGAATACTGGGCAGGGCAGCTGCTGCAGGACCCACAGACACAGAAGTACCATGGAAGAAGCCCCAGGAACAGCATGAGACAAGTCACTATTGAGCAACCAAATTTTCAGTGGTGGCATCCACTCAATTGCTTGAAGCTCTGCCTCTCTGCCAGGGCCACCTGGCTTTTATGGGGCAGCAGGGTCCAGCAAGTAGAAAACCCCAAAACAGGACAGAAGCTGGATGGATGAGACCATATACACCAATATCGTCACCAACAAAACTGAGAACACGACAATCACATGATGCCTGCCCCTACCACTGTCCTAGCCTTCAGCTACCTCAGTCCACCTGACATGATGCATCCCCATGGTTCAGAAACCACCTGGAAAAGGCATGAGTAGCTCTGTGAGCTGGGATGCCAACAAAGCATGGCTGTCTGTGACTGCCTCATGGTTGGCATCTCTGGTGGCTCATATCATCTATAGTTTGGGCAAAGCCTTTTCCATGCTGGGGTGTTTGCACTCCTCCTTTGCCTGCAGGGTCTCTGGTATCTCATGGAGGTTGTGCTCATCCCAACTCCCTGCACAGGAGCTAAAGATGATGCTCTTCTCTACCCACTCTCAAAAATACCCAAAAACCTCTGGTGTGCAAAACCTCCATCCTTCCATTAAACCCAACTCAAACTGGGCACCAGAAACAGTAGGGTGTGGTGGAAGGATTGGCTCAAGCCTAGACACTGCTGCACTAAGAAAATTAACTTCTCCCATCTTTCCAAGTCCAGACTGTTCAAACTTAGGTGCTACACATGCCCAAGGGATGCTCCTGCCAGAGAACCAAACTTGTGGATCCAGCCCTCTGATGATGATGGTGCTCCAAGGCCACCAATGTGGAGGGATGGGCTGGGGTATGGGATATGGAAAGAGCAAAAACATCTTCTGAGAGGAGTTCCTGAGTTTTGTTTTCACCCTGAGGCTGCCTGAACAGTTGGCACTTCACTTTCTTCTCTTTTTATACCTTAATATATTTATTTGGAAGCACTGGAATGTTTTGTTCCAGGGTGATGGAAATATTATGCCAATAGTGGAGGTACTGTGTGATTATAGAATTACATGAACATCAATATGAAATGAGAAGGTTCATACAGGTCTCTCTCTCTCAAATTCTTCTCTTGACATTTTTCAGTGAGATGAAGGAATTTCCTGCAGAGGATTTGATTGCAGCAAAGCCATTTCCAATGGAAAACTGCTCTGCCTGGCTGGCTCCAGCCAAAGAAATCAAGGAATGAGGTGGATAATGGCCAATATCCTAACTGCTGGTGCAAACACAGGCTGTCCAAGCAGTGCATCACCGACTGCTTTGGAGGAAACTCCTCAAATAGCTAAAACCCAAATATTTCTCTTCACTCAAGACAGAATAATTCCTAGTTTTATTATCTTCTGTTGTTTTGTTTGGGGTATTTTTTTGGTTGTTGCTTGGGTTGGTTTTGATTGTTTGTTTTATTTTTGAGGTCTCCAACCAGTGACTAATCACACAGCCAAAATCCCTCTCCATCCAAAATACAGACACAAGACCCCTTGAGCATGTTTGCTGGATGCCTCTTGGTGAGATGCCTGCATCATACTAGGAATCACCTCATTACATGCTGTAGAAATGCTTTATACCAGGGATTACTAGGAAATAGGTAAAAGACACCCACGAAAAAAAGTTAAAATCCCTCCCCTTTTAGCTATATGGTTCCATCCCCAGTTGAAAAACACATTAATCTTGCAGAACATGGTCCTCAGACAGAAGCCAAAAGGTTGACACTGGGGTGTGGTGAAGGGGGGACATATTTACATGCAATTGCTCAGCAGGTCACAGCAACAGGATGCTGATAACATCCTGCAAACTTCCTCCTTCAACTCTCGTAGAAAAGGAAAAAAAAAAAAAAAATTAAAAAAAAAAAAAAAGATGGCCCCAAGGCACATAATGACCAGCCAACCATTCCAACCATTCACAAATTCACCTTCTGGGAAGTTTGCATTTCAGAGCAGACTGGCAGACGCGTCGCTTTTCTCTCATTATTAAGACTTGAAAGCAAGGAAAACAGGGCAGGGACGATGGGCTGATGGCTCAGCAAACGCAGCAGTGCTGGCACGGTCGCTCCTTTTATTGTTCCAGATGTATTTTAAATTGACCTGCACTAGACAAGAGGGTTTTTTAATAGCCAGGTTTACACATTTTTCCTTGTCCTCTAGACAACAGAGTTCAAAGGGGTTCGGAGCTGCGTTGTGCTCTCAGTGACACAGATATAAATCCAGATGAAGTCAAAGCAGCAGATTTAGCCAGAGAAGTACTGTGGATTTCCACAAAAAAAGGCAGGGAGAGGAGAGGATTCTCACCACTTCCAGCATCTTTAAAATCCATAAAGTTAATTTAATTTAGATTTTGGGTTTGCTGAATGTGATGGGTTCCTCTTCCTCCCTCCTTTCCAAGCAGAAAGACAAAGGCAGGCTCAGAGAAAGAAACAAAACCTGTCTGCAAAGAAAAACGGCTGAGAATAATAATTCTAACTTCATTTTGGTTTGAGCAAATGAATTTCCCCTGATGAAGTCCCTAAATTATAGCCCATCCCAATCACAACATGCTCTCAAAACCAAGGGAGGATGCAACAAGGATCTCTAAGAGATGCTAAGGGTACTTGCAGACCCTGAGGAAGGGGCTTTTTGCCTCCCCCAGGACATGCACAGCCCATTTCCAACCATTTTTACTCCATATTTAACTCTCCCTGCACCAAAAAAAAAATCCTAAGTATCTGTTACAAGAGATCTTCATTTGAAACAGCTCCTATTCAAATAAATAATCCATTTTCTGCATGGGTAGGGAACCCAGAGACAGGACTAGGGACATCTTGGTTATGTTCCCACTACTTTTCATCACCCAGGGTTGCTCTTCACCCTTAAGCTGAGCTGGTCTGATTCCACCTATGCCACAGGCTCTGCTTTTATTTGCTCCAATGATACTACTGATGAATTACCAGGACAGCAATGCTGAGCTGGTGGGACCACCACCACACATAACACAAAACCAGGGGGGATTCCCCATGATGGGAAGCCTGGGAAGGAGAAAGGGGGTTGATGGAACCAGCCAGGACCCCCCCTACACGGTGCTGTACAAGCCCTTCGGTCTTGGCTTGCACATTTTCGCTGAGTCCCAGCAAACCTCTGCTCCCCAAGGCAAAATAAAAACTCATTTGCAAATCCACACTCTCAGTTCTGGCCTGTTTTGCCAAATTCTGGAGAAATGAAACAGAACCACACCTCTTCATGTACACACAGATGCACGTAATACATACACCTTTATGCCTCTGTGTGTATGTATTTCCTTTCAGTAGGAAAACAGCATTTTGGAGCAGATCCAAGCTCCAACCCCCACATTTTTTGGAGGGGCTGACTGCAGCACTGCAGCATCTCACAAAGCCCACTCTGTCATTTTTTTACTTTCCCTTCCCTGAAAACCCTTCTGCAAAAGCAAGGCCTGCCCTGGGGCAAGTCTACCTTTCTGCTTGGTCACTCAGAAGGGATGTATTTTCTTTGTAGGAAGCTGGGACATGTATCTTGGCAGGTTCTCCATCTCCAACTTGGCATGAAACCTCTGCAAAACGACACCTGGCTCGAGTCACCCACGCACACGGGCAGCGTGGCCACTTCACTCGTGGAGGGTTTCCAGCTCCACCTACACACCCGGCTGCTGGATGCTTCCTCAGGAGAGATTGCAGCAAAAATAAAAAGGCAAAGTTTGCCAGGAGAGGGGATTTCCACCCCAATCAAACGAGATGGAGACACTGGGCTGTGGCACTGAATGATTTCTTGTCTTGACAGTGTCTTTTTTGTCCTCCCACACCGCGTTTGGGGTTTGTCCAGCAGCTCAGCAATGATGACTCTGTGGTAAAAACTGTCCCCCACCAGCATTGACCCACATCTTCCTCCTCCAACCCACCGGTCCATGTTGAGAATATCCCTCCTTGAGGTCTTCACAGAAAGTTAAGGACCAAATGCAGTTGTTATCACCTTCCCGGGAGGGAGGGTGTGTGTGTGGGGTGTGTGTGTGTGTGTGTGTGTCACCTGTTCACCAGGTTTCTCTTCATTCAGTTAAACGAGGGTCACAGCATGAGAGCCCCAAGTGACACGGTGATTTGCCTGGGTCATTTTCAGGTCATCAGCTTCCAGCCGCAGGTATTTGGGAGGACCTTTGTTGCAGGTTCCTGCTCTTTAAAGGCCAGATCCTCCTGGGTGCTGCATGCAATGAGCTGGGAGCATCTGGCAGCAGGGGTGAGGACCATGACGGGGAGTGTTTATTGTGAAAACTGGATTTAATAAAAAGAAATGGCTTTGGCAGCTCAAGCGGTCCCTACTTGCTGCTTCAATGCCAAAGGAGGTGACATAAACAGTAATTTCATCTGCCTCCTCTCCCCCCCCACACACACACATCTACCCAGACTAAACGCAGAGAAGAAAGAAAAAAACCTCATTGCTGAGAAATGAGCTCAGATTAAAATTTAAAACAAAAAAAAAAAGAAAAAAAAAAAAGATTTTGCCAAGAGAGGGGAGAAAAAACCAACCCAGGAGAAAAATCTCAGGGGTAGAAACCGAGATCTTCCATCCTCCAGTTTTGAAGTGGCCAAGAAAGGTCTGTGCTGAGGGTTGAGGTAAAATGTGAGCACAGGGGAACTCAGCAGCACCGTGTGGCCCCAGCACCCCAGGAGGTGCAATCCTGGGACACTGCCCTGAAGCACTCAATGCCTCCAGGGACAAAGCATCCCCAGCAGCATGAGGGGCTCTCACTGCAGCATCAGGAGCTTCCAGGTGCAAGTTGGGGGCCTGACTTCCCACCTTCTCCAAGGAGGGGATGCTCCTGGGGGTCCTCCAGCCTCGCTGCACACAGGTCCTGTGGAAATCTCCAACATGCTGGGGAAGTAGCTTTTAAGAAAGGGCTTTATAGACACTCTACAGTCATGGCTGCAGTCATTCCAAGAGTAAAAATAAGATCCCTGTAGCACACCTCTCACAGCAGGGGAGAAGGGAAAGCTAGAGCCTCGGGGTGGTGGGAAAGTGCCAAAGAAATCAACCTGTGGATGTGAAAGTGAGAATTAAATGAGAATAAAAGGGGAAGGTGGAATAAAAGGAGAAGGAGCTTCTTCACCACCATCCTGTTTCCTTCCCTATCAAGACTGTGGTCTCCTTCCCTGGATCCAGGCAGATGATGATGGTGAGAAGCGACACTGTCAGTGCACAGGACTGAGAAAGTCCCAGGGAAGTGTCACTTCCATCCACCTCTGCCTTCCCTCAGCATCCAGGCAGCACAGCAGTGCTGCTCAGCTCAGGTGAGATCAAAACCTGTCTGATATTTAAAAATCAACCCCATATAATCTCTTGCACAGCAACACAGCGGCCCGACCCCCTCCCTGCACTGAAGGCGTTAGGTCTCTGCAGCTGAACTTCAAGCCCCAGGAATGCGATTGCCACCAAAAGGGGAAATGGCTGGGGACAATGTCCCGATTGCGATCTGGCCACCCTAATTAACGCCTTTGAGCGGCAGCCAGCCGCTAGCTGAAAAATGAACTTTCCTCTGAACTCCATTCCTTGCGCCAGAGGGAGCTTGTCAGTCCCTGCCTCGCATCCCCGAGCCCCTTATCTCCCCCCGGAGCTTTCCTGTTTACATTTCCCATTAGATTACTGTAATTAATGAAATAACAGCAGATACAGTTTGGGAACGCGGCTGGCTACTACTCGGTGCTGCTCGGAGGGATGCTGCAATGTGGCTTTGCAGTGGGATTTGAAGCTGCTCAGCCCTGTACCTGGAGATACTCCCTGAGCTGATGCCAGAAAATTGGGGTGACACCACCCCACCACCCACCCTCTATAAAGCTTTTCACAGATTTGGTTGAGGATTTATTTCTAGCGGGATGAAAATCAGCGATCCCAAAATGCAGCCATTAGCCTGAAGCTAATGCACCCACAAGGGTCTGGGTGTATGGGAAGGGGAAGAGATGCCAACAGACCCTCTGCTGGGGGTGCATACCCCAAAACCAGCTCCTGGGACGAAGTCAGCATCAGAAATAGGGGAACACCTTGGGGCAAGGCAGCAGACACCGTAAAACGGGCAAAGAGATGCTCCCTGCCTCCTCCCCCATGAAGCTCCAGGAAAGGACAGCTGATACCCAGCATACAAAACAGACCTGTGGGCATTGGCACATCTGCACACTGTAACACCACCTTTTCTCAGCAAACAGCCCATTCCTGGCCCTTCACCCCCTGCCCCACTTTCACAGATCAAGGTGCAGGCACTGGGCACAGCTGCTGGGGTTGGGCTGGTCCGAGGGCAGGTGAGGGAGAACAACACTGGTACCATTAACGCAAATATGGACTTTATGGGACATTTTCTTCCACTCCTTTTTTCCCTACTATCTCAGTTTTAAAGAGAACAAGTCACAGGGAATTTCTGCTCTTTGTCTAGGAGTGGGTAATAATATTCTATAAAGTTTATATGCAATATAGATCATATTGATGATACAATAAATAATAAATGTATAATATTGATCCTTTAATATTGACATTACATAATAATATCAATCACCACCCATCATTGTCCCAAAGAGAAAAAGAAACAGAAAACTGCCCCAACTTCCCTGCACCCCTCACCTCTCCCCCCTCCAAAGAAGCCCCCATACCGCTGCTGCGGGTCCCCGATAAGAGCTGATGCTGTTCCCTCTGATGCCGACGTCTGAGGGGGAAACCAGAGCCATAAACCCCATCCCTCACCCTTAATTGAAGGCAAACCTGTGCAGATCACTATCTGAATCAAAGTCCCCCAGCTGATGTATGGGCTGGGCTGCCTGTCAGGGTCCCTTTGGTGAAAACAGCCCCCTTGCTGTTATATGGCCCAGGGGAACTGTAGCTGTCGGCTTTCCAGACCTCTGGAATCCCAGGGGATTTAGTGGAGGGGGGTGTGGGGGGTGGTCAGAAGGACACTGGGAGCTGTGGCACATCTGTGGTTCCCCTCATCGACATGTAGGTAGCAGGGTAATAGGTGCTATATAAAAGCCTAAGAGAGGAGAGGGGAGATATGTATCTCCCAGGAGGGAGGAAATTTAGCAGGAGAGAGAAGTAAAAGGAGAAAAAAGGAGGAAAAAACCAAAATGAAAAAAAAAATCAGGCTTTGAAATCAAAGTCTTGGTTGATCCTGTCACAGTGGGAGGAGACTGGGGGGAGCAGAGGAGCAGGGAGAGGTGGGCTGGGATGGGAAACCTGCCCCTGGGATGTGGGTGTAGTTGTTATGAATACATCGTTGAGGAGATGTTGGGGGGGGCACAGCCAGGAATCAAGCCAGTCTGGCTCCTCTGCCCCGGGGCACCCAGAAGCATCTGCACTGCTGGATTCCAAACTGGTCTCCTTAAGGAAGCTGGATTCAGCCCAAATACCTGTGAGCACCAAAAATCATCGATCCTGAGCCTTTATCCACAAAGAGCAGAAACTAAGCAGCACAGGCCCCGATCTGGAGGGAGTGGGGAGAGCATCTCATCCCTCAGCATCAAAAAATAAAGCTACATTCTGGTCTGATTTTCTTGCTAACTGGCCAAACCACACACATACACCCTGCGGTACTGCTGCCCGGGGGGTCCTTCTCTCCAGACCTCCTTTTTCTAGCACATTCAGCTCATTTATTTTCTGCTTTCCACACAATAAACCCCTCTCATCCTCCAAGTGTGATCAAAACAGACACTGCAGTCTGCTGCCATCCCCCAGATTTCTTGCCTGGGGGGGGTGATCTCCCTCGCTCGGGGACCCTTCGCAGCTGCCAGCCGCTGCCACACTGGGCATAAACTCGCCATCTTTCGCTTCAGGCACTGGAAACATTTCCCTTTTGGAATCCCAACGGGGTTGGATGTGACCTCTTCTCCCTTGCTGGGTTTGTATATGTTCCCCAGCTGGAAGAGTTGCCCATCATGACCCCTCAACACAGCTCCTGAGCGAGGCCTCTGCCGCCGGCGTGGTTTGCGGCACGCTGGCTGCCGGCTGCGGTCACGGGGAGGGAATCAACCTGTTGGTGAGGATGAGTGAGGGAATTGCTGTCAATGGGTTTTTCCTCCCCTCTCTGTGAGCAATGCAAGAGCTCTGCAGCAGCCTTAACCCTCCAGCTGGAAAAAGCATGATCCCAGGATGCTGGGGCAGTAAATATTCATCCCCTCCACAGGGTCGAGAACCCACAGGTCATCCTGGATGAGCTGAAGATGCTCGTAGCTCGCTGCCCTCCTTGCCTCCAGCCTCCCACACATCCCTCGGTGAGGGCTGCTGCCAGTTTAGGATGGCATCCAAACCTCCAGAGCCAACGGCTGCTTCTATGCCAGGAGCAGAAGCTCCGCTCTGACAAGGGAGAAGGGACAAGGACCAGGCGTGTGGCGCTGTGGGGCGATGCCGCTGCGGGTGGGAAGCACCTTCGGGGGTGAAGCTCCGTGTCTGCCTGGCGACACAAAGCGCCAGTTCAGTGTCAGTTCGGGATGTTGGTTCCCAGCGGCTCGTTCTGCCGCGTTCCCGCAGATCCCGGGCTCCAGCGTCCCGGCTCTGCCCTCACGGCTGCTCCCCGGGAGGCATCACACAGCTCCGGGGCTCTGGTTAATCCTGCACCCACGGCACGCACAGCACTCGAGCCTGTGCAGTACCCGAGGGGTGTGCTCACAGCGCAGGCACAGCACCCTCGATGCACGCAGGGCTGGAGAGACATGGATGCACAGCACCCTTGATGCTGGCAGCACAGCACCCTTAAAGTGAGCAGCACAGCACCAGACACACAGCAACCTCGGTGCACACAGTGCTGGATCCAGGACAGATGCACAGAACCCTCGGTGCACACAGTGCTGGATTAGGTGCACAGCACCCTCGATGCACGCAGTGCTGCATCCAGGACAGATGCACAGCACCCTCGGTGCACACAGTGCTGGATCAGGTGCACAGCACCCTCGATGCACGCAGGGCTGCAGCCAAGACAGACACACAGCACCTGCAAGGTGAGCAGCACAGCACCAGACAC
>VXBZ01011472.1:23106-41184 GCA_013399135.1 Heliornis fulica | reverse complement strand
ATGCTGTGCAGCAGCCCAACACCATCAGACAAACTGGGATGGTGCAAAATGATGGCTGCTGAACAAGAAGCACGACGTTCAATCTCCAAACTTTATGGGTCTGCCAGAGCCACGGACAGAGACGATATAACAGCATCCAGCTTTGGCCCTGGGCTGACACTGTGATAGAGCAGCTNTGAGCAGCTAAAAAGAAATCTATACACTGAACAAGCCACTTTTCCCTTTCTTAGTAACACTGGAATTGGGATATCTGAATTTTGATAAGACACAAGTGAAGTTTGTAGCTGTACAATAACTCCCCAGCTCCATACTGGATCCTCAGCACACACATTCGCATTTCCAGTGATCCAGAGAGTTGTTTTGTAGGTGAAATTTAAAAGAATCCACAAAGAGAAATGGTTTTGGCCCCTCAAAGTGCAGAAGAAATATTGAACCTAAGCAGAGGGAGCAGTTCAGCTCAGGAGATGCTCAGCACTGGGGACCACACGATTCATGGCAGACGCAAAGAAATTCACGGCGCGTTGTCCCTGTGCCTTAATGGTTCATCTAAATAGATGAAACTCCACTGGATTTGTTATTGCTGAGCTTAATCTTGTCTCAAGGAGTGTTTGGTGCCTAAGGAAGGTTTATGTTCATTGCCTGTTAGAGCCCAGATGATTTAACAAGCTTATTATAACCCAGGGAGGGGGGTTAGTGTATGAAGGATACTGTGTTGTTGCTGGATATATGGATATATATCTTTATATATANNCCTCCAGCTGCATCTCCCCTTTGCCGCGTTCTCACATCGCCCTGTCTAGCGCCACGGTCAAGCTGAAAAACCCGGGTAAATCAAACCCAAATCACAGCTTGGTGGCACTTGGTGCCAAATAACCTCACCCCCTGTCCCTGCCCCAGCCCTTGCCCACGTCCCAGCTGGGAAACTGATCGGAAAATGAAAATGAAGTTGCCTTAACCAGCAAAAACACTGCAGCGAGGAGGATTATTTTAGGCACTAGCACCAGCCAAGCAGAACCAGGACTGGGCTGTCCCCCGCCTTCGAGCAGAACCCGCTGTTCTCTCACCCCTCTCTAGCGTGTTTCCTGCTGTCACCCAGCCCTGGTGACTTCTGGGATGGGTTTTTTTTGCAATGAAGCTGTGTGGGATGAGAAAGGGGCCAACATTGTGCTCAAATCCCCCGCCAGCACCCAATGCCTCATGAGCATCCACCAGGAAGGATGCAGGGTGATGGGTGCAAGACTTTGCATGCAAATGTAGCTAGAAAAGGGTTTTCTTTTCTTATGAGCTCCATTGTTTCCATGCAAAGCTTCTTCTTACCCCCCACCCCTCCCCACTGTGGCTTCTCACCATGGTGAAGCCCTTTCTTGGGAAAGCCACCGCTGTAGGGTTGGGGTTGGGGGGTGG
Organism: Heliornis fulica; assembly: GCA_013399135.1. Taxonomy (NCBI): domain Eukaryota; kingdom Metazoa; phylum Chordata; class Aves; order Gruiformes; family Heliornithidae; genus Heliornis; species Heliornis fulica. The sequence goes on along the minus strand of VXBZ01011472.1, from coordinate 39,780 downwards.
GATGATTTTGCAGGGCAGGCAGACAGCCCAGAGTTGTCCCTGTAGAGGGAGGGAATGGGGAAATGCTCCTGAGATGCTGCACTGAAAGGTTAAGCTTTGTTTTTTTTAAATTATTTGGGGTTTTCTTTTTGGTTTTGCACTACCTTGGGTCTTTATAGGAACTCATGGGAGCCTTTCATACCAGAGAGTTTTCATTAAGGGAGGAGAATCCTGTTTTCTTACAGATCTTCCTCATCACCAAAGCCCAAAGGGAAGAAATAAAATAATTACCCAGGAGACATGGAAAGCAGGTCTTCCTAAATAATGTGTTTCTCAGCTTGCAGCTCCTTGAAAAAGCTGCAAACGAGCTCCTGGGTCCTTTGCAGAAAGGATGGGACAAACCAGGACCCAGAACCCATCTGGGGTTCTGCTACCCAGAGCAGCATCTTCAGCTCCACCTGAGCCTGAAAATAAGATTTTGTACACGGGGGAAAAAGCCCCAAAATCTCTGTCAGCCATCCCTGCAACACACTTCTTCACATTTCCTAATAGCCTTTTTGCAGAGGTTATTATTGAGTAATGCCTATTTTGTTGAAAAATTGCATCATAAACAGCCAACGGGGAAGGAAATAAATAATTGCTAATAAATGTCAAAGCAGATTAGCAAACCAGAAAGGCCAAGAAAGAATGTTGGAGGTTTGGGGTGGGGTTTTTTTGTTGGTTTTGGGGTTTTTTTTCTTTTGTCTTGGAAAATAACTGCAGGGTTCTTGCAAAGATTATTTAATCAAAACTATTCCAGTGCCTTGCAGAGGAGTTAATGCTTTGTCATTTCCTCAGACTGGGTTAAAATGCTGTCTGACTCCTCTGTTTTCTGTAGCAAGCCTGGAGAACAGCCTTTTCTTCTGTAAGACAAGGAAAAGAAGTATTTTAAAAAAGTAATAAATACAATGATGGGTTTCTACTGAGCACATCAGGATCTCAGAGTACTGGAAGCGAAGGACTCTACCAGGCTCCAGCGTTGGGAAATTTGGGGGGGTTTATTAGATCTCCAGAGCTTGAAATTACAAAAGAAAAAAAGTGCATCTCTCTGATGCTGAGCAAAAAAAATTAAGTTTCCAGCTCCCTTCAAAGCAAAGTGAAGGGGGTAAAATAGAATTTAAAGGCTTAAATAAACTGCAGGCTCATATAAAAATATATTAAAAAAAAAAGAAAAAAAAAACTTTAGCAAATAATAAAGATTTAAATGCTGTTACTTGGTGCATCACTGACACCCCAGGCCATGCATCCTTGTTCCATCCCTTTCTGGAAGGAGACACAACATATGATCTGGCCAACACAACCCTTCGGCTGCCCCTTTGATTTAAAGACTCATTAACACCGGGGCAAAGCCCAGCGTTCCAGAACGGCTGCTGGGAGCTGTAAAAGTGACTTACAGTGAAGCAGACAGGGGGAAAGCGAGAAGAATGCCCACTTGATTCTGCTGGTGGACCCACCAACTCCACTCCCTAGGGTGTTACCCTTGCTCAGAAAGGGCTGGTTGCTGCAATGACCTCGGCTTTCAAAGTTCAGAAAGCTGGTGGGTTGTTTTTTTTAAAGAGTATGCAAAGAAATGGCCCAACACCAGCTACTTCAGCACAAATCCCAGGCAATTCATTTCTTTTTTCCTTATTGTCTCCTCTTTGCTCAGCAGAAACCCATATTTCCTTGCTCTTGTATTGAAATAAAAACCTCAAGAGCACAGAGGATGCAGAAATTCATCGCTACCGCTCTGCTTATTCCTCGTGGCTCCCCTTAACTAGTGCCAGCTCAACTTGTGGTTGAGATTACAGTGATAAATCACAAGCTGCTCTTTGAAATAACAGCTCTGATTTCACCCAAGTGCAAGGAAGAAGGACTGGAGGGTTGTGCAAGGTGAGAGGGTTGGGGCCGTGATGGGCTCAGCGGTGGGTCAAGGGGACCTGGACAGGAACGCACAACCTCAGGCATGGCACGAGGTCATCAAGGGATTCATTGAGTCCAACCCCTCTGCCAAAGCAGGTTCCCTAGAGGAGGTCACACAGATCAGTGTCCAGATGGGTCTGGAATATCTCCAGAGAAGGAGACTCTCCAAAAAGAAGGAGACTCTCCAAAACAAAATCTATGGGTATAGAATAGACTAGACTTTGCACCTCTGGTCCCCAAGAAAGCAGCCCCTCACCCACCTGTTGAGCTCTGAGGAGCACACAGGGGTGATGCAAACGGGTGACACCCCATTAAATCCATGCACAACAGCTACCAGCCTCCACCATTTCTCCTATTGAGCCTCCCTGAGCAGAAACAACCCCTTTGACACTCAGCTCTTCCGTTAAGCCGGACCGAGTTTCACCTCTTATTTCAGGATCTTCTGAAACTTGTGCCCATATTTTTAGCCCATCCTCCCCTTTGCAGCTGCTCTGGCTGTGAGACCCTCGCAGGACGCCTGCGGCCAGGCAGTATTTTGGGGTATTTTTAGCCATGTCCATCTGCATCAGGCTGGGTTGGGTTGAAGATGTGTGTGGTTTGAGCATCTGCGAGCGAGACCGGCCGGGCAGGAGGAGCAGAAACGGTTCCAGGGTTTTTTGGCCGTGGCCAGTCTCAAATGTGGAAGTGGCTCCTCGATCCTGGGGTCGGGGAAGGTTAAATTAAGAAAAGAGCCACTATGGCTGGTGTGCAGCTGAGGCCAAGCTCACTGGTGGGATGAGGGTGATGGAGCTGCCTTTGTGCCCAAATCCATGCGTGTCAAAGGCCTAACGAGGCAGAGGGTGAAGATAAAGGGGAGATTTCTCCTCTTTGATATGACCTGCATGTCTCATCCTGTACCTCTCAGCATCACTGTCAGATTGCCCAAGCCCTGATGCAACCAGGGGTACTGGGGCTCACCCCCCCATCTTTGCCCTCCAAAGGGGCACCCATGAGAGATGCAAAACCCCTCAGAGCCAATGGCCCCAGTGCTTCCCCTTTCTCAGAATAAAGTCTGATGTTTCTCCAAACAACAATACACTAAAAAACCAAACCCCAAAAAGCAATGCTGGAACTTTTACTTTCTTCGTGCCTTTTTAGGTGAGTTTTTGGGTGGGATTTGGGAAGTTGCCCAGGTTCAGTAGCTTTCGACTTCATGTTTTCACTTTTTGAAGTCTTCTGCTGTGACTAATATCTCCCTGCCTGTAAGACACTACCTTGCCCTGGAAATACCCACTGGTACATGGAAAATAACCTACACAGGAGTCTCTGTTTCCCTGAAATTCTCACCAGAGTCCCCAGGGGTTGGTGGGAGCTGAGAGACCACAGGTTGGGTGTGAGCCAGCCCTCACATCGGTGGGGACCTCAGCACCTCTCCAGAGGTGGTGGTCAAGGCCAGTGGTGATACTTCCAGGTGTAGCCCTATGTGTTGGCTTCCTGACCTCACTGATGCTGCTTTCCCATCACCTAAACCTCCATGAGGACATGGGAGTCAGTCACCCAGAACTTCATCCCCACTGAGCGATGCGGGTTGCAGCCTGGCATCACCTTCACCACCATCAACCCAAGGGACGCCCATGGAGTGCTTGGTGGACATTCCACCCCTAGACTGGTCACCCAGAGCTACCCATCCCAAGCACTGATGTTCCCACCACCTCAACTGGCCCATTACCCCACAGGCATCTCTCCATGAGGCATCTGAGCCTGCTGTGACCCCAGTTTTACACACCAGAGCCAGGCTTTCGCACAGCCGCTCCGTACCGCGACGGCGGCTCTTCCCTTCGCCCCAACCCTCTCACTTCCTAGCCCAACAAGAGCGTGTGCTTGTCTTCAAAGCACAAGGCTTAGGATTTATAAATAAAAGAAATAAATAAGGCTTTTTTTCTTCTGTTCAAAATTAGCCCCTGGCAGACAATATGTACAAGCAGTGAAAGACTTGGTTTCCTGTCTGTTTGTCGAGGCTCCTAAGAAGCTTCCTCTGTATAACAAACCCGGCCGGAGGGCGGAAAGGGTAAGGACCGAACTGAAACGTGTAAAAGCCAGATTGCACAACACCCCTGGCCACCAGCAGTCTCTGGGGCTCATAATCTGGGTTGGGGGGGGGGTGGCATGTGGGATCCAGGAGGCTGGGGGTGCAAAGTGTCCTCTTCACCCACCCACCCAGAGAAGTTTAAGAGCCCCGTCAAGCCGTCGTCTGCGAGCATCGGCATGGGACTGCGCTGTGGAGGTGCAGGCTCGGTCCCAAAATAGTTCTTCAGATCCACAAATGAGTCATTTGATTTCTTGACCAAAAATATCTTCCTCCTCAGAGCATGGGTCTGAAAGGAAGAGACGGACGCCGCCCGCGCCGGGCGCTGCTCCGTGATGCTACCCCGGAGAAGCGCAGCCAGCGCCGGAGGATCCGTAGCCCAGAGGATGTTTGGGAGGATAATCCCTGCCAGGAGTGTGGGAAGAGCCAAGCCAGCGCTGAGAATGATGACTCAGCGTTGTTCTTGTGGTATTTCTGGCTTGGCCAGAAGTGGGAAGTGTCAGAAATCTCATGAGAGGCAGCTTGGCCTTGTGAGATTTCCAGCTATTTTGCAAACCCCTTGAGACCTGGATTCAGATTTCTCCCTCATTGCATTGTTTTATTGTCCCCCTTTTGCTGTAAGAGGGGACAGCTGACTACCCCTGGTAGTAGGATGGGGTAGGAGCACAAGGGTTAATACACTATCCCACCCTGCAACCTCCTGCACCAAAAAATGGTGAATAAAAATAATAATAATAAGGACAAGGAGTCAGCAGCAAAAAGGAAATATCTCTTTCATTCACTGGCACACTCAATATGGCAGGAAAAAATAATCCCTCCTCCTCAGGTCTGCAGCTTGTCATCACAGTGTTTATGGACTAAGCAAAGTGTGGGAGCCAAGGGAAGCTTCTTCATGAACCATTAACTCTCTGAAGGGCAAAGATTGGTTCTGCTGTCCCCAAGGTCATCTCCCACACCTCTGCCCAGCAGGTCAGGGCTTTGGAAAAGCACTTTTGTTTCCTCCAGGCTCAAAAATCAACGTTTGGGCAAACTGCCCCTTGGAGCTCTGCTGGGGATGGGCTAAGTGTGGAAACTGTGGAGCTGAAGAGAATCAGAGGCAAAAGCTTTCCCTGCCTTTTATTCTGAATCTCAAGTGGACAAAGATGCTCTCAGCCATAACCAGTTCCCCTTTCTATCGCCTCTTGCCTCCCATCTCACCCATGCAAACAGGGATGCTAAGCACACCGATGGACCGAGGAGCCTGCAAACCCTCAGTTTCCTCTCCAAGTACATATCTGCCACTTCTGAGCAATCCAGCCCTTCCAGGGGAGAGACAATGACACAAAAAAACTCCCACCCCCAGCCCTTATCACAGAAGCATTAAACAACCAGCCTGCTCTGGGGAGCGATGAAATTGCTTTGCAGGCGTCCCCATCACGTGCAGGTGAAACTGGGGACCCACAAAGCCACCAGCTAAAGGGTTTTTGCATCAAGATGTTGCAAGCCTGATGCTGAGGCTGACCTCTTTTCTTGGATCTTCTCTGACTTCCCTGGGAGGAGAAGGATCCTCAGGCAGGCACTGGGATGGGATGATTTGTCCAGACAGTTATGGAAAGGAACGCAGAGCCCCTGGGATGTCCTTATGGGACGTCCAACCTATCAATGGTTGTCAGACACTTAATTGCTGTTAAATTCTTTGAGTTTACCACTGGGGAGCAGCTGGTGGTACCCCAAAACCAGGTAGCCTCCCAGGAAGAGGGAGATCTCCAGCTGGTGAGCAAGGCTGAGCAAGACAGGGGTCTCTTTGAGGTCCTGTGCACAGAGCCCCGGCACGTTTGGGAGCCAGGTGCACTCCAGGGGACATCACTGGCTTCCTGAGCAGAGGGTTTGCAGGTGCTTCCTCACCAGCACCAAGAACCCCTCGAAGCCCACAGCAACCAGAAATAACAGTGGGACAGGTATGAGCTGCATCTTCCTCGATGCTTCGGCTCTGCCTGATCTCAGAAGTCTCAGAAACGCTCCGTTCCTTCAACCCCCCCTGGAGATAGAAAATATAACAGAGGGGATGAAGAGGAGGCCAAAACTCAACCCCACTACTAGACACCAGAGAGTCCACCCACAAGGAAAAGAGGCTTGAGGGCTCACAAGGGTTTTCACCCTCCGAGGTCTCGTTGCCAGCCCTGAGAAAGGCGAAGCAAACGGGGGAGTTTTGGGTCAGGTCGGGTGCTGACAGGAAAGCGGCTCACGCCCGACTTCTCCCCCCCGGCGAAATGTAAATCAGCGCCGAGGCCACCAGCCCCGGGACGGACCCCAACGCTGTCAGTCACCAGGTCTCTCACCAAGTCACTTTTTCTGCCAGAATTTTTCAGGAGGAAATTCTGATTTTTAAAGCAGGGGCAACCCCCTCCGTGCTCGGAGTCCCACAGCGGGAAACCAAAGAGCTGAAATCTCGATAAGCGTCACGCAGATTAATTAATTCCTGGCAGAAGTCAAAGTCCAAGTTCAGACCTAAGGCTCAGTTTATCATCAGAGGGGATGGATCTGATCCCAGGGACGTGGCTCATCCCAGCAGGAAAAGTCCTGCATCCTTAGGGAGCTTTGGTCAAGCAAAATAAAATATTTATTTGCTGATTTCTGCTTTTGGGTGCACACGGGGGTGGTATTTTGTGTGCCAGAGCTCATTTGTTTAATTTTAATCTATTTACTTCTCAAAATCTGATTTTAAGCCAGAATCCCACTTGAAGTCAAGCTGCAGGTGGAGGCTGTAATATAAATAACTGAAAAAAAAAACCAAAAAACAAAAAAAGGGAATAAAAGGGGTTACCAGGCATTTTCACAGCTTGTTTCAGTGAAACTCCAGGTTTTGTCAGTGTACAAAACTGAGAGCATCTCTCAGTGTTGGGGGGCAGTGGGGGATTTTTCTATTTTTTATATCAGCTTTGAGGATTTTCCAAGCCTGAGCCTTTTGTAGGCAGTGAGGTTATTTTGAAGCCAGCTGAAATAACTGGATCTGCAGCCTCGAGGAGATGAGGAGTGTGATGGAAGGATGCTGGGCTTGAGGAGGGTTGGGTCTGCCCCAAATCCACCCTGAGAAAAGCTGATTGAACATACAGGGCAGAGCAGAGGGGCTGGCCAAGAGCACATCCTACCCCACTGAAAAAAAGAAAAAACCCACCCCAAAAAATTGCTAAAATTGGTAAAATTTCAGAAAATAAATAGAAGAGAGATGATCAACTCACAAATACTCCTGGTCTCAAGTCAAAAACAGCGGTGTGGTAAAGTCAGGTCAGACCAGGGTCAAGGGTAGAGTGGCAGGTCCATGGGCCACCACGGGCTGGGTTCCTGGAAAGGCAGGATTGTTCCCAGCTATGGCTGGACCTGAACATTTATGGCATGCCAATAAAAGAGAAAACAAATGGTCCCATTCATTCCCATCCTCCTGCTTTAAGATCTGGTCCTGCCTTGAACATCAGATCACCTCTCTGGCAAGACCTCAGCATCCCCCGGTGACGGCCGTGCAAATCAAGGGTGAATTATTAAATTCACCCATCTCATTTCCAACCTTATCTCCTCTGGGAGTGATAAGACACATGATATCTCAAGGAATGAGATGTGATGCATCAGCTCCTGCTGAATTGACTCCTGGTTGTTTGGAGATGAACGAACTCATGGCGGTGCAAGGCGATAACCGGCGTGAGTGGCACCGGATGATTCAGGCTCTGGCAAATAAACCATCACACAGGGGCAAAGCTTTGGCTGGGGTTGATGCTGCCATGTAAAAACGCTCCTTAGGCTGCAGTCAACATTTCTGGCATTTCTCACCTGGGAAAGGGGCTGCTATAAACTAGCTCAGTTTCATAAAAAACAGGGTGAAATCCTCAATTTTCCGCTATCACACGTAAAATGTTTCAGCTACTCGAGGGTCAAGGTGAGAAAGGAGGATGAGAGAAGACATGGCAGCCCATGCAGTGATGAGAACAGCCACCACCTCTCCTCCAGCTCTAACTGATGTTGTCATTTTTACCATAAATTAATAAAACCAAGGCAAGGTTTTGCTTTCAAGCTCCTGCTTTTCGTGACAGCATCTGCAAACCCTCAGCGTTGGGTCCCCACACCAAAACACAGTTTCAGACTCACGTCCATACGAGCTCCAAGCCAGGTTTGTGCTAACAAACCAGCCCAAACCAGCTACCCCAAACCCTCCTGCAATGGCAGCTCTGGGTTTTGTGGCTCTCCTCCAGGGTGAGAAGAGGCTTCTATCAGAGAGGTTGATAGAAGTCTCTTGAAGAAGCCTTGATAGTTGTCTTGTTGACAACTAACAAGAGTTTCTCCATTCACAACCATCTTCCAGTGCTTTTTCTAGTCACCCTAAGCCATTGCCCTCCCAGAAAACCATTTTCCCCCAAGCCATCACTGCTATGTACTTCATCAGAAGACACAACCCAAAGAGAAATAGGTTGTCAAACCTTGCAGAGGGGTTTCCAGGGGGTGCCTGATAGCTGTCCTGGAGGACTCTCACCAATCCTGCCCTGCTCCACCCCATGGCTCAGCTGGGGCTCGGTGTTCCTCCTGGGGGAGTTGCACAGCGTGACTTTGCCCAGCACAGTTGCTGTAAAGCCCCTCAGTTTCTCACAACCCACGGTGAAGCTATAATTACACCAGAATTTCCAGTCTCTTGTGAAGACTGAGAGTTTCCCACATCCACCCTGAGAGCAGAGCCATACAGCCTGGGCACAGAAGGTTCATTTTCCCCACTGTGCTTGGCCTGAGGTTGGTCTCCTGCTTCATCTCAGCCCCACCGAAAGGAGACTCAGCACCATCGCTCGCTGCGGCCAGGAAAGAGGAACCGAGGCACCGGAGATGCTCTCAGGCTCATCAGGAGGAAACCAGGAGCTTCTTCATTTTCCAGGAGCAACCAGTGCTGTATCCTGCCCAATGGGGATAACCCCATCTCTCCACCCCTCTCATAGTCCACCACTTCAGAGGGGCTGGCCACCACACCCACAAGAAAGTTAAGGGCATTACAGATGTCCATGGAGAAGAGTTGTGCTGGGGTCTATGTCCCACCATGTTGTAGGCACAACCTGTGGGCCAGGCTGTCCCTCAGCCTCTGTTTTTTTTGGGTTCAGCTCCTTCCTCTCCCAGAGATCTGTTGACTGATGGTGGGTGTAGGACCTGGGCTCAGTGGTCATTCGGCAGGGCTCAGTATGGCAAATATTCACCCTTCTCCATTGCCTTCTTTCCACCAGCTCCTCCTCTGCTGCATCCATCATGAATCTTCCTCTCCATTCATCATCACCTCTCATTTCCCCCACCTTTATGACCTTCTGCTTGGTGGTGAAGACCACAGCCCCCCTCCCCAACTACGAGACTCCCTCCTCTGGGCTCTCCTTGCCCTCACTGGTGACACCACAAGGAAACATTTCCCACCACCTTTTCCTTCCTTGCCTCAAGTGTGACCAAGTGGTCCCTTCCCTTCTCCATCTGAAAGCACACTGCCCCTGGACACAGAGCTGCGAGGTTTTGTCTGTCTCTTTGAGAACTGGGTCTCCTCCAGACCTCAGGAGCAACCTGGGATAGGACAGGAGGTCATGGTGGTAGTGACCATTTAGGAGCAAAGAGAAAACTCCAGAGCAGGAGCCTGGTTGGAAGCAGCAAAACAAACCATCAAACTAAATATTCATGATTTTTTCATGAAAGAGGTGTCCAGACCTTCCTCCAAAATAAAACCAGACTATCTCTTCTGGGGAAGAAGTGTAAAAAAAAAATTCCCCAGACTGATCCCTCTTGCTATCTTCTAGCCATGCTTGCCAGGGAGACCAACCTGCAGACACGTCACCTTTTGCATGTGTCCATGAGCCAGATTTATCTCAGGGAGAAGTGGTTTCATCTCAAGAGAAATACAGAACAGAAAGATCCAGGCAAGGGAATCACTTCTTTCAAACCACTGTGCTTCTGCCACATACTCTGGTCCCCCTCACCCCACACCTCCTTCTGGGGGCTACAGTGACCATGGAACAGGGACCATGGATGTGCAAACAAAATGCTGATTTTGGTAGGAACCTCGATGGGATCCTTGAGAAGTTTTGGGTCCTGGGATGGATTTGTGTGGTGTTTTCTTAAGCCACAAGGCTCAGTGGAGAATAGGGCTGTTGGGTGTGGGAGAAAAGTAGGGCTGAATGAGAAGGGCATCTTTAGATTGACCATTGGAGGTGGCTTTGATGGCATGGATAGACTGAGGTGACATTTGGTGGCCTCCAGACACGGCTGCTCCAGCTTGGCGTGGATGGAGATCTAGCTCTGGTGCACCAAGGCATCTGATATCAAGGGAATGTGTGTTTCCCTTACAGCCCCCATGAGCAAACAGACTAATTACCAGCTCCAGTTTCTGAGAGCACCTCACCTGGAGCCATGCTGGGATGCTCTAGATGAACCTATGGTCTAGAGGTGGACTAGGCAGAGATAGGTTGCACTCGATGATCTTAAAGATCTCTTCCAACCTTAGTGATTCTAAGATTCTGTGTTAGCTGGAGGGGTCACACTAGAAGATCTCCAGAGGCTCCTTCCAACCCTCACCATGATTCTGTGACATGCTGGAGGTGAATTTGGGCAAAACCTCCTTTGATGCCCACCAGAAGAAGGATGAGGACCCACAGCAATGGATATGATTGCAATCCCACTTCCTCCAAAATTCCAAAATCGTGTTATCAGTTGGAGTTCCCTGTAAAACACCCAGCACAAGTAAGGAAGCTTTATGTAAATCAGGAGAATCACAGTTTCACCAAGAGCTGGAGTGACTCTTCTGAACATCCAACTACTCCAACACATTGTGGGGGGAGGAAAAGAAGGAAAACCAATGTTCCTCCAGCTTGGGGGACTGTTTTAATTGCCACGTCACAAAGATATCTTTGTGCAACAGCCTGAAATGCCCTTCTGCTTCTTCCCATTTTCATGAGTGTTTTAGGGCTGAGTCCAAGTTCTTCCAAAATAACCATTCCAGTGAGCAGTGGAGACCCAGGTTACCTGGTGTCTGGGTGACACAAAAAGCCATCTGACCATGTTTGATGGTTCCAGACACTTCGGTGCATCAGGGTGTCCACGTTACTGCAAACAAATCACATGCACCAAAATAAGGCTCTGAGCAGGACACAACATCTCAGCACATGCAAACTCGGGGGGGCAGGGAGGGGATTTCAGCCTGGACCTCGTTTTCACAAAATTGGCCTTGTCATAAACCCAAAAGTCTGATAAAACAAGACAAGTGCCACCAAATTCCTTCTCATCCCTGTGTGTTTTGCAGCTGTGGGTTGTGTGGAGCCTGTTTTCATGACCTTGTTTCTGGTGCTCCAGCAAAGACTGGCAGGAGGAAGAGGTCATCTGTCAAAAATGGATCCAAAAAAGAAAATAATGAGTGGCTGTCAGGCTTGCTAGAGTTTGGGATCTCCTTTCCTTTGCGTGAGACCTTTCTGCAGCCAAGTGGAGCTTGAGGAAATCCGTAGTCTGGCTGTTTCCCCAACCTCAGAGACACAACTTCAGCCTCTTCATTCCTGGTTCTTCCCAGAGCCTCCTCTTTCACAGATGGAGCTGGGATGCCCAGAGCTGATGAGATGCCTTTGGACAGACCCTCCCCTCCCATTCCCTGCATAGGTCTGACTTAAGAGAAGTGGGGTTTGAGGCACCAACCAAGCCCCACCTGCCATACAAGGTGACCATCCAAAGCAAGCAGGAGGTGGAATCACAGAATGTCAGGAGTTGGAAGGGACCTTGAAAGATCATCTAATCCACCCCCCACTGCCCAAGCAGGATCATCAAGATTAGATCACAAAGCTCCACATGATGCCAGTCCCACCTCAAACAACGGTCCCAACCCTTTGAGCTGCACCACAGACAATTCCACTGAGGTGTCCTCATCTTAAGACCCAGCCAAAAGACTACAAACCCCTTGGGGATGGAGACTCAAGCCCCCCCAGCAGCTCTCCTGCCTTCTGGAGGGCATGGAGATGTCCTGCCACCGGTGCCCACGAGGAGGCTGCTTCCCATATTACAACACGCTCTCAGGAAGAGCCCAGAGATGCTCATCATGGCCAGGCTGCTGTGCTGAAATGGGGCATTGAGCAATCAAACCAGTTGGAAACCCTGGTGTCTAGAAATAAAAAGTGACTGTTTGTTTTCTAACGCCTGTGGGGGCCGGTGGGGGCCCACAGCAGGCGGCAGCAGGTTGGAGGAAGCAGCTGTAGATGGTTTGTGTTGTATTCCTGAGCAGTTCAACTGTGAGCTGGGACCTGAGATTGAGCTGTGGTCGTCCTTCTGCACAGGGCACTTGGCCTCCAGGGCTGGAGGGAGGTGGCTGCAAGGCTCTTGCTGTATCTCCAGGGTGAGATGGGTTAAATCTCGGGAGTTTTAGCTGAACTAAACCTCACCTTCCTTCTCTATCATAGAATCACTTGGGTTGGAAAAGACCTTCGAGCTCCTCGAGCCTGATCCTGCCCAGGCCACCTCTAGCCCATGTCCTTCAGCACCTCATCTCTTGGCCTTTCCAACCCCTCCAGGGATGGGGACTCCACCACTGCCCTGGACAGCCTGTCCCAATGCCTGACAACCCTTTCAGGGGGGAAATTCTTCTCATGGCCAACCTCAACCTCCCCTGGGGCACTTTGGGACCATTTCCTCTGTCCTGGCGCTTGTTCCCTGAGAGAAGAGACTGACCCCACCTCTCTGCACCCTCCTTGCAGGGACTTGCAGAGAGCCAGAAGGTCTCCCCTCAGTCTCCTTTTCTCCAGCCTCAAAAGCCTCAGAGCTCCCTCAGCCTCCTGGCAGGACTTGTGCTCCAGACCCTTCCCCAGCTCCCTCAGCCTCCTCACATGACTTGTGCTCCAGACCCTTCCCCAGCTCCCTCAGCCTCCTCACATGACTTGTGCTCCAGACCCTTCCCCAGCTCCATCACCCTTCTCTGGACACGCTCCAGCATCTCAACATCCTTCCTGGAGTGAGGGGTCCAAACCTGCACCCAGCACTCGAGGTGCAGCCTCACCAGAGCTGAGGACAAGGGAACAAGAGGAACTCTCCACACTGTATTTCAGGATTGTAGGAGGGATGGGAAGGGGCTGGTTGTCCTTGCAGACACTGGATTCTGCTCCTGAAGCCACAAGCAGTGTCCTTTCTGCATTTGTTGAAGGACACATCATGGGAAACCCCTACAGCACACTAAGGAATGAGACTGGTGACAACATTGGATAAAACCATTCCTTTGCTCCCAAGGAAAATGCTTCTCAGTGGCACAACTGCCTTCCAGCCATGACAAATGTCATGGACAAGGCAGACTTCAAACCCAAATAGCACCCAGCAAACCTGAGCAAAGCCTCAGGTGGGGGCTGCAGGGTTTATCAAGTCCTTCATAACACCCAGAGGTCAAAGCTGTCCATGGAATGTAGCCATGGAGTAGATGTCTTTATGTTGGAGGACTTTAGAGAGAGGGTCAATAGAAAACTCCCCCATATTGTCTGCCCTGGTCCACCCTTCTATGCAGGCTGATAGGATGATTGGGTAAGCTCATTGCTTCTTCCCAAACATGCTTGAGGAAAACCATGTATCTCCTGCAAGGAAAGGTCATGTTTCTTCCATGGAATCCTTCACCCTGCCCTTCTGCTCCTGAAGGCACGAGTTTAGCATGAGCATCTCCTAGAAAGTACCTTCCCATGTCCACAGGGACTACAGCCCTCTCCAGAGGAGCAGCAGGATCCAGTACCTGGGTTGGTCTTCCTGGGAAGTGAGGAAGAATTTCTACATCAGATGAGAGTCTGATGACACCACTGCTCCATCTCAATCACATGTTCAAGGTGTAGGAAACCACTCTGGAAAGAGCATCAAGCATTTTGGAGAGGACAGCCATGGAGCTTCTCCTTCATGCTGCCAGGATCACGCAGTGGAGCAGATGCAGCCTGTGCCACAGAAGCTATATGTGGTGGGTACTGTGTCCCCAGGATCTGGGGACAGGACCCTCATCTGGAAAAGACATGGGCAACTGTTTGGACCTGCCAACAGATGAACTGTAAGCGAAGAAGAGCTGAAACAAGGCACTGAAGTTTCACTTCAGCGATGCCGTGGAGAACCCAAGTGAACAGAAACCCATGAATGTGTTTGAGTCCCCACTCACCCAAAACCACTAAGACTCGGTGCAGCTGCAGTGAGAAGCTCACTGGGGCCAGATGAGGTGCAGGGACAGGTGCCAGGGATGCATAGAATGCCTCTGGGTCAGGATGCTCCCGGACACAACCAGCACCAGCTCCCCTTGCCAGGGCAGCAGGGATGGCAACATCTGCCTGGCCAAGAAGTTTGGGAGAAAGGATGAGACATGCAGAAATCCCTCTTAGCTTTTACAAAGGCCACCATGAGTGTGGTGGAGCAGAGCATCCCATCATGCAACCTGTCCAGTTACAAGACCTGTTCCCATCTGCCAAAGCATCACCAGTCCTTCACCTGTGAGCGAGCATCAGCCTCAGGTTTCTCTTGTGCTGGATTTTGGGGGTGAGGCAGAGTTGGGAAGCCCATCTGGGGCCAGACATTAGGCACAAACCCAACTGCAAGTCCTACCCAAGCAAAAAAGGGGACCCCTTGCCCACAGTCATGCACCCACACTGTCCTCCTCCCATCCCACCTCTGCCACAAGACCCTTTCCCATGGATTCCTCCTCAGTCCCTCTACACCCATCAGCTGTCCCCTCTCAGACATGGCTTGGAAGCTCTTCAGAAGTTGTGCTGCTGGTCTTTGGATGGAGTAAGGCACAGCATGGTCCTAAACTGAGCTCTGAGGCACCATGTCAGCATTAAAAATAACCAGTGTGGCTGAGTCCAACCAAAGGCACCTCTGGTCCCCACTGCTCCTCCGTGGTCTTGGGGTGGAAATTGAAAGAGCCCTGAACACGAAGCAGGTGGCTCCAGGCACATGTTGGTGGTTTCTGAGGAAGAACTTGCACCAGGACACGTGTGGTAACTGCAAGCAGTGTTTAGGGTATCCCAGCCTACAGCCCATCATGTGCTTCACAAGTGGGCACATGTTGTTCCAGCACAGAGCAGGTGCCTTGCTCCCACCTCCTGCCCTGTCAGTCACCTCACCCGAGGGGAGATGCTCCTTCCTCGTGCTCCAAAGGAGAACCAGGGACTGGAAGAGGGTAAAACCCAGAGGGGATCTCCGTGGTGGTCCTCAGGAGGACCAGGGAAAGGCTTGGGATCAGTGTTGATGGTGCAATCTCCACTTCCATGACCAAGCATCCCACAAGAGCTTCAGGACTTGGGGCTTTGTTGCACTTGGGATCCTGGTGCATCCTCAAACACCTCTGCAGCCATCTCCACTCATGAGCACCAAAGCCATGTGCTACAACACCTGCAAGGGACCTGCACAAGGGCACAGGCAGAGCTCCAAGCACCCTACCCAACAGTCAGGCCATGGAGAAGCACTTTGGGGCACCACTATGGGTGCCCCAAAGTGCTTCTCCATGGCCTGACTGTTGGGTGGGGTGCTTGGAGTTCTTTAGCTCGAGGTGCAGGGCTTCCCTTAATCCTAACATGCAGCTGCAAAGTTTCAGATGCATCTTCCATCTCAGAGTCCTTTCTGGGTGCTGTCAGCTGTGTGTCACCCACTGGGCACCCACCACTCTCTGGGCCAGAAGCTGTAACTGCTTACACTGGAGGGAGAGGAGGGGGTCACCTCGAGTCCCAAGAGAGATGAACATTTAATGGTTTCAGGGAGGCTTCACCTTCTCACCCCAAACCAGACAGAACCACCTCCCTGCAGAGGGGAGCTGTGGTCAGCTTGCTCTAGCTCAGGGTCTTCACATCTTAACCATGCCCTGACCACACACTCACACTTGGGGAGGGGTCTCTCATTTACAGAAAAAGACAAAGCAGCACAAAAGGGCTGCCAAGCAGAGGAGACAGCTTTGAACCCACCTCCTGAAGAGGCTCAGCCTCCAGCTGCCAGGATCTCCAGGCATCCCCTTCTCACATGCCTACACACATGCCCAGGTACCAAGGTCACCCCACCAAGATCAGCATTTGGCAGGACTGACCAGCACAGAGCAGAGCCTGCTGGTGGGAAGGAGCTGGACCTCATGTTTGGCCTTCACAGGGGTTCCTTCCAGAACCTCTTGCCCCAGACACAGGCTCAAGATGAAGACAGGTGCTCAACCTGCCCTGCTGCCCCACAGACTCTGTTTGACCAAGCAGATGGTCTTTCTGCTGTTGGTTCTCCCCAAACCCTGAGAAAGGTGGATGAAAAGGGTGGGGAGAGGGTCCAGCAGGCAACAAAGGGGGAAGGGGCCACAGCAGGACCACAAATAACCATCTCCCAATCCCAGGACCTTGGAATGTCACAGCAAAGCACAGCACAGCAGCCAAGGAGCAGGGGGGTCTATCTTCACACCCCCTTGAGCAAAGGCTCTCCAACCACTACTCTCCTCCCTCCATCACATTTAAACATTCTGGTTCATTCCTCTCCAGCCCCAGAGATGAAGTCAAGCAGTGAGATGACACCAGAGGCTCAGCACAAACCCACCATAGAGAAGACCAGGAACAACTCAAGAGTTACCAGACTCTTCCCACCAGAAGACAGGACACCACAGAGAAGACCAGGAACAGCTCAAGAGTTACCAGACTCTTCCCACCAGATTCTTCCCAACAGAAGGCAGGACACCATAGAGAAGACCAGGAACAACT
>VXBZ01011472.1:1148-14387 GCA_013399135.1 Heliornis fulica | reverse complement strand
GTGGGGGGGGGCGGGGCCAGCAGGGGGCGGGGCCAGAACAGGGGCGGAGCCGTGAGGTCCGGCACTGCCCGAGGTTCGGCCGGCTGCAGCCCCCGGCGGGTCAGGGATCCCCATATCGGTCCAGTCCCAGTCCCGGACCAGTCCCCCCAGTGCCACATTGGTCCGTCTCCGGTTACCGGCCAGTCCCTCGAGTCCCAGACCAGTATGCCCAGTTAAAAAACAGTCTCCCCAATCCCAGACCAGTCTCCCTAATCCCAAATCAATCCCTCCCAGTTACTGACCAGTCTCCCCAGTCCCAGATCCGTTCATCCCCAGTACCAGATCAGTCCATACCCAGTCCCAGATTGGTCCATCCCATTACCAACCAGTCTCTCCAATCCCAGACCAGTATCCCCAGTCACCAACCAGCCTCTCCAGTCCCAACCCTATCTCCCCCATCCCAATCCAACCTCCCCATCCCCAAACCAGTCTATCCCTGGACACTTTCCAGCTCCCTCCCAGATCACCCCTTGGGGACGGATCAATCCCTCCCTCTCCACCCCCAGCCAGGATCGCTGCCCCAGCACCCCCCAGTACCCCCAGTCCATCCCAGACGCTCCCATCCTGGGTCCCACCTCCCGTACCAGTACATGAAGGACCATCTACAGCCTTACTTCAGATGGGTGGAGTGTGAGGGGGTGTTTTTTTGGGGGATTACCGGATTACACGCGTGTTCCTTGGAAGAAAACCATAACTACTCCCATGTGGGTAACACAGAGCGATGGGAAATGTATGGAGCAGCACAGATGGGATCATAAAAATAACGATCTGAGGAACACAACCTCCTCTGTCAGCTCTAATAAATAACAGCCCTTGTTTTTAAACACCCACCTGATCCCAATAGGATCCCCTGGGAGATCTGGGGAGAGCCAAAACCACCTTTTGCAACCAGAGACGGGCAGGAGGGTTATTTCTTTTTGATATTGGTGAGAAAACGGTGAAGCTTTGCTGGGGGAGGTTGCATGGTTGAGACCTGAGCCTCTGGTCCTGCCTCCCTGTGCTGGCTGGAGATCCCCCATCCCCAGGGAAAAAAAAAATTAAAAAAAAAAAAGGTTATTTTGTAATAAAAAATAAATCTGGCAAATTTGGGGATATTTTAAAGGGATTTCTTCAAATTGAGTCTTTCCATCCCTGCTACCAGCAGGGTGTCTCCATCGCTTCTGGATTACACAGGCAGCCTGGAAAGGTGAAATCCCAGTTTCCAGGGATGAGGGGGAATCCCAGTGGGAAAAGACTAAAATAATACCCACCCTCCCCTCCTTAAAAATGTGGGGTTTATAATTATTTTACAGCCTCTCGATGGGCTGGAAGGGAGCAAGATGCCCCACAGCCCCTGCCAGCGTCTGGCAAGGGAAAATACGTAACACTCCCCGCGGCGGGCAGCGGCGGCGCTGGGAATTTCTTGCAAAACCGTTTCCCCGTGTTCGAGCATCACCCTGGGAAGCTCATTCACACTTCAGCTGAGCCATTATCCTCCTGCCAGAGGCACCAGGCGTTGGGGAGGGCTGATGAACCGCGGGAGAGCTGAGCACCGAAGCGGGAAGAGCTCTAAGCAGTGGAGAAAAAAAAAAAAATTGGGAATCAGCCCAGATTTCCCTTTTTCAGGGTTTGCTTTTCAGAAGTTTTAAAAATCCCACAGGTCCCACTGAAGCAGGACACGTTGGAAAAAAAAAATGTAATTCCCCCAACCTGAAATTTGGGGGGAAATTTGGTTTAGGAGATGCTGTTTGGGCAATGGTTGCCATGGTGATGCTGCAGCTTGTGGGGCGCATCCCTTGGGATTCCCAAAATTCAGGGGGCATTTCCAAGGATAGAAGCTGGTGTGGTCTTGTGGTTCCTCAGGGAATATTGAAGCTCTGGGACAGACCAGTTGTGGGGTGGGAAGGGGAAGAACCACCCCAAGCTGGTGCAGGTGATGGGACATCAGTGCTCCACTGAGGTTATCACACCTACAGCGAATCTAATTTCTCCTTATCACATATCTCCGATGACTTCCTATTAACACCAGAAACCAACTTTCTTCTCTTTTTTTTTTTCCTGTGCACAAGTTCCATTTTTCTGCTTCCTAAAATGATAACAGAGCCATAAAATACAATATGATAGAAAGAATTTCTTCACCAAAACAGCTGTTGGGGTGTGGGACAGGCTGCCCGGGGGGTGGTAGAATCCCCGTCCCTGGGTGTATTTAACAGATGGGGAGATGAGGTGCTTGGGGAGATGGTTTAGGAGAGGACAGGGATGGTTGGACTCGATGGTCTCAAAGGTCTTTTCCAACACAGTCTATTCTGCCCTGGTAAGATCCCACCTGGGATATTGTGTCCAGTTCTGGGCCCCTCAGTTCCAGGAGGACACAGAACTCCTTGAAAGAGCCNTTTCCCTGTGAGGGTGCCAGAGCCCTGGGCCAGGCTGCCCAGAGAGGTTGTGGAGTCTCCTTCTCTGGAGACATTCAGACCAATCTGGACACGTTCCTGTGTGATCTAATCGAGGTGATCCTGCTCAGGCAGGGGGTTGGACTGGGGAACCTTTGGAGGTCCCTTCCAACTCCTGACATTCTGTCTGATTCTGTGACCGGTTTACATGACTTCCCCTTCACTCCATCAACAACATTTATGGTCCTTGATGTCAGGAACCTCTTTCCCATGCAGGCACGAACCTCCACATACTTCTGCATAGGATAACAGACAGCAAAAGGACCTTTTTCCCAACCTAAGACAAGGAAAAGCCCCCATGATTTGTTTGAGGTTTTTTTTCTTGGAATCCTCCCCATTATAGCTAAACATTGGGTCTTAAACCTTTTAATTTTGCTGGTGGTTCTCATCAAGAAAACAGAAAACAGGACACACTGGTGGAGAGGTCATGTCAGTTCATCCCTCTGTTCCCACCAGGATTACTGCAAATTGAGACCAGCCATCCTCATGATTTTAATCACTCTCCTCTTCGTTAGGAGTTGGGCAAGTCACCTCTGATGCTGTCACACTTTGACTACCCAGAAACTTTCATTAAGGGAATTCCTAGAAATATTTTACGTGCCCTTTTTTGTTTTCTTTCTCTCTTTCTCAGAACAGACTGTGGAGCAGATATTTTGAGAAGCCAAGTGAGGCTTTTATAGTAAAAGACTGAGATTTTGAGGAAGATTCGATGTTTTAAATGTAGAAGGGCTGCATCAGTGGGGCTGGGATCCCCCTCATAGGATGGATGTGGGGAGTCCACGCTTTAGAAACATGCTGTAGGAGTTTGGGATGGATAAAGGGAGTCAGTCATGGTCTTTCAGTATTAAAAATGCTGTTGGAGATGTTCAGCATTAAGCTGGTTGTGAGTTTAATGGAGCGATTGGCTTCTTTTGCAACCGGGGACATTCAGATTCGGCAGCAGGGGAAACCCAAAACCACTCCAGCTCCAGGGATGGAGGTGGTGGGGATGGGCAGCCTCCAGCACTGCTGGATTTCCCCCTCCCCAGAGGGGGTGGGTGAAGAAAAATACCAGACAGACCATCTGCCAAGGACAGGCTGGACCAGGAAAGTCCAGACACCTTGAGGGGCATCTGCAGCCCTGAGAGAAGCTCAGGCTCTGGCCACTATCCCCATCCCACAGGGTGACAGCTGGGCTGGGCAGCACACCCACAGCCCAGGACCCTTCCTCCCTCCTTGGAGCAGTCTCACAGGCTGCATCATCCCCACCACCACCCCATCATCTTCTTTGCAAAGCAGAAGACAAGGTGGTCTCTCCCCATCTCATCCTTTGCTCTGCCTGCATTGGCATCTCTGTGCCCTGCAGTACCATGCTGCTGGAGAGAGGAATGGGGCTTGGTGCCACTACAGGGAGGGGGTGGAAGAGTGGCCAGGAGCCACTGGGGAAGAGGACAGAGCAAGGCAAGGGGACAGAGCAAGACACTACCATTGATTAACCAGATTGCCCAGAGGTATACTCAGAGGGTCTGTGCATCCTGACCACCCCCAGCCCCTCACCAGCCTTCTTGGCTGCCTCCTGCCCCAGACACCAACCCCTGTGGATGTTTGGCAGAGTTTTCCAAGCTTCTGCCTTGGAGCAGCCAGCTGCTTATCTGCTCATCCATCTGCTTCTGCCGGTGCCACCTGCGTGGTTGGGGAGCGAGTAAGTGGGAGCTGAGGAGCGGAGCCAGGAGCTCTCCCTGCTCCCCAGCTGCTGCTCCTTCTGCCTCTGCTCCTGCTGGGCCAGCAACCCCTGCAGGTCCTCCTGGTCCTTGAATGGGTTCCTGCCGTAGTCGTGGAGGATCCAGGCGCGGTACTGCCGGGACAAAGCCAAAAGAGGTTGTCAGGTTCACCGGGGGGGGCTGAGACACCCCCAGCTCTCAGGCTGGGGCTTGCATAAGCTCGGGTAGAAAGCAGCAAGCTGAGCACGGGCAATGCCTTCTGCATCCCAGCCGCAGCCCCAGACGAGGCCAGGGGATCCCCAGCCACAGCCAGCAAGCAGAAAGGTCCCGGTTTTGCAGGAGCTCACACGCCAGGCGACATGGCCACATTGTAGGAGAGATGTGACGGTTCCACCCGAGCGCTCCCCGCACCCCCCAGCCCCCAGAACTGGCAGCAGATGGACCCGGAGAGCTGGCAGCATCCTCAGATTCTCACACCGGCTGTGGTCAGGACAGCAGCTTTATTTACATCACCAAGAAGCTGCTGCTATTCCTTGTGTGCCCAAATTCCTGTAAGAAAAGCTTTCCCCCTGTGTCCTCCCCACTGTGACAGCACAGGGACAGGCTGGACTTGCTGCCACAAGCTGCAGAGCCAAGTTGGCTCTTCCCTGCTGAGGAAAGTTTGTTTGCAGAGCATCTTGTGGTTGGGGGGTGCCTCTGAACACCCCTACCCACACACACACACCCCCCGAGTCACTGCAGCCAGCTGCAAAGGCTGCTCCAGCAGAAGGAGCATGCTGGTAGCTGGGTGGCAGCAGGATGAGGTCCAGAGATGGTTGGAAAGGGAGAGATGGTCTGTGGAGATGCTTCCTGCTGCTGCTGGGATGAGAAATGGCCAGATGGGCTCAGACTGCGGCACCCAAGAGCGTGGGCAGGAATGGGTGGCTCTGCTGGGACCCACCAGGGCTGGAACCTCTCCAGCAATCAGGACTTACTGGGGTGAGTGGTGGGACTGCACACAGAAACACTAAACACCTTCCAAAAGGGATGGAGGGCACGGAGCAGGGCTGGAACAGTCATGGGGTGCAGCCCAGGGAATAAAAAGGCACCCCATGAGCCCCTCAGCCTTGACACCCCAGGGTGAGGCACCCCAGCAGTGTCCTGGGCTGCTGTAGCAGCACCCCATGGCCAGGACCAAGCTCACAGCAAAGGTTGAGGATTCAGGCAAAGGTTGAAGGCAGCGGGACAGGCAGCTCAGCCCTGTCCTGCCAAGGATGCTGCAAGCACAGGGACCACAAGCCACAGGAGGAGAAAGCCTGAGACTAACCCTGGCAGCATCCCCCTCTCCTGCTGATGGGGGAAAGTCATCTTGGGCAGAGGGGATTTCCACTGGGAATGTCTGGATTTCCCAAATCTGATCCCTTGGCCAGCAGGACTAACCATGGGTGCTACACATTTGCCCCCTGCAAGTAGGAAGACCCCTGGTTTAGGGTAGACCCCAACAGCAAGACTTGATTTCCTTGCTAGAAAACAACCCCTGGGAAGTGAGTCCCAAAGGATTTGGGACAGGATTTGGGACCAGCATCCTTGCCAGCTGCTGGAACGTCCTTGCCAAGTAGAACATCCCTCCTGTGCAAACCACAGGATGAAGCTCCACAGGGAGACCAGCCTAGTCACCGAGGCTCAGCACCCATCACCCAGCCTCGGAGCTTTCTCCCACCATCTGGCAAAGGAGGGAAGGAGCCCGAGGGAGGTTGTGGGGGAAGCACCCTGCTGCTGCTGCTGCCAGGCGTTTCCTTTTAAAGCCAGAGCAAGAAGTGGTTACAGCCCGTTTCCTGAAGCGCTGACCACTAACCCTTTGCCTTTCTCCTCTCTCCTGGAACCAGGAGCACCCACTGGAACCAGGAGCACCCATCCCATCTGGGACATCACCCTGGGGGAGGAAGACAGCCTGGCTGTGGTGTGTCAGTACCACGGAGCAGGGACAGGTCCGTCACCTGCATGTCCATCTGCGTCCTCTCTTGTATCCACGCTGCCATCCCCTACGCTCACTCAGTTCCTTTTCTAACCTTACCCATCACCCTGCTGCTGCTGCTCTCAGTCCCTTCCTTCCTTCTTTTATCCATCCAGCCCCAACAAGCCCCATTTGCCAGCTCAAAACCGCAGCTGCACGCTCGAAGCGCGCCGGCCGGCCAGTCCCAGAGAGCATCTTCCTCATTTCAACCTCCCGGGATCCCGGCTGAGGTCCCTGCTGCAGATCGAGGAAACCGAGGCACCGAGGGATGCTCACCCACAGCCCCAGAGAGGAGGTCCCTATGAGGGCCAACCTGTTCCTCCCAAGCTTTAACTAATAAGAAATGGGTTTTTTTCCTCCCAAGCAGCCCGCCCAGCCCTTATCCATGTCAGCTCTGCCTTTCCAAACTGCTGCCTACTGGGATAAACAGGGAAATTGAACCTCTTTTCTGCCCTCAGCATCAGGTCATGGCATCCTTGCTCCTGCCTCCTACCTACACAGCAGAAAGCCACCCCAAAGCTATGAATGGGACCAAGGTGTGACCTCCCACCACCAAGGTTAGCGAGCTGAGTGCTGCTTGGCGTGGAGCAAGACACAGGATCCACACAGCATCGTGTCCCATCAGCTCCTGGCCATGCCTACAGCACCCACCACCCCGTGGGACCCCCAGCCACCCTCCTCAGCTGACCTGCCCGTGCTACCCATCTCTTGACAAAGTGGAGCATGCTGTGAGCAGGGCACTGCCAGCGGGGTGGGAACATCCATCCTGGCCCTTCCCCTTCTCCAAATACAGCTTTGGGTGAGTAATAAGGGAGGGTTCTCCCGCTCCAGCATCCAGACTTCACCCCCTCCTCGGGGCCCTGCAAGCAGCAGTCCACCCACAGGGTGGGGGGTGCATCTGCAGCTTCCCTCCCCGAAGCTGCGATCCTGAGTGTTTCAAGTAAAAGGCGGCTCTTGCTAAACCCTGAGGCTCAGAAAAACACAATCCCAGCAGTTCCGCCTTTGCCTTTGGTGTTTTCAGGGAAATTCTTGCAAATCTCACACCCCCCCCCAACCCTCCTCCACCCCCTAGTGAAAACTTGGAGGTGAGGAAAAAGCAGCATTTAAGGGAACGGGGAGGAAATTCAAACACCTGCTGAGCCCAGCCTGGATTTTGGGGAGCAGGAGAACTTGGGTGGAGGGGGGAGCACTGCAAACTCCGTTATCATGGTGTGTGCTGGGACGTGGCCAGAGCGTGGGAAGGGTTAGGGAGAGCTGGCCAGGCTGGGGGAAGCCCCACAGGGAATCTCCAGCTCGGAGGGTGTTTTGTAATCACTCGGATAATTTTCTGCCCTCCCCTGCGGTGATAACGGGGCAGGACCGTGTCCCTCATGTGACAGCGCCTGCCCGCTCCCTCCGGCACCCAGGGAAGGGAACTTGGCAGCAGGGAAGGGGTTGACATTTGGGTTAATGTCACATGATGTCCCTGCCTCTGTCGTGGAAGGAGAGAAATCCCCTTGAAGGGCTTGGCACGGCCAGAGGCATCGCTGAGTCTCCGCCACCGCGGGGCTGTTGCGCGATGCTATGGTGGCTATGGGGGATGGGAGGGCTTCGCCTCCGGGGGTGGGACTGAGTTTAGGGGTGACACTGGCTGTGAGATGCCTTGTCCATGCCAGGCTGTGGGTTGCTGTGTCCTTATAGAAGTCTGTATCCCAGTGTGCCCTCCCAGCGTGGTCCTTTGCTGCGTGGAGGGGGCTGAGCAGCGTGGGAGGCTGGAGGGCAGCCAGGGAGCCTGGCTGGAGCTCTGCCTTTAAAGGCCTTTCCCGTTGCTTTCGAAGGCTTTCCGGGTCAAAAGTGCAGCTCTGATCTCTGCACCCAGTGCTCTCCCAAGCAAATGTGTCACTGCTGATGCCAGCATCTAGCTGGGCTCAGCTACATCCACATCCCTCCCTTGCACAGCATGGGACCCCCCCAGCCAGGGCTGATGCTCCCCAAAACCCTGCTGCTCCCTGTCATTTGAGGGAGGGGAGAGTTTCTCCAGCCACACTTGGTTCTCTCTGTTGCCTCTAAAAGGAGAGGATTTGCTGCCAGAGGAAGCCCAGCTGGCCCCAAGAACGCTCCAACATCCCGAAACCACTCACAAGAGCCTTCCTCTCCTCTCCTCTCCTCTCCTCTCCTCTCCTNCTCTCCTCTCCTCTCCCCTCCTCTCCTCTCCTCTCCTCTCCTCTCCTCTCCTCCTCTGCATTCCCTGGAACCAGCCTTCTTGGGGCTCCCAGGGGACTTGCAGCTTTCCTGTCCCTCCTGAACTCGCAGAAAAAAAAACCCAAAACACTTAAAAACCCTTTTTTTCCCAGCACTCACTTAACGTCGAGGCACTTCTTATTTTTTTTTTCCCCCTTTTATTTTTGCATGCCAACCCCCAAACCCCCAGGCAATAAATAGCCGTGCAGACAGCTGTCCCCTGCAGGGAGCTGCATGCAAAAGAAAATGCAAATCCCCGCAGACACCTAAGGGGACGTCGGGGTGGGACGTACCTCCTGCAGCAAGGTCGCCTCGTAGTCCTGCAGCTGCTGCTGGAAGCCGAAGTTGGGGCTGGCGTAGGACCTCACGGCTTTGGTGGCGGCCAGGCAGCCCTCCCAGCCGAGCTCGGTCACCGTCATGAGGTAAGCCACCAGGATGGTGGTGCTGCGGGACACCCCAGCCAGGCTGGTGACAGTTAGTGACACCACTGAGGCTGATGCAGCCCCATGGGGATGGATAGCCACGGGGTGCACCCTCCTGAGGGCACCCTGATTTGCTGGGGGTGCTCATGGGACTCATGGATGGGGCTAGGGAGCTGCATGGGCAGGGGGGACAGTGCTGGTGGCCCCAGGGTGGGTGGCTTCCTGCTGCCCCCTCCTCTAGCCTCTCCCACCTTTTGGGTTTGCAGCCCAGGGACCACCCCTCCCTCACTGTCACTCATCTTCTCCTCTTCTTCTGCCCCACCATAAGTGGCATTGAGCATGGAGGACACTTGTGGGTGCCCACAGGACCTGATGCACACTGAGGACACGGGGTGGTGACAGCAGCTCTCACCAATGGACAAGGCAGCCTCCCCCACCGAGCCTGCATTCATGGATGAACTTGATGCACTCCTTAAAATGCTGCAGCCTGTGAGGAGAGAGAAGGAGGAGTGAGGATGGGAGAGCTGCCCACCCCTGCAAGGTGCCCAGCCACCCTGGCAGCAGCAGTCTCATGCCTCCCTGAGGACTTGCCACCACCTCAGGTGGGGGCAGAGTGGGATGGGAGCAGAGATCCTTCCTCTGCCAGGCAAAGGAAGGAAATTATCTAGGAGACTTTCCAGGGGTTTTCCTGGTTCTGAAAGCATCAGGATGGAAGCAGGGTGATGCCATCAGCCAAACCAGCCCAGGGAGGACCAAGGGTTGAGATAGCATCCAAGGCAAAGTGTCATCTCCTGGTACCCAAGGGACACGCACATCCCTGTGTCTGAGGTTGTCCTGAGCCACCAGCTCACATCTAATTCCCAAATGATGCCAAAAGCACCCAGCTCCATCTCAGGAA
The DNA here is from genome assembly GCA_013399135.1 of Heliornis fulica. Lineage (NCBI taxonomy): Eukaryota > Metazoa > Chordata > Aves > Gruiformes > Heliornithidae > Heliornis > Heliornis fulica. Next base: position 4,686 of record VXBZ01011472.1, on the reverse strand, counting down.
AAGATCCTGGCAGGGAGAAGGTGGCTCCTAGGTTGGTTTGGCTGGCAAGAGTGGTGAGGTGCTGGAATGGGCTGCCCAGAGAGGTGGGGGATGCCCCAAGCCTGGAGGTGCTCAAGGCCAGGTTGGATGGACCTTGTCTAGCTCCAGGCCTGGAGGTTGGTGGCCCTGCCTGTGGCAGGGGGGTTGGAACTCAATGATCTGTGGGGTCCCATCCAATTCAGACCAGTCTGGGATTCTGAGATCCCAAAGTGGTGCAACTCTCTCCTCCCTCCTCCCACCAGGCCACCCCTCTGTCCCCTTCCCAGCCCAGGGAGGACACAGAGAGGTGCCCATGGTGGGGACATTGGGCTGCCAGCAACACCAGCACCCCAGACAGCTGCCTGCATTCCTGAAGGCTTAACCAGTAACGAGGCAGAGGGAGCACGTTAACCCAAACCAACTTTTGCAGCACAACGGTGGGTCAGGGACCTGGGGCTGTCCAGCAGCTGAGCTGTGACACGCTGTGCCCCTTCCCTTCTGACCTGGATGCTCAGCAATACAAGCAGCACCCATCTTTTTCAAGGTGTGGAGACCTAGAAAACAGGAGCAATAACCCCAAGTGTACTGATGAGATAGAGGCAGGTGGGTTATTCTGGCTCTGGTGAGACTCATCTCTCCTGCTTAGGATGCTGGAAGCCACCACTGGTCCCTCTCAAAGACAGCAGCCACATCCAAGGCCACACACCAGGTATTCGCCTCTTCAGCACCTGCTGGCAATAACACCACCCATCCCTGCTCATCCTCTTGGTTCCCCTGAGATTGGGGGGAGTTTTGAAGCAGAAAACCTGGCTCTGGGTAACTCTTGCTGCTGGTGGACTCTCTGAGTCTTTTACAGGAGGAGAAGATCCCTTTGGCACATCCACCCGGCAGCGAGCACAGGACTGGACTTCCTCGTCCTCCGCGTGATGGGGTGGGCGTACGCCCGCACAGTCTTCCTCATTTCTCAGAAGCTGAGGCACGAGCTAACACAGAGTTATTCCCCCTGTGCCCCTCACCAAGAGCATCCTCCCCCAAGACACCACCCCCACCAGAGCTCACAGCCAGTTCCCCGCAGGGACAACCCTCTGAAACCTGCCAGCTGTTGAAGGGGATGCTCTTCACCCTTCCCTGGAAGGACAGAGCTCAGGAGCCTTCTAAGAAACCAGCCAAGGGCAGACTCAGAAATAACAGAGGGCTCTGCCACCCAAGAGGAGGAGGAGGGGAGATGGAGGAGTCTCTCAAGCTGTGGTCATACTATAAATATTGATGGATGTCAGCCCATGGCCCCTCGTGGACTACAAACCTGCCTCCTCCTTGATCACTGTAGCCAACAGAGCATCACCACCTTGGGATGGTGGGTATTTTCCCTGCCTAACGCTTGTCCCAGGGGATTTCTCCTCATCTTACTTATCTACATGTGTTGCCTACACATGTCCAAGCTCTCCAGATGTCAGTCTTCCCCTTTGGCCCCTCACCAAGTACAGGAGGGGGGGATCCCCAGCTCGTTCGCGATGCTCTTGCCTCCATCTGCCTCGACATGCTTCCCACCAGCATCACTCTCCCAATCCATCCCAGAGAGGGGCAGGTGAGCACTTCCACACCCCACCCATCCTCACCCACTCCATGGTTGGGGGGTGGTTGGTTTCCCAAGGCAGCCAGCCAGAAAAAAGCTCTCCCTGTACTTTTCCAGCCTCGAAGTGTGGGAGCGGGGCGTGGAGCCCAATAACACCGAGACCCACTGAGATCCTGAGTCACAAGCATCTCCTCTGCAGGACACAAAGTTCACCAGGATTATGAAATCCAAGGCATAAACTGACAAGCAGAAAATAGTTCCTTGAATAAATCTTCCTTCCGGCAGTCAGGCTTATTTATTTAATTTTTTCCTTTTCTTTTTTCTCCCCCTTCCGGTAGATGTGCCACAAATGCAGAGAAACAAGAGGGGGGAAAAAAAATCCTCTTCTTGCTGAGGAAGGGATTTCTTGTAAAGCTTCTCTTTCCGCTCAGCAGGAGCATGAGCAAGCAGAATCACACCCCCAGGCACAAAACTGCTCCCAAGGATGCTGGAAATCCAGCTCCTCCTCAGACAGGCTTCGCTCTGGGGGCTGTGCCTGAGGTTTTGATCCTTTTTAGGGTTTGGTTGGGGAGAAAAATCCCTTGGAGTTGCCTGGTTTTTAGTTGAAGGGGATGATTTATGGATGGTCAGCAGCAGGGAGCTGTGAGAGCTTAAGAGAGGTCCTTCTCCTCCTCTGTTCTGCCCTGGTGAGACCCCACCTGGGATATTGTGTCCAGTTCTGGGCCCCTCAGTTCCAGAAGGACACAGAACTCCTTGAAGGAGCCCAGAGCAGGGACACCAAGATGATGAAGGAATGGAATATCTTCCTTTGAGGACAGGATGAGGGAGCTTCAGCTTGGAGAAGAGGAGGCTGAGGGGTCACCTCATTAACATCTATGACTATGCAAAGGGTGAGTGTCAGGAGGATGGAGCCAGGCTCTTCTCTGGGATGGCCAGGGACAGGACAAGGGGCAACGGGTCCAAGCTGGAGCAGAGGAGGTTCCATGGGAACATAAGGAAAAACTCTTTCCCTGTGAGGGTGGCAGAGCCCTGGGCCAGGCTGCCCAGAGAGGTTGTGGAGTCTCCTTCTCTGGAGACATTCAGACCAATCTGGACACGTTCCTGTGGGGTCTAATCGAGGTGACCCTGCTCAGGCAGGGGGGTGGACTGGGGGATCTTTGGAATTGCCTTACAACTCCTGACATTCTGTCATTCTGTGTGATGCTGTGAATCCCCCTGCCCATCATGCCCCAGCACCACATCCCATGAAAGCCCACAGCTTCTTCACAGCATCTCTCTTCACCTCAACAATGACTTACGAGCATCTATATTCCTTGTACGGGGAAATAAATACCCATTTTAATAACTATTTTATTTCTCTTTCCAATGAGAACACCTGGAAGTCTGACACAAATCACTCTCTCTAAACCCATTAAAAAATGCTCCAATTTTCCACCCTGCCTAGTAGAATAATTCTGAAATTTGATGGCAAATTAATTTTACTGACTCCAAACATGCAGAGAAACAGATTTCAGGCCCTACAAACACTATTTACTGCCTGGAAACGAACAGCAGCTTTTGCCAAGCTCGGTGACTTTGCAGCAGGAATGAACTGAACTCCTGCAGAACGTGAGGGTTTATTGAATCACAGATAACTACTAAAACACAACTCTGGGAGGCAAAAGGTTGGCAAAGGACTTACAGGTTTTGACTGGATGAATCCGAGGCCGAGATGCAGAGGTAGGTCATGTCCTGCAACATGAAGGTGGCAGTAAAACACCCCCAAGAAACACAAAATCCCTCATTTATCTTCTTTTTTTCTTTTTTTCCCCTCTCTCCCCATCTGCCCCTTCAGTGAGGGGAAAGCTGAAACCCATTTTCAGATGCCATCACCCCACTCCCCATAATTAGGGAGAACCACGAAGGTCACATCCATCCCACCCCCATCCCCCCAGGCTATCCTTCCCC
>VXBZ01011471.1:106891-126156 GCA_013399135.1 Heliornis fulica | reverse complement strand
GGTTATATTATAAAATAATTATTTTTTAATTTTGTAGTGTAGAGCAAAAGTATCACACTGTAAAATACATCAACTCACGGCACGACAAAAACATAAAATAAAATTAATTGAGCAGAAATTTTTACAATACAAGTAATTTTATTTCCCAAAAGAAAGATATTAGAGAACATAAACATATTTGATTTCTTTTCATTCTAGTAAACAGCAAGGAATGTCAGCATCCAGAAATCTACATGGGAAATCTTCGGGTGCCACTGCAGCATTGCTCAGTTCTAGGGTTCAAACTTCAGTTTTCCAAATAATTTGTCCTGAATGTAATTTTTTTTTACTCTGTATCAATTTACTAAGAAAATAAATATGGATTACAAGTTTGTACTACACTAGGAGATTTCTGAGCTCGTGATTTCAGAGTTTTGGTGAGAAGAGGTCAAAAAGTTTTAGTTAAACGATGTGTAGCAAAAAAGCAATGAAAATTCAAAAACATGATCTGGAAAAGTGGTGGGTTTTTTCCTAGAAAATGTAAAGCAGGTCTAGTAAAATTTGGAATAAAGAAACCCTTGTCCTTTTTAACTTAGTGTTAATGAAATATAGCAGCATCTGAATGCTCCCAAGAGCAAAACCAGTTATATTTGTAGGCACAGGTGCTTAAGGAAAAACAGCCGATGTCTTTCATCAGACCTCCTAATACAACTGAAAAACATGGATCCTTTTTTTGAAAGTTCACAAAGGATTTTATATACTATATATTCCATATTGTCTGGTATTCACCAGTATATTCTGCTATGTAGAAGAATCTGTTAATTTAAGCCTTTGGGCCATCCACAGGGACTGAATTTGGGACCTGTAGACTCCACCTAGGTCTATTGCTACAGTCTGAACTCCAGAGCCAAGTCTCTGCAGTTTCAACCTGTAACCGCCTGACTCCGCTTGTCATTGGCACAGACAAAAACTTGTAATACATTTGAACCAAGACATCATCCTTGTACCTTGGTGAAACAGAAAATAGCTATATGTCCTGGTTTCAGCTAAGATAATTTTCTTTCTAGTGGTGTGTTTTTGTTTTAGTATGAGAATATGTTGATGACACAGTGATGTTTTTAGTGTTGCTAGGAGGCTGCAGTGCCTATACTACACCAAGGACTTTTCAGGCTCCCACACCTTGCCAGGTGCACAAGGAGCTGGGAGAACACAGCCAGGACAGCTGGCCCAGGCTGGCCAAAGGGATATTCCCAACCACAAAATGTCATGCTCTGGATGTAAAAGAAGTAGGTAGCCAGGAGGTGGGTTAGCAGCTCGGAAACAGACTGGGCATCAGGTTGGGTTTTTCTCCTTCTATTTTGTTAAGCAACTGCATTTTTGCATCACTTGTTTGGGTTTTATTCTTATAGTTATTATTAACAGTGTTATTGTTGTTGGCTTTGTTGTTGTTTTTGTCTTATTTTGCTATTCTATTAATCTGTCTTTATTTCAACCTATAATATTGTTTTTTCACTCTCCTCCCTGTCCCTTTAGTGGAGGTGGAGGGTGAGTGAGCAGCTGCCAGCTGGGACAAAACCAAGACACTATAGAGCAACCACATTTTATGTATTCCAATTTCTTTAAAATTATTTACAATAAGCTTCACCATTATATTTAAAAGTTGTAAGATTTAGCTGGTATATATTTTGGTTCTCAGTCTCCTGTTTATTTACCTTTCTGAAGTATTACCCATATACATCGAAACAAAAACATCACAAAAGTAATCCTGTATGTTCCTTCAGACAGGAAATATACCTGTATTTAGCTCTCTAACAATAATTGCATGGCAAGATATAACAAGTCCTTATTTTTCAAATATATGTATTAAAAAATACCATTCCATTTACTGGAAAGCAAATGGTTGGTTTGTAAAAATAAAAAAGGAACCTCTTTATTTGTGCCCCTGAGAATGGTGCTTTTATTAAGATTAGTTCAATGGTCCAGATAATAAATGAATAATAAAATCACCACTGAGCATGATATTTTTAATTAGGGAATATATTACAACTCCTATATTATATTTTGAGGCAGCAAATATAGTGCTCTGGATTTCTGCCTGGAATACTATTACCATTTAAAAATACTTTCTATAAGATTCTGGAAGGACGGGGGGATGATTTTTCAAATGAAAGATGCTACATCTTTTTGACAAAGGAATATCCTACAAGCCTATTTTTCAAATCTTTATGCAACTGAATTCTTTTGAAAAAGTCATCAAGAAGTTTGGCTTCACAACTAATGCAATCAAAGTCAAACCATGGCTGCCATTTGTATACTAAACGCATGTGTGAAAGGTGCTATAGCACATAAATTCAGTAGATTTTGGGATGGCTACCCTACTTTTAGAAATGTAATATGTCTCTTCCACAAATCCTTGGCCAAAATAAGAAGTGGTAATACTAATTACTCCGTGTGAACCTACTAAAAAATCTGCAGCCCATTTGAAAATGTGGTCATGGCACTCGCAAACTTGGCTTCATTTTGTTAATGTTTCAGTCACAGTCTTTGAGATTAGTCCATTTTTCCAGATATTTAATGTCTTTGGGAACAACTGGATTATCCTCAATGTCACAGGTTTATTTCACCCATTTACCTTATTTACTCATATTAAGCTGGTAACATAAATTAGGCTAAAACATAATTTATGACTGCCTTAGGCAGATCGTCTTGAAAAGCATTCAGTCTCAACCTGTAAACATCAAGGGACTGACAATTCATTTCTTTCCTGCTAAATTTACTTCAGCAGCTAATCATGCTCCCTTTTATGAATTCCTGTGACTGATGGGGATATGTTTATGTTCATGCCCCAGGTACATCTTAATGTAAAAGTTACTCTGCATTCTATCAAGGCTCATTTTATTGTTTGTTTGTTAAACCAGACAAGCTCATACAGACTTTCACTGGGGGAAATGATATTTTTCAAGATGCTCCTGTTTCAAACTGGACTTGAGAAAGTCCAGGCATTAAAAAAAAAGTGGTTCATTATGTAGGCACACAAAGTCAGCCAGAACAGATCACACAAATAATGGATCATCACAGGAGGATGCTTGGGGACACCATATAAAGACAGCATAAGTATTTCAGAATATTTTCTCCAATTTCCAATCCTGGAGAAGTGGTACAGATTATATATGTCCTTTGTCAGTTACAGCTCATGAGAGGTTTTTTATGCTTAAAGGTTTTAAGAACCTTTGCTGAAGGACATCGTCAAGACTATTTCAAATAAGCACATTAGAGATCTTTGAGAAATGCCTCTGGTTTCCTTCCTCAGCACTGTGCCACGCCAAATAAAAAGATCATGAATACCAACGTGCCCTGTGTTGTGGCTCTGAACCACCTCATCTTCCAGCACCCCTCTGCAGATGTGAGAATGGGAACAGCACGTGATGTCACTGCCACCCTACACCGACCTGAAATCATCTAACCTACACGTGGAGCTGATTGAGCCTGGGAAGCGTTTTGAGTAAAGTTAAATTCTCTTCAAATATATAGAAGGTGTAAACTGTGTGACAAATTGCAATGGAATAAAAGATGAATTTTCACATGGCTGGAAATACTTATGCAGGCTACTAATGATACTGCTGTCATCCAACAGCATGGCTATTACAGAGCTGTTCAAAAACTTTCATACAATATTCCAGCACAATTATTTGGACAAGGATGCATTACAATGCATAAATGATCTTTTTACATGTGAATAAAGATGTAGAGCTGGCTGGATTGTTTGGTTCCAACGTGGCTAAAATATAATTATTTCACTCTCAGAAAGATTCCTATTGTGTTTCCCATAACTATGTGATACATTTTCAATGCTCTCTGTGGCATCTGCATGCAGAGCACTCCTAAACAGTAACTGTTGGTATAATTCTCACATACATAGCCTGTGTATGTATCACAAGCATGGGTGGATTCACTTGCTGAAGCACAGCACTTGTTTTCCTTGCTGGAAACTGAGGGGGAAAAGGAGACATAAAATCTCCATTCAGTGTATTACAGACTGTAAGCGACTGAGCGCAAGAAAGAAAGGATATTTGTGATGACATGGCCACAAAAGCTGCAACACTGCCCCTTGTTTTTATGACTTGCCTGCATTTTTTTTCCATCCATAAGCTGTAAAATATATGCTTGGTTGAAGCTGAGCTGAAGCTTAATCTTCTGAGTTGAAGCTAGCAGCAAAGGAGACTCCATCCCTTGTACACACCAATTCTCCATCACCTTTTGGAAGACTCAGCCACTTCCAAGCAGAAAGAGAAGATGCTTCAATGGAACTGAGCCAAGGAAAGGTAACAACAGGGACTGCCGTTCTTTATACATTTAATGGAGGGAAATCAACATGGCCCAAGACCTCACTGTTTTCAGCAGAACTGCTTTCACAATGTGGAAGGGAAAGGTGTTCTAGTCAGAGCTGCTTGAAGAGACATGACCACCAGGGAAGATGGCTGCAGCAGAGCCAGAGCTGCCCTCCAACATCTCACCTGGAGCATGGGTCAGTCTGACCCTGCGGCTGCTGCTAAGCCAGAGGTGGGTGCAAAACCAGGTCCTCTACTTCTTCAGGAAAACCCTGGCCAAGGAAAGATTCAATCAAAAGATCCTCATTATGATTAACTGCTACTGCAGTTACTAAAACCTGAGGTGTCCTTGCCCATTATTGTCAAGACCTTAAAATTTTGAAACCTATTGTCTTTTTTGTTATGCTCTTGGCTACAAAATGCCCATGATCACAAACACACATGCTGCTGCAATAACTGGACCCACATGCTGCCCTGGTTCCACATGCTGATTGAACTTCTGCTGCCATTAATGAGGGTGTGTAACACAGAAAACCACAGCAATAAGGTCAATGAGCACAAAACTGGTGCCTATCTCACCAGTCATGACAGAGAAAAAATTTTCCCATCTGCTTCTATGAATGTTTCTTCAGTTGCAATCATGTCATACAATCTCAGCATGATTTTCCTCATTTTACTGAAATGAATGTGGATGTTACAAAATCAGATGCAAACCAGCAGAGACTAACTCTAGTATTAACACACATTTTAAAGCACTGTTATAAAAAAATCTAAAAACTAAAAATGGGAGGGAAGGCCTATGAAAGCTGTACGTGCATATAAGTCTATATGTGCATATATATAGTCTTTAATACATATACTATCCAGAAAAAGGCTGAGGAATTATATTTAGCAGAATTCAAAGTGAAAAATGGCTGTGGTTCAGCTAATATAGTACATGTATCAGCAACATGACCAGCAAAAATATTTTTCTTAGGAATTTTTTTTCCTGAAAAATACTGAAAGGCAAACTCAGAAGAGTTAAGGTAAAAAGGTGATGGAAAATAAACAGAATCAAAGGTCTTGCATTATTCTCATTATGTTTGGTTCTCCTTATCCATATCAGCTGTAAGCTGTTGAAAGAAAGTCTTTTTCTGCGTATGCATTTCTAAACCAGCACATGATCTTCCCTTCTAACTGGCAGATAAAGCAGATGTCTCATGCAGATCTTCCCTTTTATAGAGAAGATAGGAAGCAAAAGTCTTTCCCAGAAGCAAATTTTAATTTTCCTAAAATATGATGCAATGCTTTAACATCAATTTCTGTACCAAAACAGCCTCAGGAGTGAGGGCTCCAAGCAGACAACAGGCAAGGCAGCCATAGGCTTGCAGGTGCATCTCTTTACTATACCCCTGCTCATAAGAAAGGCATGACCCACCTGATAGTCACTTCAGATGGGTCTGTTTCCTACATACTAGCTCTTCAGGGAGAGGTACAGAGGCAGGCATATGTATATCCCATGGATAGAAGAACTGGAGGAAGCTCCAGATGTGATACTTTGTGAATAGGGTATTTTGTAAATTTCTTTATTAATTGTTGGGCCTAGCTAGCAACAGTCTTTCCAAATGACTTTTCAGAAAAGTTTCAAGAGGAATTCCCTTGATAAAACTACAATTTTCCTGAATTCATTATGTTCTAAATGACATCTAAAATCAGGTTTGCTGTGCTGTATTCCAGGAGTCAATGGGGTAACTATATTTTCTTCCATAAATCTTATTCTGCAACATGACTTTAAAAGGTCCAGAGCCATTTTCTTTCTGAGGCTGATGCTCAAAGCAGATGTCTAGGAAATAATATTCTTAATTTATCCTACAGCCATGAACAGAAATGCCCTCCCTAATCACAGCATATTCAGCGCAAAAAGCGTTACAAAGACTGTTGAATGAAAGCAGGTTTCTCCACTGTTGACGTTGGGTTCCATGAAAAAGATCTTGGGAGCTCATAATAGACATTTTAATTAAAAAAAAAACCCAACAAGTTCTATAAATTTAGTCCTTCACACAGACTTGCCAAACTTGTTGGCACTTGGTCAGAAACATCCATTTAGTCATGATCCAGGGGACTGTTCCCAAGAGCACTGAGACAGCTTTACTGTCATCTCTGTATTGTGCTTTTCACCGTGCCCCCAGCCACTCTAACTGCTACAGTCTCTCAGCTCTGATACTGCAAAATGCAAAAAAAAACAGGGAACTGGACCCACCTTCCACGCTCTCAGGCTGTAGCCAATGTACACTGGATATGACATTTACATTTTCAACCCATCAGCATCCCGCTATCACCAGACAAACAGCCTGGCAAGAGAGATGTTTTAACACTAGGATTGGAAGTGTTAAAGTGCAAGGCTCTATCTCTGTGTCCTGTCTTTCCCCTAGAAACTCTCTACCCAGTCAGTGACCAGCAGCTGGCACACACATACCCTACAAAGAAATATGCACGTGCCTACATTCTCAATAAGTGAACAAAAAGAACTCAAGATCTCACAAGTTAGAAAGAAAAAACAAGGCTGTAATGTATGCAAACTGCATCCCTCAATGCATATTTTTAGGAGTATACTGATTGACTTGTCTCAGTGTTTAAAATTAAGTTGCCTTTAGGCAGTCAGGTCTCTTTCAAGAGCTACTGATGATGATATTATTAACCTTTGGTATTGAAATTCTGCTAGTAACACCTGATTTATACCAGCAAACAGCAATACCATCTCATTCTTAATCCTCGCCTGTGAAAATTTACAGCTTTGGGATTTTCATTTGTTTGGATTTTTTTAGCAGAAGGTACCAATAAAAGCAAACTACCCATCAAACTGATCCTGATACAGACTGTATATGAGGAACACAGTACAATTTAACCTTTCTTTAAAACATATATTTTTAAAACAAGTAATTTCTCTAGGTTAAAATAGAATAAATTAAGAAGAAGAGGTAATTGTTCTTCCATTTTCTCATCCCCTGAAAGATTCAGAGAAGGTTTTTTTTAAGATAAAAAATGGGGATTGTATTATCATTAGATCTGTGATACGACTTGTACTGGTATAAAGATTACTTTTATTGAAGTGTTCCCTGGTTTCAGCTACGATAGTTAATTTTCTGTCTAGTAGCTGGTATAGAGCTGTGTTTTAGATTTAGGATGAGAATAATATTTATAACACAGTGATGCTTTGTTTGTTGCTAGACAATATTTTCACCGAGCAAAGGCCTTTCTAGTTTTTCATACTACCCTAAGAGCGAAGACGCTGGGGTGCACAAGAAGCTGTGAGGGGACATTTCCAAGACAGCTGACCCAAACTGGCCAAACTATACCATATGACATCATGGTCAGTATATTACCTTGGGGGAAGTTGGCTGGAGGCTGGACCGCTGCTCAGGAACTGGCTGGGCACTGGCAGTCTCCAGGTGGTGAGCAACTGTGATGTGCATCCCTTGGGGTACTCTACTCCCTAACCCTCTGGGGGTAGGGAGTAGAGTGAGCCAATGTTGTTTTCACTGTCTGACAGGTTAAATTACAACAAAGTGTAATAACAATCCCAAAGATATCCATATCAAACCCAGCTCAACTCATGGATATAGGCATCTCTCAACTCCCTGTGAGACGAGCGGTTGAATTACGTGTATTCTGGCTGAGGCAGTTCAGAAAGCCAGTAAGTAGATTTCTTTGCCACACAGGAACACAGCTTTTCCTTCTCTTCATTCAAATCACAATTTTGTAACTACTTCTGAGCAGTTAAGTAGGACATAAACCTTACTGATACTAAAGAAGATGCCTGCTTTTTGAAAGGTGTGGTCTTGTTTACTTGCAGTCCACGAGGTATTTCACAGGAACACGTTTGATTTTTTTACAAGTTTCCAACAGCAGTAAACTTTATTCCTGCTGACAGCAGAAGCAATTGCTGTGTGCAGAATAAAATTGAATGGTTTAAAAGTTTATCTCTCTTTTCTTGTTTCACATTTTGTGGCATAAGGTTGCATTTAAATCTGTTTCAGATAAATTATTTCACAAAACCCAATAATTTCTAAGTTATTGGGGTAAAAACACATACAAATCAACTCTAAATCATTGCAAAGTAAGAAAAACTGTATTTTTATCTGAAGTATAAATAGGCTTTTAACTTTCCCATTTAGAAAATATTCTTTTCGCAGTGAAACTTTCAAGATTGCTTTTTAGTTTACAAGACTAGAAGGGGGGGTGGGGAGGGAAAGGCAATTTTAGACCTCTTTAAATCAGACATCTAATGATAATAATAAAAGAAGCAAGAAACAAAACCATGATCATAACCTTCTGAAGCAAGCAGGCACTTTTGTGTAAAATACGTACCAACCATCTGCCCTTATGCAATGACTCTTGGGCCAACATCTGGAATAAGGTGAGTAGTGGCAACTCGGAGCATGCACACACTCTGAAAAACATGATATGCAGAAGGGGCATTTAACAACATGGTTCCCCACTTCTGTTCTGTGAGCGGTGATCCAGGTTAAGATGCTCGAGCTACCAGCTACCTACCATCAGCTCTCCAAAAGAGCTTACTACCTCTCCACTACTGTTGATTCAGATGAATTTTACTTTGCAACTAGGCTTAAAATTGTTTGTTGCCCTTAAAATTAAAATTTATGGCACTTTATCGTTGCTGGAAAACTTGACCACACTCAGTATGTTCAACTTGCTGGGAGGTCAGGTAAGAGAGAGAAAAGCACGGAACTGTATTGAACTGACTGGGTGAAACAATGGAAGGCGCCTTCCATATGGTTCACACTGTGCTACTGGCTTCCTCCAGTAGACTTGCATTTTGTCACCCTCTCCTTTTCCTTTCCTCTTCATGCTACTGGCTCTATCAGAGGGGAGTCACATGCAGATTCCAGAAGCACTTACATATCAATGCTACACAGTATTTTGGAATTGTGATAAATTCTGAAAAAACCCCAATTTAAAAATGTAAATGTGTCCTCTTACCCACATAAAGAAAGATGTGATGATAGTCATAAAAACTGCAACTTAAGTAGACTTCAGTTTTAAAGAAAAATCACAGCAGCACCATAAGATAAATGTAATCTAATTTATTAGTTTCAAGGTCAGACTTAAGCTGCCTTATCCACAGATGGAGAAAACAGTATTGATGCCTGTGATTGTCAGTCTCTGCTAGTACCGTTAGCTCTTTCTTAAAAAGTGCCATAGCAAAAATTTTATTTGGCAATATGAGAAGTAGAAAAATGCACCTGGTTCAATAGAAGGGGACAGATTTTCCCTAAAACAATATCAAGTGAAATCTAACTGAAATGGATCCCAACCACAGATTTTGGGGAAATCTGCAGTGCCCAGGAACACAAGTTTTCATTCTACACTTAGATCAGAAAATGACAAAATGCACCACACAGGAATTCAGCGGTAACATTCCACTGGGACAGTGAGACAGTATCTGTCTTAACACCATCCAACTCACACTGACTGTAGCAACATAAGCTGCTTTCATAGATTCTCAGACATTTCTGCTTCCACCACCTCCTATGCAGGCCCATATCCACAGACATGTGTGGATTCTCTACAAACTTTCTGAGTAATCATTTGAGTTTTCTAGCATCTAGAGAAATAAATTTCAGCCATCTTTTTTTTCCCCACACAAATTTATATGTTGCACATGCCACCCACACACAGTTTACTGAATGGTAACACTAGCATAAAACACTTGGTTATCTAATTTTTAAAAAAATTACAAAACATATAGCTAAATCTGCAGATAATTAAGATATGTCAACGAGGCATCAGCATGAACAATAGCACAGACAGCTATAGAGCCATTTTGATTCAGTTTGCCACCAGCTCAGCACATGATCACTGTGCTGTCACTTGTTATTGCACCACTCAGCCTTCCCTTTTGACTTGAAATCTTTACATTCCACTTGGCTATTCTAAAACTGCATTGGCAAGCTCCCTACGTCCATTACGAAATAATAGCATCGTAGCCTGATGCAGCAGCATATGCCCAAAACTGAAATGAATTTTACTCAATATAATCTATAATTCTTGACATATCAGGTGCTGGGCTTCAGTGCAGCTCTCCCAGGCGCTGCCTCTGCTCTGCTCATCATACTGCAGTTCTCTGCCTACTGGATACATTTATTCATTGATCAAGGCTTACAAAAGTCCAAGTTCAATAGGACAGACAGCACCTTGGCAAAGGTTTATGTTTTATGCCTGTCGGCAGTATGATGGAAATTTTATCATGAGACACAGAGACAATACTCACATACCCACAATTTTATTAAGCAATAGCACAAGTGGTCTCAGTAGGCTGGGTAGATGACATATTTACATGAACAGTGAATATTATCTATCTCATCTAAATTAATACTGAACAAAATAGGGAGTTTAACTAGGTAGAGGTCTCTTCTGGAAAAATAGATCATCTTCCAATCACATACGTGCTTGTACCTCATAATGAGTTGGGGGAGAAACAAAGGACGGCATGAGATCAAGTCTAAAAATAGCATCTCACTCCCCTGAAAGCGCAAGATACACCTACAGAAATGAGTATGTCACTGCCAGTATTGGGGAAACAGCACACACTAACTAACTTGTTAGTCTCTGAAGAATGACATTCTTCTGCCAGCTTTTCAAGAAAATCTAATAAAACATTGATGAAATGTAATAATAATTTTCCCCGCATGGAGATTAAGTGGGAACATGAGGCTACACAACAGACAGCTTTTGCATTCATCTCATGTCTGCTCAACTGCAGAAGTCACTGGGAAATGGCATGTAGAGTATTTCTAAACTGAAGTATATCTGCAATAGTAGATGTCAACCGGAGCCCTACAGGAAGTGACAGTCAATACCAGCTTGTTGCTAGCTATTTTTGCTGCAGCCTATGAAGTTTGACACAGCTAGGCAGTCTTGTGCTAGGACTTAAACCCTATTGTTTCAGAAGAAATCAAAGGGAAGATAATTATTACCAATATTTACATAACAGGTACTGTATCTGAAGGCATAATTATGTACAAGCCTGTGTGCTGGTACCTGTCTGGACCTCCAAAGGAAACAAGAGCTTCTGACACAGCGTATAATGTTAGAGCTGTGGGTAGATGCCTTAGGTACCCCACAAACTGGAGTAACTCAGCTGAGTGATTTCTACAGAGTATTTTGCCATCTGTTGGAGATGATTCAAGCAAAACAAAGCACAGATGGATCTTAGTCCAAATTTTTGTCTTTTTTTTTTTTTGCCTGAACTCTTCTAAACTTCAGAGAGGATTAGTATTTTGGAGGAGTGTATTTTTATAGTGAGCGACTCCTAGTTTGTACTTATTCACAACTGATTTTCAACTATTGAAAGTAATAAGCAATGCCATGAGTTTCAGCTTTAAAGCTAAGTAGTGCTCTTGGAAAAACTTCCAGTCTCTTTGTAATGCTTTCTGACATACACTCTGCCATTTATTAGGGCATAGATCATTCAGCTTTCTTCCTCACACATATATTACCTGCTAAATGGGATTTACAATAACCAGCCTGTTCAGCAGAGTGACTCCTGAATTAGCCAAGACAAATTACTAATACAAAAAAGCCCCTAAAAAAAAAACCCCAAAAAATCCAAAACAAACCAAAAAAAGCCCCAACCAAACAATACCAACACAAAAACAACAACCCAGGGTGCAGAATGAAATCTTACACATCTCCTGAAGCCTTACAACCTTGGCAGAAGTCTCTCTATTGGTCTGAGATTCACATTCTTAAATGCTCTACTGGAGCATGCTGACCAAGCAATCGCTCTGCGTGAAGAAAATCAGGTCAATCCTTTGTTCAAAATAGAAGCAACCCTTCCAGGTTTTGCTACAGTCACCTTTCATTGGTAGAAATATACATAGTTTGGGCCAACAGTAAAAAAAATCGTTCCCATTAAGGGGAAGATACAGGCATTTTTACCTCAGTTGGCTACTTGTCAAGTGGAGTTACCATCGTGCACTGAACTCATGCTTGCAAAGAATTCACCATTTGAGAGCCCTCATTGGATCACAGTCCTCAGGAGAATTGGACATATAAGTATCAATGCTCATAAGCAGGATAAATCCCAAGACAGTCCTCTCAGTCCAGATGGGAAATATGTGAGTAAATGCATTAGTCATTAGCGTGATGTGCCTAAGCAGCATCACTAGAGAAAACTGGGGCATCTGCAGATGCTCAGTGCCTGGTGGGTGAAGTAGGGTCTTTGCAGATTGCTTTCCAGAACTGAGACTCTACTGCACTGTGGGCACCTTCCTCGTTACAGCTCCTAATGGCAATAATGAATGTTCTTGGAAAACACAGGGCTTCGAGCTCTCATAAGAAGCCTGGTAATGGCCTGAAAACTTCCAAAGCTGCTTACAGCCACACCACATTTATGTTCAAACCACGAGTGCAGTCAGGAAAGACGGAAAACAGAGAAGGGGCTATCTATCTCCGACCCCTTCCCAGCACACAGCACACAGGCTGGACGTGCAATGGCTAGGCACTCTTCTGAGCTCAGATTTAACACCCTTTCCAATAAAAGGCTTTAAATTGATCGTGAAGTAAAATCCAGATTATGTTTAATTCAGCTGGTTCTCTTCTTCTTTATTACAGGTAACTCCTGAAATTTTACATTGCCTTTCAACTTTTGTTATCTCTGTTGATCTACGCGCAGAAACATACCAGCCTGTAAAGCAGCAAGGGCTCTATTGATTTTTTGCTTTTAGTTTTGATTGTTTTATGTATGTTCACAATTGATTAAATGTGACTACATTTTGCAAACGTGAAACCTTCTTCTAACACAGTTAATTTACTCGTCTTCAACTAGTGAAGGATCAGATCTATTTATGGAGTGCTTTGTGCATGTGGACTAGCTTTAGTATCACTGAATTTAGTAATTTAATAATTAAAAAAATAAAAGAAATTTTGTATTAATGAATACCTTTACTTAGAAAGAATGCTATCTTTAATTTCAATGTCACATACATGTTTTACTCAGCTACAGTATCCAACACACCACAATAAGCCAACTAATTACCAATGTACCAATTGATTTTGTTAGTTTAAAATAACATGATATTCTCTAAAGCTGAATTTAAACCCATACTGATTAGAAAGAAGTCCTGTACCATGCAGTTTCTGAACTAGGGCAATTGCATTGCTTATATCCAGTATGAAGTTATTATTTCCCCTTTACTAAACCCAATTCAAAATACCTTATGAACATTTTGGGGAAGATGACCCACATAACTGAGAAGTACAATTACCATCATCACTGAACTTGAAGAATAAAAATAGCAAAACACCCGTGTGGATCTGGTTTCTACAATCTGCCCATAGACACACAGAATGCTTTGGGTTGGAGGGGACCTCAAAGACCATATAGTTCCAAACCCCCTGCCATGGGCAGGGACAAGGGACACCCTCCACTAGACCAAGTTTCCCAAAGCCCCATCCAACCTGGCCTTGAACACTGCCAGGGAGGGGGAAGCCACAGCTTCTCTAGGTAACCTGTGCCAGGGCCTCACCACCCTCACAGTAAAGAATTTCTTCCTAATATCTAATCTAAACCTGCCCTCTTTCAGCTTGAAGCCATTGCCCCTTGTCCTATCACCGCACTCTCTGACAAATGGCCCTTCTCCTTCTAACATGGAGGACCCCTTTAAGTATTGGTAGGCCGCGATTTCCACCCTGATACAGATGATAAAGCCCGGCAAATACGCAGAATCCAAAACACTGTAATATTTTCCCTCAGAATCATAGTACAAGGAACAATGCATTTAGAAAGCACAAATTCAAATTAATTGTGTTTTGAATTTATGCACTTTCATTAGAAGTACACAATTACCTTTTTAGAAACTGGAAAGGAAGTAATTTTTCAGCAGTGGCGGCATCCATTTACTAACATAATTTGTCTGTTGAAGAGTTGTAGGAGCAGGAAGGTGGAACCTATAAATTCCAGACTATGCTGCCCAGATGAACAGAAGAGGACCGATAAAACAGAGAAATATGGCTAAAGGCCAGGTTTTTATGCCTAAGGCATGGTACTGCTTGCGGCAGTGATTTTTAGTCATATCACTGATGTACTTCTGCTGATGTAACTGCACTGATTTAACAAAGTACTGCTAATTTAAAATTGCAGAAAGATACTCTGTCCTCATATAGCACTTTTCAAGCAGAGCAAATACACAGGAGTTAAATCACACAATCCTCCTTAATGTCTTATCTAGAGGTATATGAAGAGGAGTACAGACAGTGCACCTTTTTTTTTTTTATTAAAGTTGTTGAGCACCACAAGCTTGCTTTGACTTACTCAGTACCTCTGTAAATCTGGCCTTGTGTGATTAGCTGCAGTAATACTGCTAACTGAGAATAAAACCTCGCATTTTGTGTCTCTCACTGCTGAGGCTTAGCCAACAGATGTTCCTTCCTGTGACTAGGATCAAAATCCAGTGCTCAGGAATAGCAACCTCACAGCATCTTTCCTCACAAGAAAGGTTTAGTTGTGGAACAGTTAATGTGTAATATTTTAGAATTGGCAAAGGATGTGATGGCTTTTTAAATACACATCAATCTACATTCATGTAGTGTTAAGTAATTCTGTTTTTACAATGCTATTATATATGGCTGCAGCCAAATATACAACAGGACCTTAAGTAGGTTTCTGTAAGCTCTTTAAATGTATTTAAGAGTATTTAAAATAAAGACAATGGCAGAACTTCTAAGTCATGTTCTCCAAGCCTCTTCCAAATGAGAGAGAAGCAAGTGAGTGTTTTCCCTATGAAGAAGCCCCCGGAACTTCATTGTCAAAGTGATTAATGAGTCTATCTGTAACTCAGGATGGGGGGGTTTTGTTTGTTTTTTAGTATTTCAGTCCTTATCTTTGTCCTTTGGAATGATGGATCCTTAGAAGATGAGGAAACAACTATGCTTGCCGTGGATTTACAAAGTTTTTATAAAATAGCACAAGGTGAAAGGGTTCCACAGGAAAAAAAAACCCTCTTGTGACATTTCTCCCACAATACTTTACAAACAATCTTGCTCACGGGGTAATCGGCAACCTGGGAAAGCAGTATCAATCTCCAAAAGGTTAAGAGACATACTCAGAAAGCTTGACTAGGACTCCCAAATATGTCTCCACATTAGACTGATTTATCTTTCAAAGGCTGTAGCATGAGTTATACTTTGTGGCCAAGCTCTACATTCAGACCTATAGAAAAACCTTACAGTAGCATCACATACTAACTCCATTTAAGGGGGAAAAAAACATATATTGCCACCTTTTATGTAAATTTCTTATGACTATTTTTTCAAGTACAGAGTATGACGGCAGAGGAAAACACAGTATTTATCACAAAAGCCATGGATAACAGGAAGACAAAGTGCTCTTTCCCCTTTGAGCAAGCCTTCAGATTTTGATGTATTTTCCATTTAAAGAGTGTTGAGCTTGGCAAAACTGTAATGTACGGTGTCAAAAAGCTCGGGCACAGGTTAGTACTGTTTCTTGGTAGTGATAGTACAGGAATGATTTCTGAAGTGTACACTGAGAGCACTGCCGTTGTCTTGACCTTTTTTCTATGTCTGCTGAACAACTGTATCTTATGCATAGAATTCTCTCCAGCCTCCTGGACTATGTCTAGCCCTTACACATATTGGGGGATGAAGAGGAAATCCACAACAGGAACAAAGAGAAAAGGAATTTGCATGTATATTACTTTAACCCCAATTCAGCTTGACCTTTCATGAATGGTTTAAAGGCTGAATTCTCTGACTGTGAATGAGGAGGTTAATTGTCTTTACTGAGTACTTCTGATAGGGCTCTAGTAAACCATGACAGTTTCTTGGAGGGATCCAGGTAGAGAAGGGTTGAAGAGGGCAGGTTTTGCAGCACAAAGACAAATCCCAGCCACACTAAGATGTCTGTATCCCAAGCAGGGGCATGAATAAATGAAGTTGTCTGTCATAAGAATATGCTGAGAGCTATAGAGTACTATACTTTTCATTATGGAATGACTAACTTAAAACAGAAATATAACCACCTACCTAGTCTCATCAAAAGTCCTCCCACACCACACCAAGCACATGAGTTTCTCTGGCTCCTTCTTTAAAAAAAAAAAAATTAAAAAATTACAAAATTCCTCTGGGTATTAGTTCTGCCATTAATTTAAATAGGGAAGTGATTTACATGTTTTAGACCACAAAACTACTGAATCAAACTTGTTTAAACTTGTGGTTTCCTTGTTTGAATTCCTTTATCAAATATTTCATAAATTACATAAATCGCATTGGAAGACTATTATCAAGAAACCTCATCTGTGACCAGCTTCATGAGGATATTGAGTAAGTAGTTTTATATCACCAGAAAATGTAAAACTGTAAACAGACTATAAATATTTTCTCATTAAATGAATAAATAAATTCAGCTAATGTTTACAAGATGATTCAGAAATACTGTAGTGTCTAACATCTTTTTTGCATATTAAAAGTGATAATTTCAAGACACTTACACATACTATTAAAAATAACATCATGGGCTTGTAATGACAAATTTCACTGAACTGGCATCTTCAAGGAATAAGAAATGGTTTCCAGGATGCTTTTAATTCCATCACCCTAATAATCTCACTGTTACCATACATTCAATTACAAAAAAATTTCCTCAAGTATCAGAGTGCTTTACAGACTACAACGAATACTATCTCCCACTATGTAAGACCTTACACAAATTTTGGTTACTAAAAAAACATATGAAAAGTATTCACAATATATGTTAAATGGATTGTAAATCAAACCACTGGACAAACGTGAAGGACAAAATCTGTAACAACTTATCCAGGCTTAATGAAAATCCCAAGTCAACAGTGGTCCAGAAAATGCCTCTCCCCTCTTCCTCTATTTCGAGCAATTAAATACAAATGCATCAAAATAAGTTCTGACAACCTTACATGCAAAGTTTCTAGGTTGTTAATTTATACACATATACAAATTATAAAGCTCTGTAAAATATATAATATAGCCATACAGTTTCACATATGCTCAAAATGTAGGTATAGACCATCACATGTACATTAGGCAATAGAGGGTGCTTCACAACACTAATCCCAACACTGGAGTTGGGACAGAATTATTTGTTCTGTGTTTTCAGTACTACTCCTTTGAAACAAAAGCCCCCACAGGCTTGTGAATTAAAGAGTTAGAGGAAAGTTCATATATGCATGTGAGACGGGAGATGAGACAGATCAAAAGAAAACCAGAGCAGCTCAACATCTCTGGAAGAGTAGTCTCTCCTCAGTACCGATCTGTTTCATCAGGAATTCGGGCAGGGACTCTAAGGGTATGCACACCTAGCCTTATTAGAAGGTGTTGCACACACGATACTTGTTGAGTTTTCCACAAATGACTTTTCAAAACATATATTCATTATATATCATCTATATACAATTCAGAATTCATTACAATCAGTGCAATAAATAATAGAGATTTCAAATTTATATTTAATGCCTGACCTGAGATGTATGAAAGCTTTATGTATCACACAGTATATCTTCAGTATCCTTGATACATATGATCATTACAGCCAGCACATTTGACTTGCAGTATTAGTAGAAAAGTTTTGGGTTTTGGTTTGTTGGGGTATTTTTTTTTCTTTTTACAGTTACTGGCATATATTTGCCATCATGGAGGAGACCCAGAAAGACAGTGTCCAGACCATTTCTTAAATTTTTGCCAAGTTCTGCTATGACACTCTATGTTTGACATAGTTCATAGGAACGCAGTACAACACGGGAGAGAGCTCACTCAACACCTACAGCTGCCCACTAACTGTACTCCCCATCCATCCCTTCTGCTCTTGGCCCAAGGGAGCAGTGGAGCACTGAAATGACTTTAAGCTCCCCTGAGACTAGCCAGAAACCGACGAAAGCTTTTCACAACTCAGAGCACTGTTGGGAGCCACTCTATTGCTCCCAACTAGGTCACCAGCAGGGAACTGCTTAGTCCCCAGATTCCTGCTAGTGGGAAAGCGGCTGGACCCCTCACACTGCGGGAACATCCAAAACCGCCAGTGCGAGGTGAACAGCTGCTCTGCACCGCCGTTCGGCACAAGGAGCATTGCGACCTTTGGCACAAGGCTGCATCACTCCTTCGGGGCTCTCGTCCGGGCAGACGCGGGGCTCACGGCCGGGCCCGTACCACCCCCTGCCGGCGGCCGCTCCGGGCAGCGCTCCCGGTGATGCTCCGTGCGTGCGATTGAAAGCGCTCCGCGGCACAGGCATCGGTAGATACATCACCTGGGAGAGCCTTAGGAAGAGCGTTGTGCCAAAGTGTCCCAGAAACCTGCCCAGATCGTAACGGCGTCCACAGAAATTCCTCCTTTGGAAGCTCTCCTCGTTCTTACGAGGGGTTGGGGACGGGGGCAAGGGAAGTGGTGATGCTTAGGAGCAGTGCCACCTCTCAGCTACGCTGCTTTGCTCAAGGTCGCTCAGCCTGTACACGCTGCAACATTAGTCTTAATTGCAGCGTGGATGCCAGCGAGGTTCGTGGAAGCCCCTGAGCCCCTGCCCCTACAGCAGCCCTGTGCCGGGACGCCCCCTCACAGCCTCGCTGGACAATGCCTGCGAAGTAGTGTTCCCCCTTAGCGTAAACGCATTTTAATTAAAAAATTAAATAAAAATAAAAAGGCCCTCTAAACTGTGGAAATAAAACTTTCTTCCCTCCACCCTTCATTGGAAGGAGGCTCGGCTCCTGTCCTTCCCACACCAGCTGTCTCCTGTAAACCCTGGAGAGGCTGAGAAAGGAGGGAGAGGACTCCCCAGCTCAGGCAGGCAGCATCTGCGGCGTGGAAGCACACGAAGATCGGTGAGGTTCGGTGGTTCTCAAGCGAGCAACTGTTTAATTACCTTCTCCATCCTGCACTGCCGACACGTCAAATACCCGAGGAGTGCTGCGCTTCTGGTG
>VXBZ01011471.1:69102-104833 GCA_013399135.1 Heliornis fulica | reverse complement strand
ACCCTCCCCAAATGGCTCCTCTCGCTAGACACACGTGTCTTGAATAATAGTCACGGTCGGCAGTTTAAGAAACCTTTACTGCCTCATCTATCGCTCCCTATATATATATGAATACGTCTATATACATATTTTTCATATCTGTAGGCGTGTCTAAATACGGTGATGGGAAACTTCTCGGTCCCAGTCCCGAGGTGCACGGCTTTGGTTCAGGTGTGGAGTGTCTCAGTAATGTGCTGCAGCTCTGGGGGAGCAGCATTCCTGACGGGCACGGGTTAAGTCTTGAGCACCTTTCGGGGTGTTACTTTACTAATCTCTTTTTCCAAAGGATTCACTGTCTTGAAGCTCTCGCTCATCACTCCAAACAGAACCAAATTTAAACTTAAAAAATTCAAATTCCTCCCCACCAAGAACCTGATTTTATGGTCCGTTATCACAAATATGTCACTTGCAGTTCTGGAGAGCGGGGCTGTGATTTTTGGTTTCCTGATATCAGACTTTAGGAGGCCTTATTTATTAACTCCATGAATGGTAAATTCAGGACTATCACTTTCTAGTACTATCAGTTCCCTTCTACACTCCTTTAAATAGAACTGGTATTCCAAATAATTCACCATAAGCAGACAGACCTAATAGCTCAAAGTGCATACTCTGTTTCCAGTTCAAGTATAGATTTGTTTTCGGCTTCCGATGTTTCAAGGTTAACATAAGCTTAAGCCCTGGGTGATGGCCAGAAATAGCCATTTCTGAGCCTCATCTTCTGGAAGACTCTACAGATGCAGGGGCAGACACAGGCAAATGACACTTCTCCTCTTAGCACAAATTGTACATGACTTCCAGGTTCATTGTGAATGCACTGTAAATATCATTATTTTCATTAATCTAGAACTGCAATTTGTAAAGACTGCAGACTTTGCCAGACTTGGTCTGGCATTCCTGTGTTAGCCAACAGACTTGGGTCCAAATAAAAGACTGCCAAAGTGGACACTAAATCAAGCTGCTGTAGGACCTATAGAAATGTAAAAGTGTGTTGTTTTTTTTTTTCCGTGACAGAAAAATGCCACCCTACCACACCACCCCCCAAATAAAATTAAAAAAAAAAGACTTATGTAAGATACCATGCTCAAGGAAAAACATCTTTCAGAAGGCACTTACAAGCCTCCTGAAATGTGCAGTCCTGGGTAAAGGAGACGACTGCCCCAGTGTATGACACCAACCAGGGTGCACAGTATGAGAGCAACTTGGTGCCCTGGCCGTTACCGCTGGATAACCAGAAAACCCTTGAGCCTCTCCATACATCTACACCCATTTGCACAGTACTTAGTAGACCAACAAGTAGCTGCACAGAATGCAGCCTTTTAAAAGCAGAGGGCCCGCAGCACCATGACCTTCTGCTGCCTTGTTGCTGCCACACCACAGACTTTTGACCAAGGCACTCCTCAGTTTGCTTTCACACTGGCACAGTATGCCTAGGGGTGAGATACATTTGAGACTCCTCCACTGGATTTGATTGATATGGGTCAAGAGTTCAGGGAAGAGACAAGGAAAATCGACAGGGCCATCACATAAGCCTAATTTCCTCAGAAAATTAGGCAAAACAAATTGATTTTGACACTCTCTTGAATAATACTTAAAAATATGCTTCACTCTTCTTAGGTAATGTACCTTAACAGGTCGCTTTAAAAGTGGCGGTTTTGTTGCTAAGGCAGGCATTCCAAAGTTAATTAGCAGCAAGCTTCTAGTTGCTTCAAATATCTTAGTATTTTTTATCATGTGTATAATCTGTAAGACATCTCATTTCTCATTGTAGGGCCCTCATTCAGAAGACAGGACTGACATTTTCATCCTCGTTATTCATGTATGGCCCTGTGTCTTAGTTGTTGCATACACTGCAATTATTACTTTCCTTAAAGAGGGCTTTCCATTTCATTCAGCACTGTTAACTGTATTCTGCATGTCAACACAAAATTTTACTATAAGGGTAAATATTATCATTGCTGTTAATACAGGAGAAAATTAAAGCAAGCCAAGAGGCTAGATCCAAGGAAGAACCAGCAAATCTTCACACAACTCAGAGTATGAGCTCTGAAAATGATCACTGAGCCTGGTGCTTGCAAATGAGTGTCTGGAAATGAAGAACTCGAAGCAAGCAGCGGTCTGCAAAGTCACCAAGCTGTGACTTTGTCCTTAAGGTCTTTTTCACCAGGTAAATGTATATAGTAAACCAATGAAACAATACTGTTATTTTTGTGTAAATCCAACTGCCTGAGCTACTGTATCACCTTTATTCATGTATTTATCTGCTTCAATCATTTACTAAGCCTTCCAGCTTTTCTTTTTTTCATGCTAACAAACAACTATGCAAAAATAATTCCCTACCTAGTCCTAAGTCTTTCCTGTGCCCCAGTCTTCCTATGTCAGGCTTTTCTGGTAGGGATAAATGAGGATATAGAATATAACTAAATATGGTATTATCAAGATATAATTAAAGACTGTATTGAAAAAAAAATCCTGGAAGATTAAGCATCCTTAAAAACTGGTTAGCATTGAAGTACTTAGGTTAAAGCCAAGTTTAGATTATTTTTTGGTGTTCAGTTTTCTAGGTTGCTTGGTAGTTGGTTGTTTTGATGAGAGCTAAGAATAAGGAAGGACCATAGCACTATAATAAGAAAAACAGCAGAGAGAAAACAAATATGTTTCCCATGAGCTGTTATGTTTAGCTTCATCATGTGAGCAAATAAATGTTTTGACAAAGAAAATGTATAAGACTCATCCCAATCATTCTTCTATTCACTGCAGAAGTACTTTTATATTGAACAAAAAATGTGATCTTTAAAATATTGTGGAGGATGCTCGCAGTTTGCATTGACTTGGAATTATGACCATGAATAAAAATGAATATAGTCGCAGCACTATGGTGTATATTGATTTCTAGCTTGTGGGGCATGTAATTTTTTCTACACCCACTCTTCTGTGTCATCCTAGAAAAGTCTGCAAATCTTTGAGATGCATGAATGAAATCTGAAGGCAAATAGGAAAGCTGGAGAAATAAAGGCAATATTTAAATTAAATTAATAATAAGGAAGTCCTAAGAGAGGAAGTAGTTGGACTTGAATTAGGCCTGGAAAGTTCAGGTGCTGCCGTCCCCAAACGTTTGGGATTGCCTTTCTCATCACCCCAAACAACCCAAATAATTCTTCCTCCTTCTCTCCATCCCAGTGCTGTTTGTTTCTCACTTTCTGAAGATTCAACTTGCAAAGTTATCTGTGAGGACTTCTGTATGAGGCCTACTTGAAAACTAATTACAGGGGAAGTAGTTCTTAACTCTCTAATACAACTAATTTAGATTATGTTTACTCTTAGGATTTGAGATTCAAATACTACCTATCAAATTTCAGTTCCCTGATGTGTTAGAAATCATGCAGTAAAAATATTATTCTGTGAAAAATTCATTATAATGCTAAATTTGGCAATTAACACCACCATAAGCAATATGATGTTCAGAGAAATTGAAAGCTGTTGACAGTAAGGAATTAATTCTTTTAGTAAGGGCAAAAACAAGGTAGTATTTGTCATTGAAAATATGTGTTTGCCACCAAATTGCTCCAAGAGATCAAATCTATGCATAGAATAGTCCAACTGAGAGATGACATAGTTAGGAATACTATGTTTGGTCTGCCAATGACATGCTCTGTGACCTTATGTAATTCAATAACTCATTTCCCATATGGCTTCAGTTTCCAGGACTGTAAGATGAAGGAAATTATATTTATCCGTCTGTGTAAGTTTATGAATGAAAGAATCTGCAAAGTATTATCATATAGTAAACCAAATAGCAGCCTACCAGTTTGGTTATTCAAAAAGAAACACTATTCACACTTCCAGCTCAACAAAGTACAACATTTCTATAGCTCAAAGATTTTAAGGTATTCTAATAATGCATAATCCAAATGCAAAATTCTTTTTAATGCATATGGATTCCTGAATAACTAAGCTTCCTAGCAAAATTATTTACTGATCTCTAGTAAGCAATATGAGCATTTTAATGAGCAAAGATGCAAATACATAATTAGATTGAAAAAAAATCTTTAAATCTTTAGCTGTAATTAAAAGAAATATTATGAATCAGGAGAAAAAATCCCACTTTATGAAAGTAAAAACATTCATTCTCCAGTGTGCTGCTTAGAGAAGCTGGCCATTTCCATAGGAAAGAAATAGTTTCAAAGTATGTTCAGTTTCATCAGGAGGTAAATGCTTTTTGCAACAATGGTATTTAGACTGTAAGCTCTTGAGGACAGAGACCTTTTCTTTTTAATATCTAGAAAGTGCCATGCAAAGATACATGTATACATTAATATTTAATACACAAATATTAATAATACCTCTGAGTGAGGAGCACATGTTCTCACAAAATCAGGTTAGATTACAGCTCTGAATGTAAATATAACAGTCTCGTGGTTGTAACTAGAGCTATTCCAAAGTAATGACACGAAATACCTGAGGCCTGCGTATTTGCAATCTGCACATATTTGTAAGTCAGATTTTTGAGTGCATGGGATTTGTGCTGTTTGAGAAATGTGTGGTTAATTGTGTGTTTATACACGTGTGGGGGCCTCTGCCTGAGCCCCACAAGTAACTTCTGAACGACCAACTGCAACCTGCATTAATGGAGATCTGTAATAGATCCCAGCCATTTATGAACAACGAGGCTCATACCATCGCTAAGGGGACAACTCAGCCGGGTAAAGTCAGTGTACCTGCCTAGGTATCCAAAAATCTACAGGAAAATGGTAAGTTTTAAAAGCTTTGATCGTAAGTTTGTATTTATCAGACATGAAAGCAGTCCCTTCTCGGTCAAGCTTAGTATCCCTTGCTGCTCCTCTTGTGTCTAGCAATGAACACTGACAAAAAGCAGGGGGGTTTTGCACATATAGTTACATACCCAGTGAATCCTCTGCTGGTAGCTCGTGTTGCAGCCTTAGTATATAATTCAGTTAAAATGTCAATCAACCATAAGATAAATCTAATGGAAACCAAGCTCTGTAGGTGCAGTACTCAACTTCTTGCTACACATTTTTTGTATGACATTCCAGACTTACTACATTTATATATTAATTTCCCATTATTTAGCCTTGGTATATATGTATATGGTATGTCTGTGTTAATTCTTTCTACAGGCCTTCTTATATCATTACAGTATCAGTATTTTGCAAACAGTTGAATGTCAGTTGTACTATGAATCTGGTTCTGTTTCTTATTACACACACACAAAAAGCATCTCTTGCTGGACTGAATACAACTGGCCACACTTTGTAGTCCTGTCCAACGGTAAACACAGCCTGCAGTTCCCATCCATATATTTTGGGGCAAAATGAAATGCGCAAAAGTAATTTCTTTTTGTATATATTAGTTCATGGGTCTAAAGTTACTGCTGAATGTGTTTTCCAGCACACTAATGAACCTTAGTGGTTGAACTTTGGGTGTAATCACAAACTCACATCCAGAAATCCTGGCCATTTTCTTTTTGTCGACAGAATAAGCTACAAAACAAAGATCTTTCTGTATGTCTTGGCATTAAAAAACTAATATAGAAATGTAGGAATACAGCATTACTCTGGTCATACTTAATCCTCATGTGGGAAATGTTCAAGTGCAGAAGCACTGTGTGTAACTGGCACAATGCACCACTTTTTGGAAGATGGTCTCCCTAAGGAATGACAGTTCATCATGGAGGCTGCTGCTAGCCCTTCCAATGCATAAAGCATTCCTCTTTGCAATGCTGTGCATATCTGAGGGCATAATCAAGTCTTAGTGCTGGAGGGAGATACTTTTTGTTCTAAGAAATGAAGTCTGGAAAGAAGCCATTGTGCTTAATGTCTGTGAGGCATTACTCCTAAGTTTCATAAGGAAATGCTGTTTCACTGTTCCTCTCAGGTTCATGCATGCACTGAGTTTCATCAACACCTCAAGACAGATGAAGGTTCCTACACTCATCTCCAGTTCTGAATAATGTTCAGCAAACCTGCAATGAACGATGACTGGGTTCTTCTAAGGATTCTGGTTCCTCAGGCCACCAGCTCAAATTCAACCTATCCTAATAAGTGACTATTGATGACTATTTGGAGAGGTATGTGACATGCACTAATAAGCACATAACTACAGAACTGAATATTACCACCTATTACCACCATATATTTAACTGCACAGAAGAGGATGCTCTCCCAGAAAAGCGACATGTACAAGTGATGACTAACACAGACCACTACAGACCTTCCCCCTTTTCTACTCAAATTATACAAAATCCAAACGATCATAAGATCTGTCTTAAAGATAAATTAAAGGCAAGTAAGATACCAGGAGCACTTAATAAATAGCAACTCTAATACCAGCCTGAAATTTGTTCACAGCACACAGCAGTTTTAGAGGGTCAGGGTTTGAATGGGTTGAACTCAGAGGAAGAAATAAAGGAATTTTAGGATGCAGAAAGAGCAAAACTGCAATGTTTTTGGCCATGTTAAGAGTATTCTCCGTAACTGTCAAGGCAACACTTCCCACAAATGGAGAAAGGCGCTCTTTTTGGGCTATTTTTAATACTTAGTCTGTGTTCTTTCCCATCCAATAAAAGGAAAAGTAGATAGTCAATATTGCTGATTATAAAACTAGGGGGTTTATGACTGAAGATGCCAC
Source organism: Heliornis fulica (assembly GCA_013399135.1). Taxonomy (NCBI): domain Eukaryota; kingdom Metazoa; phylum Chordata; class Aves; order Gruiformes; family Heliornithidae; genus Heliornis; species Heliornis fulica. The sequence goes on along the minus strand of VXBZ01011471.1, from coordinate 98,149 downwards.
GTGATGAGTTAACCTTTTCAAGAAGGCTATGTTTAAATAAATTATTAGCAACTGTTCTTTTATCTCTTTTTTACGAGCCGTTCATTCAGGTCCTAATATATAGAGTGTGAGCATAGGGTTATCTCTGACAGCAAAGATTGATAGTAGTAGTTTGTTCATTTTTTAAAGAAAGCAGTACAAGCTTGATAGCAAAACTTAAATCCAGGAGTGACAGAATATTAACTGTGCTACTAACTTCTCTACTGCTGCTAATATTTTTCCATAATCCTAGCCTACTTTACACAAACACACACACACACACACACGCCTTATTTTCCAAAGGATTAATACTGCCTCTTTGTGTGCAGAATGTTCACAGAGGCAAGGATTTGCCACAAACAAATTTGTGAGACAGTTCCAAAGGAAGGGTTTGTTCTAAGGGACAAAACTTTAAAAAGTTTTTAAACAAAAAAGCAAAACCTTTTTTCAGTTCAAGATGTGCTCGTCTGAACTGTGTATCCAAATGGCCTTTTTATACATTTTGTAAATACTTCCTTTCTTTTTTTTTTTTTTTTTTTGGCTACTCCCTTTCATGGCATCATACTCTTGATGAATTTTTTGTCTAAATTCAAGGAGTATATTTTTCTATTTTTAGANAAAACAAATTTGTGAGACAGTTCCAAAGGAAGGGTTTGTTCTAAGGGACAAAACTTAAAAAAAGTTTTTAAACAAAAAAGCAAAACCTTTTTTCAGTTCAAGATGTGCTCGTCTGAACTGTGTATCCAAATGACCTGTTTNAGGGACATCTTCACTAGATCAGGTTGCTCAGAGCCCCATCAAGCCTGACCTTGAATATCTCCAGGGATGGGGCCTCCATCACCTCTCTGGGCAACCTGTTCCAGTGATCTACCACCCTCAGAGTGAAGATTCTTTTTCCTAATATCCAAACAAATCTCCCCTTTTCTAGTTTAAAACCATTGCCCCTTGTCCTGTTCCTCTTCTCCAAGATGAACAATCCCAACTCTATCAGCTTATCCTCATAGGAGGGGTGCTCCAGCCCTCTGATCATTTTTGTGGTGCTCGTCTCTGGATGTGCTCCACCCAGAGCGAATGAATGCATAAATAAATGAACAATAATAATAATAGTAGCAATATATCAGTGCTCTGAAATACTCCCTGGCTTTATGCAAGTTCGTATACTGAAATGTGTCATATAGTTGACACATATAGGTGTCATCTTCAGGAAGAGCCTGAAAAGCACCTGAAACTGTGAAGGTGCTCTCGGGAACTACTTTAAATATTTCTACCAATGTCAGTGGCTTCAGCTGTTTTGCTCTGAAACATCAGCCTTCTTGGCCACTGTGAGAGCCGTCTCCAGTCTGTCTGTTATCTGCACCCCACCAGGGGGTCAGCCAGCAGCACCTGAGTGACCTAATAACTTTATTTTTTCCTGTTTGCACCAGTAGAATATGTTTTTCAATAAGTCCACTTGAGGATAAATGTTAATCATCTAAAGATAACCCATATGAAGATATATTGCTTATCTCCTTTCTTCACGTAACAACAGATGGAGCGAAAATGTATAGGAAGTTATTTTTATGTATAATATGCATATGTCTTTTGGAGTAATGCCTATGAACACGTGATCTCACACATAGCTATGATCCCTAGGCACAAAGTGATGATGAAAACATGCTTGTAATTAAATTGGTGAGGAATTAGTAAAGTACAAAGATGTCCACTAGGAAGAAGTAATGTTCTGTTAAGTGTTGCAGTTTAAGAAACAAAACCAGATACCAACAACTTCTTTAGATATATGCTAATTGGCACTGAGACCATTAAGTGACCTTTGCTTAAAACCTCTTTATGTCCACTTCCTACTGACTCTTGGCTTGAAAGCAAATTAACATAAATATTAAGATTCTGATTATTATTAAAATACATTTTTACTCTTTGCAAACTACACTATCTCTGACAAGAGGTTAAAATCGTAATTATGTGAGATATAACTGAAATGTGAGAAAATGGTTCTTTTTCGGGGTGTCTTTTTTCAATTTCAAGTTCAAGATAAATAAATAGAAAGGTTATATTGCACCACTACTATTTTTCAATGTTTGAGGCAGCACTTTTCTAACAATTGTGAGACATCAGATGAAAATCAAAACACTCATCTCAGAGAAACACAAGAGCATTTTATTTATGTTCTGTTACTCTTCACTCCTCTTCCCAGATTTCAATATTTTTGCAAATGTATCTCTATGTTAGATAGCTAAGCTATTAAGTTACTCATAACAATTCACAGTGAGTCAGCATATGTGATTTCCAACCTGTTCTATATTTTATATCTTAGATTTAAGCTCACACAGGACAAAAGACAGAGGAACAGCAGTTTGAATCGCACAGTTCTTTCTGAGATGTTAAATCCATTTGGCTGTTCTCATGATCTATCATGAAAAATAATCAGGTAAAATAATTCCTCCTGAACAGGGATACTACAAGTAGCACATGCCACCAGAACCTCCTTTACACTGCTGCTACCCCATCTTTCAGTTATTTCTAGCTATTCTCACATCAGAAACCTGGCAGCAGACTTTTAGGGTAGAAGTCCAGCTTTAAAATAATGTGGAAGAAAAAGAAATGTTCAGACCAGTATCTTGTTTTATTCTTGCTAAAAGTGGGAATACTGCCAATTTTCAGGGTCCTTTCACAAGATGAAGGAAGGAAAGCAGCCGAAGCATAGCTGTGCCAAATTACAAAGAACTGGCTGTACAGGCGATCCCATCCTTCACTCCCTCTCTGCAGCTGAGAGGTTGTGCCATCCGCCCTTTCAGCCTACCGAGCGCTGTGTCGCTCATGAAGACTCAAGTTTCGAGTCCTCTTTTGTAAGGGCAGATGCAAAACAGCAATATAAAGGCCAGTGTGCTAACCTCCAATATTTTGGGCATTCCAGGATCAAAAGCTGTTCCTCCTTTATGGAGCATGTGGGTTATCATTATATGGGTGGAGAAAAAAAAAAAAAGCAAAACCTTTTTGCTGAATCAGTGAAGGATTAGGTGACTGTGGCTTTCATCCCTAATGGATTAGTCCATCATCTCAGATCACAGATACTTGCTTTTTAATGTAAAGTTAAGTCTTTATACAAAGTGGGCAAAGGCAGCCGAATAGGATGGAGTGGAATGGCAGCACCACACTTGGAGGAGTGCGTGGGGCACTGCCAGCATATAACACTTCTCTAAAACAGTGTGGGTTGTAGTTATTTATCATCAAGAAACTTGTTTTGATTGAAGGAAACAATGATTACAATGAACACATTAAGAAAATAAGGATAATTTTAAGAGCTCCCCTTTTACTGTATATTGAATCATCAAATAACTTTCTAAAGGAACTATGATGAGAGCATAATAGGATATGGCTTTAGTTACTAAGCACAAAACCATATGATTGTCAATGATTGTCAAAGAGATACCTTATTATGCACTTTTCAAGGTAAAATATGTTTGCCTGTGTCCAAGTCCCCTCCGGATACCTTCTCTCCTGCAAGAGAGCCTTGAAAGGGAGATATACCACCTCCAGTGCCTCCAACTGGTAGACCCTCACTCCTGAAAGTTGGTATTCTGGGAAATGTAGTGTGGCAGCAAAGTGGCCATTTTACATCTGCTCCCTTTGTTTGTAAATAACTGAATTTAAACTAAGAGGTGTTCAGACTGAGGGTGATGGCTGCATTGCGTGTTAAGTCTAAGAGATGTGTTTTCATTAACGAACAAAGAGCCTTGAGATGATCTAAGAAAGCTTCTTTTATAAAATGGAGGGTGCTAGAAAGTGTGTGTCACTGTCACTGCCACCTAATAGGGGTTATGCACTGACAGAGGGAACGAGAGAGCTGGCAGAACCCTGTTTCTCGCTGTCAGTTCCAGGCTGCAGGCTTTTATGTTCATTTGTAATGCAATCAATAAGGAATAGCTTAAATTGGGCTCTGGAAGCTTGATTTTATAGTTTGCTAAATTTCTCTTTTAAATCTGTTTAAAATAAAAGAGAAGTTTCTATGGAAACCTTCCCTTTTATTCAAGAAAATATCTCCAAGTCTCCCAGGCACTGTCTGCCTCACACAACCACGGCTGGCTGGATCCATGCCAGCACCGTGCTCCCCGTTACCTGCATCACACTGGGCAGCGTGGCAAACGCCTGCCACTATTTCAGTGATGCAATTAAATCTAGCCTCTTCCATCACCTCTGACAGACCAGGGAGCTGATGCCTCCTGTTCATACTCTCCCAATTCCCAAATAGTTGGCAGCGAAGGAAACTCCCCAACGGCCTGGGAAGCATCCGCGGCGGCGTGTGCTGGATGTGTCCCCACTGCCCTGCAGTGCTGCTTGGAGCACGGGCACCCAGGCAGAGTGAACAGAAGCTGTGTGGCTTTTGGAAGAGGGAAATGCTGGCCACTTCAGTCTTGCTAGGAGGACTCAAAATTGTTCAGATAATGTTTTGGATGTGGAAAACCAAATAAATAATTAAAAAAAGAAAACCAAAACCCACAACAAAACAAAACCAAAAAAACCTTCCCTGAGATAACCTCAATTTCTGAACTACAGTCTTAGAGTCTTTTTCCCAAGTAATGCAAATATATTTGTTGATATCAAAGGAAAACAAAACTGGATTACTTTGAGTCTAAGACCCGTTATTGTCATTAGCATCAACAGATAGATAGGATTTCTTTGTTTTCTTGAACACCAGAGCTGAGGTTAGTTTGTCTGCTTAGGGTTCCAAGGGGCGCTCTTTCCCTCAGCTTCTCTCCCCTCCCAGTTTGTGATATCCTGAGATTTCTGCAAACCATATACACTGCTGCTCCATTCGAGATCTTCCCTCAGCCTCCACTCCCATTGCTCTGCTTCTGATGAGCCTTTCACACTGCTGTCCAGCCTAGGAATTGGGTTTGAATTATCTGACTCAGCTTCAGCTTTAACAGTCTCTTAAATTAATCTTGAGCTCACTAGTGTAGTCACCAGCCTCACTCATAGTTCTTTCAGTCTGAGCCAGTTACATACATAAAAAAAAAATATTAAAAAAAACCAAAAAAACCCACAAAATCTGTTCAGAAAGGATCTGTATCAGTTGTCACCTTAAAACTACAGTGGAGTATTTGTAAAAAGACAGCAATCAGATATAAACTGTGGCTTCTCTTGATAAAAATTTGTCAAAGGTAACATGCTGTATAAATGCATGCCATATTTTAGAACTGTGCAGCACTGAATTCCATGTAATTTATTTTCAGCGCAGCACTTCATTACATGAGCTACTGAATAAAGAAAATAATTCAGTTTTGCACCTCTTTATTTTTAAATTCAGAGGTAAAATATGCTAGATTGGAGGCATGTATACAATTATTACGTTTTTTAAATGTAACAAAAAATTACAAGATTTTTTTTGCAAAATTTCCTCATGTGGAAGAAATTAGAGGAGATCCTGATGTGGTTTTAGTATCCTGATGCAATCCTTAGTATTATTCTAAATTTTATTCCCCTAGGAAAAACAGGGCTCATGTTTCAGTTTAATACTTCCTTTACCTACCCTGTGTTATCATTCCTCAACTTAGGGAAATGTTGCCAAGAAAAAGCTCCTGTCCCTCAGCTACCCTAAATCAACAAAGAGGGGGTATTTCTATACACATGAAAAGGATTATTAAAAAAAAAAATCATTTTTTGCTTTGTATGTAATAATGATTGAGTTGAAAACCTTAGAAAACCATCTGATTAGCTTAGGGATTTTTTCTTAACCCCTCCAATGACCAGATAACTGCATTCATTCTGAAGCTCAATGTAATTTAGGTAGAAAAAGTATGATATAAAATAGAACTGTGGACTATTTTGACAACTATAGCCAGATGCTATTATAGTGAGTTGCTCATGGACCAGAGTACAAACAAACTTTATAATGTGATGAGTCATTTGGGGGGACATTCAACCTGCACGCCAGGGGTTTGACAGCAGCATCGGAACACATTAAAGGCTCCATTATATTGGGGAGTTATCATGTGAGCAAGAACTAGAATTGAAGTATTTATTTATGCAATTAGCAAAAGATGCAGTAGTTCTTTATGCTAAACACAAACAAAAAAGTGGAGAACATAAAGCATTGCTCCTATCATACAGTCTGTTATTTTGACTATTATTTGTGAGTGCTGGTGAAATGACTTTGTGATAAAAGATGCCAGAAATAATGACCTCGCTGTCATCAAAAGTCATTCAAATGGTGGCATTTTTAATTAAAGATTGCTTCAATTTTTCAGTAAGAGGAAAAAAATAATCCCATTAGATAATGGTCAAAAGCAAAAAAATAAAATAAAACAAATTGTTATGCTTGTCAATCTCACATCACAGGTATATTTAATTAGTTCTTGTTGTTTGGAGTCCCTAGATGAAAGATCAGAACAATCAATTTCATAATTTAAAGCCAAGACACAGCACTGGGATTTGCCAGGATAAGTAAACTGCATAAGAATACATGTGTGGTGATACAGAGAGCCCGTTATCACCTGAACACAGGACGTTTCAGAATACCCTTTATCTCATTCAGGCGTCCTCATGGCTTTATATTCACTCCAAACAATAGAAATGCCTGAAGACTCCCTGGTCTCACAGGCCTTGTGATAATGCCTGTGCTCCTCGTGTATAATAGCCCTTCTTCATTGGTTCTCCTCATCACCGAGAGAAGAAAATGGAGGAGGAGGGAAACCTCTCCGGACCTCTTTTACTTCTAGTACAAGTCAAACTCATACAGAAAAGCTACAGCATCTTTGTGTAGGAAATTACCTGTGAAACTTGGGCTCTGCTTCCTTGGCCTTAACCTTCAGTCTCCCACTTTGGATCCTCAGGCTGCTCATTCCTCTGTTGTTAACAAAAGGAAGAGAGAATTTTACTTCTGTATTCAAAAGATTTGAATAGTTATGAAGTAGTTTTGGATATTCTAAGGAGTGTTGGATGGAATTGTACTTGAACTCAAAGACTGTTGACCACATAAAAAGAAAATGGATTTTTTCACATCCAGCACAAAGTCTGTCCTTTGTCCTTGGTCATCTTTTTCCTCATTGGGAAAAGGATAAGAACACCACAGAGAGGAATGACGATAATGCAGTCCCTACCTCAGGCAAAGGACTGAGGATACACCCCTGTGTTAACAGATGCTTTTTCCTGAGTTTCCTCTTCAGACTTTCGTTGCACCTCTTTAAGAGGCCTTCACTCCACCTTCACTCCACCTTCACCAACTCCTTCAGACCTCCCTGTCCAGAGAACCCCTCTGATCTTCCTACTTTGTTTTACAGGCTACTCCCCAGCAACCGACTCCCCTTCATCCCTTCAAAACTCCTTTCTGTGCTGCCCTCCTGGCCTCTTAAAATTGCCGCCTCTGATTACAGCAACAAGTCAACACTTTTTACGGGAAACACCAGGTCTGCGCTGCAGTCCCACGTAAGGGCACTTTACAATGGAGATGTCTTTTTATGTGCATACAGTTAATGGATAATGACCCATTATCAAGAAGCTGTGACTTTGTTCATAGGTTTTCTTCCAGCAGTGGAAGCCTTTATTGTTGTTAACACGCAAATTTCTGGAACATTTACATAGAAGCAATTAAGGGCATATTCAGGTAGGCTATTATTGTACCTAATGGGTACATAATAGGTACTTAATAGTCATTTAGGCACTTATTATGTTTCCCTGTTCCAAGGAGCAAAATTATCAGGCTCTTTACCCAGGCCAAACAGAGGAATCGTCATGATGATTAGGCCTAACAGACATCCCAATGTTCCATATTATGGGCTCAAATTCATTTTTCTGGGCAAAGACACACCGGATTTCTTGTGTGCTTCCTCTGAAGCGGTTCTTGTTTGCAAAGCAAAGGTCTAGAAGTGTCCTGGACTCGGTCTTTGTATGACAGGCCTTGATGCAAGAGGCAAGTTACTTTATCTTTTCAATCTACTCAAAAGAAGCTTGTGACATTTTTGTGATAAAGTCTTTTCCCCTAACATCACAGCAATCATTCACCTCATTTATTTTAAGACAGTCTATCAGGAGTTGGATTTTTTCTTTCTGGGACATAACCTTGTGAAAAATCTTTTCAATACAAACCCCCTAATATAGTGGGTTATGATCAGAATAATGGCTAAAGAAAAAGCTGCTCCACATGCAAGAGACACCATACTAGAACTGCTGCCATTTTTCTTCTCTCTGTGGTCTCACCGTGAGCCCTAGCCATGGTGTTAAACCACCAAGCTGCCAAGAGAGAGATTCTGTTTGAGCAGGGCAACTCTGAACAATTTTTAAAACTTTATTATATTAAGTTATATTTTAAAACATTTTGGTTTTTAAGCTGATTGTGCTACTTCTAGCTCCTGTAGAATTCAGACAGGCAATACAAAGAAAGCATCCTTCCCTTTAATGTCCTTAATTTTTGTCAGGATATACTAACTTATTAATGTTCCCCAGTGTTCATATCTTTACACAAAGTTGAAGACAGGGTTGTGGGTTTTTTTCTTTCAATTAAACTAGGAAACACTATATGAAAATTATTTAAACACTTTTTTAATTTAAATACTTTTTCATTTAAACTATGAAAATAAAAATATAAAAGTTTCTATAAGCGAAGTTGTAAAAAAAATTAAATCTTAATACAACCTTTTTTTCCTTAATATGCAAAATAGACCACAAGTAGCAACTGTTTTAATAGCTTGTATAAAATAAGCACTTGTTGTTTTGTTGCAGAAACATGTTACATGGTTAATTAAGTACATTCCCAACGCATTCATGCTAAGACATTTTAAAAGCTGAATAGATTTTTACCTCTGGAACAACACATGGAAGTGTTGACTACACCACACCATCCCAACCTTCCTGGTCATGCAGATGTAAAGTAGCTGCCAGGAAACAGGCTGCCATCCGGCGAGCTAAACAGAAGCCACTACACTGGAGAGTAAATAAACCACAGGCCCTTGGCAATGGTCAAATAGTGTGAAAGAAGAATTTTTACTGGCCAAAAATACCCCACACTAATCAACCCTAAACAAAACCAGCAAGTCCCTAACAGTCCAAAGAGTGTCTTTATAGACACAAAGTCAATACTAAAGAAACCCAGAAGCTTTGTTAAAAATAAAATAATAATATAAAGCATAAAACCCCAGCCCACCTCGGATTAATTATAATCGAGCCCAGGCCAGGAGTCAGCCGCTTTCAGTTCACAGGTGGGAGCTCAGCATCTCCCCTCTCCACACTTCCTCCAGTGCCTGTGGTCTCACGCTGACTTTGCTGAAATTAGGAAACAGCTCTGATGGTTTTTCTTGGGAAAAGAGGTGAATTAATCCCAGCTGTGTGGATAGTCTCATCATGGACAGAACAAGGGTAACATTTTGCTTAAGTTTTGGTTAAAACAACCTCTATGTGGTGTTTGAGTACGTCATCCTTACAGAAAACCGTAGTTCTGATGATAAAACATTTAAACCTGGCTTTCAATGAGCTTCTAATTCTGCCTGTGGATCCCCACAAAAGCTCTTCAGGCATTTGAGATACTGCGTTAAATCTCCGCAGAACTGTTTTTTATCGTGTTTTTGCTGGTGATACCCTACACCATCCTTTTCAAAAGCAAACAGTCCCTGCAGCAGAATGCCCGATTTTTAAACTCGAAGGTGAAGAAGAGTCTGAGCTCCTAATGCTCTGCTAACAGCTCTGCTCTGGTACCTTGCAGCCCAAATACTGCAAGCCGAGAGATAAACCAGGCCTAGACAAAGCCCAACGACCCCCACACTAAGCAGGAACAGCGCAGGTTTCCAGAATCGCTCCCGGTTTGGGTTGTTTGTTGCTTGTTTGTTTGGGTTGTTGTGGTTTTTTAACCCTTTTGCCTTCTCTTCTCAGAGCGGGGAACGCACAAAACCTCTCGGGCCAAGTGGGTGACAGCCCCTTGCCCATCCCCGGCAAAGGCAGACGCTGCCCACAGCCACCGGCCTGCCGGGTGGTAGCAGGGTGCAGGGCAGAGAGTTGGTTTTCGAAGCTGGAAACTATAGATGTTTTAACTCATCCATCATTGCAGCCGGGAAAGCAAAGCTCCTGAACTTCTGGATTTGGGGAAGTATTTTTATACTGTATTAAGGTGTCAGAGAATAACTTACAATCACAGAATTGAACACTCGAGTCTTACTCAGTTGCAGCTGAAAGGCTGAGTTTAAACTGTTCCTAACTTCATAAATCCTTAACTGGATTTATTTCTGGCTTTTGGCAACATCCAAATTATTTTAAAAAGTCAAAGGCATACTGACATGGAAACTAAAAGGTAGAATGCAGATTTTGTGTTTGGTAGATTAGGTTTAGTTATGTTACTTAATTTGTCTAAGGAGAAGTGTTGTGGCATGGTCTCCAGGAAATGTAACCTGGGAGAAAGATTCAAAACATTCTCTCCTATTATTTTTCCACCTAATTTATATATTCCTTTCTAAGCATCTTGTAAACATTCAGTGACAAAAGATTAACCACATCACATACATACTTTGTTTTTGTGAAAACTGAGCCAATACATTCGTTAATGTGGTTAAATTTTTACTATGTGCAAATTTTAAATTCTAGCAAATGGCTCAGCATAATTGATAGATGTAATGTGCCTTTCATTGTATTTCATAACTGTCAAACCAAGTTACTTATCTGTAATTTACAGAGACTTTTCTATATATTAACTTGCCTTGGCAGTACTCCCTTATATTAGTCAGAACACTGCTTAAGAGTATATATTATCTTGTATATTGCTTATCAAAATTCATCTTAAAAATTCAAGTAAGCAGTCAAGCAAAAAAAACCCTGTTGTACTAAACCAATAAAGCAAAAGAAACACTTGGAAATAAAAAGAACTTTCACAAAAAAATAAAGCCACATCCTAGAAGAAGAAAAATATGAACTAACATTAAAAAAATCTATTAATGCATATTTATCTTGCTAAATATAAAACCCTAATAAAAATAATTAAAAGGATTTAAATGAATAAGCTATTAATTGTATAAAAGTTACTGAGGAAAAAAACCTTTTTCAAATGCATCAGAAGTAGGAATCCAACAAGAAATCAAGTTTAACAGGCAACTGAAACATACTGATTGATATATATATATATATATACTGTCTTGAGAAAGACAAGGGTATAGTGTAAAAGTGAAATTAATTCTATTAACCAATACACAAAGAATGAGGAGGAGGAGGGAGCAACTGTCTCATATTGCAGTGTCAGATGTCACAATAATTCAACAGAATATGTTGCAACAAAGCACCAATATAATACAGTTGTTAGGAGAAGTATGGAAATTAAAATATTAAATTGCTGAAATAGTTATTATGGTAAGCAATCATTTGGTCAAATCAGCCTCACTGAAGGGCAGCAAGTAAACCAGATATTTCTAGACAAAGTAGGTACATGACTCCAAACTGAGACTTATCAATAAATGCTATGAGAAAGTTAGATTTATTAACTAGTGAAGTAACACAACAACATTGGGAAAGGTCAGTGTGCTTTATGCAAAGGGAATGTGATTTGCAACATAATTTTTGCTTCACAGATCTGCTGGAGTCCTTTGATGGAGTCAGTAGTGTGGGTAAAAGATATGTGTAGAATGGTATGCTAAAATCTACATCTGACTGTGAAGACCTGAAGGAATATTTTGTGATATTAGCTCTGTAAATGAGAATGAAATGGCAGATGAAATTCAATGTCAATGAATGCAAAATAATGTGTTTGGTGGGAAAAAAACCACAATAACTCTACCATAGATACACAATAATGAGCTCTGCAAGATCTTATAGTCATTATGAGTAAATTTCTGAAAGCATCAGCTGAATGTTCAGAGGCAGTTAAAGTTGTAAATAGAACTTAGGAAATATTAGGAAAGTAATAAAGAACAGAAATTGTCATTATGACACTACATAATGTCTGGTGAGTCTACATCTTGACTTGTGGGTGTAATTCTGATCAAGTTAAAAAGATGCAGCAGCACTAGGACAGTTTTAGAGGTGGAAGATAAGTCAGATCATAAATGTGGAGATTAAAAATACTCTACTTTGGAAAAGAGATGACTGATAGGAGGAGTATATGATAGGATTATAAAAATCTCGAACAGCACAGATAATACAACCAAGGAAAATTTACCCTTTGTATCTCACAGCAAAGTTGTTAGGGAAAAGGCTTAAAACGTTTTGCAGATAAGATCTTATTCATCATAAATAAATACAATACAGTCACGATTTCCAAGGAATGTTAGAGCTCAAAAGTATATTTAAAAGAGAAAATAAGAAATTAATGTGTAATAGTCCCATTAAGAATCAGTAAAAGCAACGGTTGAGAGGTGATCTCAGGATTAAAGTCTTTAAACTGCTGGTTACCAACAATGCAGCAACTGTATCAGGAGAGGTGCAACTATTTTATACTTACACCCTCTTTATCCTTTCTCTTGAATCATCCACTAATGTCACTTCTGAGACCTGGTGACAGGCTTGCTGGGTTTGATACAAGAGGTTCTTACTGGCACTTGCAAATTCTTTTCCTGACCTGTGTCCAAACCTATAGTTTTTCGGTTACTCTCCTCCTGTAAATGGACGCTACTCGTCATATTAAAGATGTGTTAATAGACAGGATTTTTCAAAAGCACTGTAGTAATTAACAACAAAGCTTTCCCTGCCTTAAAATTCAGAATCATCAGTGTTTTTTCTGTAACCAGTCACAAGACTCTGAGATGCAAGGTTTCCTACTGTACAAAGCATCCAGTTTGGACCACATTTTCAAAAAATCCCCAAACATTTTAGACAGAAAGCTTTGTAATTCATTTAAATAGGGCTTTTGTGAAGCATCTGAAAGAGAATTTGTTTTGACAGATAATTTACTGATCACATTATCTAAAGCCTATCCTATTCCTCACTATTTTGTTTCAGATAGGTTGGTAAATAAGCCAACGAAAAAGCACACCCTTCATTTGTCCTATTGAACTTCTTAAATAAATAAGAATATATTGAAATGAATTTAAGTAACATGGAAAGATTCCATACAATAAAAAAAAAAAAATTAGTGGTTATTAAGCAACATTGTAGGTTGATGAGAGGAAGGATTTTTTCTATATGATTTTTCCCCAGACCTTTTGTATTGTATCAGATTGAGACACTAAATGGCTGTCAGACTCTGCCTCAGAGATAGCTTTATTTTAGTGATGAGCAGGGAATTTTCGAGTTGGAGCATGCCTTCCAAAGCACAGATGTACGACTGCACATTGGAGGAAAAAGAAGTTCTTATTAAATCTATTCTTGTATCTCTAATTATCAATAATTTCAAAGACACATGAAAATATGGCTAATGAAACTTAAAGGACTCACACAAAAATTGGGAAACAATTGATTTCCTTGGCAATGACAAGAAATTACTAAAAGCAACTTGATGAAGCTGGGTACAATCAGACAAAATGCATTTTAATCCCACCAAAAATGTGGTTGCATATTCAGGATGGAAGAGCAAAATATTTCTTTGCAGTAACTGTATCCTAGAAAGCAGTGAAAGATTTGGGGATGTAACAGGAAGGAAGGGGGGATAAGTTTACTTACACATGAACTAACCATTCATGCCCCTGCTCTCCAAAAGGATCAATGTGATCTTTGAATGTAGAAATAAAGGTTTCTTAAGGGATTTTTATACTAATGTAATGATTATTTGAACCATTCCATGGTATATTTTAGTAACATCCTTAATGTTAAACAAAGTTCCATATTTTTTATCTTCGTGGAAAGAATTACTGAGGCTGCTGGATTGTGCTGTCTCAGCCAGAAACAAATTACAGGAAGGAATAATTGTCTCTCTTGTTACGTTCATACTTACATATATCTATATATAAACTGTCCTTTTGTAGAGATCATAAGCATAGAACCCATGTAAAAAGTTTAGGATGACACAGATATTTATACTGAATTTTGAAAATACATTATCTCCTCTTGGTTTTATAATATTTATTTCCATTGTTGATTGTTTCTATCATATTATGAGGTAGTAAAATATTACTGGAGTATTCAAAAAATATTTCTGGGAATGTGAATATTTAAAAAGTAAATTTATGCTATTAAGAGGAAGTGTCAGGAATTCTTTATGAATTGAATCACATATTTAAGTTCTTTCTAAATTTTTTTCTTCTGCCATTACACTGCCTCACATATCTACACATTTTTGTCTTCTCAACATCAACCATCGCTAAAACTTAATGGTATTGATGAAATGAATACTCTGCTACAAAGATTCCTCTGGTGGCTTCCCACCAGTGACAGCTGTTGCTTCAGAAGCACATGCTGTGACTACACCAGCAGCATCACATAGTTGTGTTTTATATATTTTTTTTTTTTTTTGCTTGGGCTCTACTGCTCTTCAAACCAGCTTTCTTACCATACTTGAAAAGATTTCAATTTTATCTGGAACAAACCTAGCAATTCAACCAATTTGACTGCAGTCTTCTAAACCAGCCTAATCTCCTCATTGCCTTTGGATAATGAAAGCTTGGAGATGTAAAATCTCCAATTGTTGTGAGAAAAAATGAACTCCTTGAGTTATTGGTATCACTGTAGACTCCTGGGTCTACAAAAATGACAATATAATGCACAGTGTCTGAATTTAACAACTGAATATCATAAATCAGAGCTACTTAAAGTGTACCTGATCAGTGTGTTTGAGACTGTATTTGCTGAAGCTCTGAAGAGAGCTGATTCTGCAGAGCTAGATATTACACACAGAAGAGAGATTCATAGGATAATTGTCTGTAGTGCAGGTTCATTACTGTCTTTGCATATCTGTTCACAGTCACAAGCTCAACTGTTATTACATGAAATACATTCTTGGTTTGATCAAAATAAAGACAGAAAAATGGCAAAAAGCCCTTTAGCTCCAATTTGTATTACCACATGTTATTCACCAAAATAAAATCATGTACTTTTTTGTCTGCTCCCCACTAAGGCAGCAATGCAGAATCAGCATCAGTAGAATCTTATTTTTAACAGACCTTTCTCTGGAGCCATAAAGGGTACTGAGGCTTACTCATGTTGTTGTTCTTAAGATCTTTGGAAAAGGTGATCTACAAGCAGCTGAGATCTATATACTGATCTATATTTACCTAATAACTTATCTGTTCTCATTTACTCCTCTCTGCTCATTTCATGGCTTTTACTAATTGAAATTAAATTATTGAATAAATAACGTATCAGTAGACTACAGGGTTTTCTATGTCTAGAAATGTATTATATTTTACTTACTATGTTGGATATATTTATCTAAAGTGTATTTAAGTTTACTAACATATATTTGCACTTGAAAGCTACAAGCATAGGAATGTAGTTAAAGACTCTGTCATGAAGTTTCCAGGACTGGTTTTGAAGCTTTCCCTGATTAATTTAAAAAAAAAATTAATCTCATGACTAGGGGTTCTTTGTGGATCTCTGCAGTAGGTTAAATTAACTCAATATCAGTATAAATATATAAACATAAATGTAAACAACATTATTGTTGTTAGTGTTTGGATTATCACTCTCTTTACTACTCAGTTGTTAAAGATAGGAAACCTTTAAAAAACACTTTTAGTTATATCAGCAAGCAGTCAAAAGGCAACAAGCTGGCTGAAACTACTACATTTTGATACAGAAAATACAGATAGTAAGAAAATATTTGCATTGTGGATGTTGGTACATCATTGTATACTTCTCCAATGTTAAGTATGAAAGATTAGATTTTTCAGTTGCCTGGATACACTGTGGTGTTGCTCAGTGATGATGCAATGGGATCCAGATTAGTATGAAAAAATAAATTCAGGGAAGTGTATGTTCCCTTTTTTGAAATATTGGTCACACAAGCACACCCCTACTTGCCTTCATTAGTTCCAGGCTTAAAGCCAACACAAGATTTACTTCCCTTTCAGTACTATTTTTATTTACTTTTTTTTTTCCAACTTGTCTCTTTTTATTTATAGTCAGTAAAGCTTAGCCTTAAATGCTCTAAAAGTTTCCCTTACACACCTAGCTGTCTAGCTGGAGGTTTCAATGAAGCTATATGACAGACTCAATACATATTCCTCATGCAGTTTAAGTGACCTAATTCCAAACCACATTGCAACAGTTCAAGAAAATGGTGTTTTCATGGGGAAAAAAAAAACCACAAACAAACAAAACTAAATTCACTTTTAATTTTTTGGGTGTGGATGCACCATATAGATGGTCATGTGCGCATAGGTTAGGAGATAGTGCAGCAGTAGCCATCAGCTCAGCATAGAGATTTGTTAAAAGCCACAGGACAAATCCACTCACCAAGTGGAAAACCTCCAAAGCCAATTTCACAGGAAGTTTGCAGGGCCTGCTTCCTTGGATCTGATCACAAAACATATGCCTAAATCCCACTGGCAGGTGTTCTCAAGCACAAGTATAATTGACACCAAATAGCACACAAAGCTGTTGTACAGTAGACTTCATTAAGGTACATAGTAGGTTTTCCTGCAGAAGATAGCAACCAGACTGAGCACCATTAATACTACCCCTGTTTTATCTAATTATTTCACAAAAGCTGGAAGGCCACACTTAATTCCCTTCACCTGTCAGGAGGGATTAAAGTTGACACCTAATGCCTCCTCTGCAGGTGCTTCTTCATTAGTGTTTTATTTTGTATTGGTGGTGTACTTTTGAAGAGTACATCATGTCTCCATTTAGTACCCTGTAGTTAGCAGTCTTTTCAGTTGTCTACTGAAAGCCCTTGGAATGTGTTTTCTCATGCACTCTTGGGTGGTGATAAACCAAAAGATGTGCTCCAGTAGTGATATTGTGCCCTCTGACTACTGATAGGCATTCCATCCTCAGAGTTAGGCTAGTGCTAGCCTAAAGTAAAATCCTGAAGGAAGCACTGGTTAGTCCTCAGCTCTGGGTGCTGGGTTTGGATCTACTGCTACTGGGCTGTATTTCTTACTGAAGCCCGTGCCTGAGATGTTGGCTGGCACTTCCTTGTACATGACCTGAAATTATTTAATGTCACAGCAAAGAATTCACAGCTCATTTTACTGGAGATGCACACAAGACCGAAAGATTAATGTACTTCAAATAAAATTGTGATGTGACTACCCATTTCTTCTGTGAGAATTGCCTCTCTATTTTTACAGTGTGAATTTAATTGCAAGGAGTGCTAGGTTAACTCCTGAGTACTTCTGTTCCAGTAGAAACGGCCATGCTCAAGGACTTTCACGTGGGACTACTGCTTTGCATTGTCTGGGCTCCCTTTGTATCAGAGAAACAGCATCAGCAGAATTAGTATCTCCAGTCATAATTCAGCCATAATCATTGCAAGGGATAAGCACAAACCAGTAATAAGGCTATTGAAATGGTTTGAGGGTATCATAATAACCATTTAAAACTATTTTCTGGAACATAAATGACTAGTACTTCACTTCCATTGCAGCAGGATAGTTTGTATTTCCTTGAAATTTCCTCATCTTTGAAATTCAGAACCCTTTCTACATATAAAAAATAATTATGAGAGCCAAAATATAAAATATGAATAAGACTGTTCTTCATGTTGGGCTTTTAAGGAGGTAATAACTTCTCAGACCGCTATCTACATCATAGGACTTATCTGCCCTGACCTATTTCAGTGAATGATACTCAGATAAGATAAGCAGTAAAAAGTAATTTAATTAGGCTATAGATAATCCTATAGAGCAAATGTGGAAAAAATAGTGTCGGAGAAGAAATAGGACAGAGACACTCATTGTCAATCTGCTAAACTTATTTGCTGTTGTGTAAACTTCCTGCATCCAAGAAATATTCCCATTCAGTGCTGGAAAAAGTAAAAACTTGACTTGCAACATCTTTCTACTTTAAGAAAATGCTACAAGTCGGTGTGGCTTTTTGATTTAACTACAGCCAAATCCATGAAAAATAGATAGAAAAATCACAGGCATAAGAAGTTCTTTTGCTATGTTTACTCTCTTCAGTGCAGAGAGTTATTGCCTGGAATTAATGGATGATGAATTGATGAATCAATTTTTCATTCATTTCATTTCGTTCTTGCATCTTTACAATGACAGGAATAATGAAGTTCTGATACAGCGATTGGAACATCTAGTCACTGTGTATTTCGTAGCAATGGGTCAAATATTACTTGGATAGTCATACAAATATGGTAAGTGGGAGAGTAATGAGTATTAATAACTAAAATATCACATCAAACCATTCTACTGTCATTTCTGCAAGAGAAAGAGGATCAGTTGAGCCTGCTTGAGAAAAGTAACCCATCTGAAGTAGGAGCGGCAAGAAGTCTGGAAACATTCTTTCTATTTGATGCCTTGCTTTCTGAAAGCAAATCGACAACGACTGATGTGATCTAAATCCAACTTCTACTTAGTCTTCATGGTTGACCAATCCAGCATACTGTAAACTTCTGTGCTACTGTCTACTTGACAGAATAAAAAAGTCACTTCTTGGATTGCTGTCTTGCGTGTGCAGAATCATTCTCAATACTGCAATCCTTTAGGGAAAAGCTTTTATCCTGTCAGAGACTGTAGTCCCTGCCTTAAAAGTAGATATCTATACATATGTATCTATATCTGCTTATCAGTAAAACAAGACCTCTTATCTCCAGAATGTGCAAGTACTCAAATTAAATTCATTATTAAAACAAAGTATTAATGACTGTGTATATTACATTACTAAAAATTTAATCTTCATTAAAGTCAGTAAGAGGCACACCGTCACTTTCACCAGTGAACTAAATAATTGAAAATGTAAACTTTCAATTGAATTTAGGTTCTTCAAAGAAAAGGCAGCTTTTAGATCATGGCAACTAAACAATGATTCAAACCCTTCCACATGAAATTAGAGGGTCCAATGAAGATGCAGATGCACTGTAGATTATAAGTGCTAAATTTGCTTGTAGCTGGACCCTCCCTGTCCCCCTCTAAACCCACTAATTTAAATGCCAGTTTAAAATATGATGTAACTGGGCAGTAACTACTGTTACTGGCTACTCTATTATTATGTTAATTGGAGCATGTAAAGGAGACTATTATTTTATCTCTGCAACACCAAGGAACTCCAGGTGATAGAGATATTCAAACCCTAGGTAATTACTGTATAATATCTCACATCCAGAAAAATCCTATTAACACAGCACTAATGGAGTGAAGTGTAATATACAGTATTTGGAAAACAGAACAACTAAGGTTGACTTGTAAATGCTAGTCATACTATTTTTCTGCATGTGCACTTGAGGTGAGGGAGAATTGGAAATACATTGAATGCTTTAAAAAAATGTGCAAATACTTTCCCTGCAATAGGCTGCAGTGGTTAACTTAAATCTGTGGAGTTACTTAGGATATAACAGGTGCAGGTCTACACATAACTGATGAAAACCAATGAGGAGCCAAATTCAGACCTGGCAAATAAAAGTACAACCTCTAAATTACAGTGGCACAGGTCACTAGTGCATAGAAGATAGGGAGCATACCTATTTCAGATACCTCATTGCAGTGCAAGATACAGTCTTCCTAAAAGTCATACTACTAATCAAACCAAAATCATGGACCCAGTGAAGGACCTGTCAGACATTACAGGTCTGTTTCAAACTGCAGATAAATGAACAGGTTCTGATGGTCACTTCTGGTCCTGAAACACATGAATCTTGTTTTATATTACACTTAAAATGTGCCATAATCTGTCTGCCTAGATTTCCTAGTTTGCCTAAAATTATATGCCTCCTAATGTTCTAAAACATGTTTTAAACCTCAGAGCTGTTAATGGTGTGATATTTTATGCTTTTAAAACTCAGTAAGGATACTTTTAAGGACACGTGAGGTATTCTCTACCTTCCCCCCGCCCCCATCTCTTCCTTTGCTTTATTCTCTTAGTCTTCTTTTTCCATTTTTCTCTTTTCTCTCCTCTTCCTTGGTCTCACCTTCATTTGGAAAATATGAAAGTGTCACGGTTTAATCCCAGCCAGTAAGTAAGCACCGCACAGCCACTTGTTCTCTCTGCTCTCCTCACCGCAGTGGGATGGGGAGGAAAATGAAAAAAACCCCAAACAACTAATGAGTTGGGATAAAGACAGCTTAATAGGATTGCTAATAATAACATTCAATAGTATTATTAATAATATTTTAAAATATAAATATTAAAAAACAATGCACAAATGTAATTGCTTACTGCTAGTGGCAAATAAAAACCCAAACCTGATGCCCAGTGTGTTTCCCAGCAGTGAAACTACGTCTTGAATAGCTTTCCCAGTTTTATACTGAGTGTGACGTTATATGGCATAGAATATCCCTTTGGTCGGTTGGGGTCAGCTGTCCTTGCTGTGTTCCCTCCCAACTCCTTGTGCATCCCCAGCTACTCACTGGTGGGGTCCTGTGAGCAGCAGCAAAGGCCTTGGCTCTCTATGCTAGCACAGCTCAGCAGTAATGAAATCATCCCTGTGTTATCAACACTTTTCAGCCCAAACCCAAAATACAGCCCTGTACTAGCTACTGTGAAGAAAATTAACTCTATCCCATCCAAAACCAGCACAGGTTGCTAAGCCAAGGAAGTGAGATTTTCACTTTGCTCTGAAGCCAAGGAGATTTGTGGTCATCCTAATCTCCACTGGTAATGAGTTCTCAAGCCTGGGTGCTGCTGCGGAGCAAGCCATCTTTTGCTCTTATGGGCTTTGCTCTTGTGATTGACAGCTTCATTGCTCCTAAGGAATGCAACTGTCAGGGCATAGCTTTGTTGCAAAAAATACCAACAACTCCCTGAACAACCAGACAAATAACAATGTGCTCTCTAGCATGTCTGGAGGTATTACCTCGGAGAGCTCTAAGTTAACATGTATTCAAGCATGATATAAACCAGTGGGTTTTTACCACATTTCTCACTAGATTTATTTACCAGTTTGGTTTGGGGTTGTTTTTTTTTTTTGTTTTTTTTTTTTTTAACCAGTTCTTTTATCACATTTTTCCTGAAATCCGTGTGATAGAAATAAATGGGAAGCTATTTGTGGGAGTTGTGTTTGTTGGTTGGTTTTTTTTTTGGTTTTTTTTTTTTTTTTAATGGGGGTGGTGGGGGTTGTTTTGGGTTTTTTTTTTAGGTTTGCTTTTTATTTCAATCAACAAAATATGCAATTATGAGCTGGAAGAGATGCACACTTATATGGGCCAAAGCTTTGACTAAGAAGATGCTATTTTTACATCCTCATTTCCTGAGTACTGTCTGCCCCTCCAAGCCAAAAGTGGGAAGCCTGTAAAAATAAGTCTAGAGTTCTGCTCCTAAGTCCATGTTTAAGAGCCTAATAAAGAGCCATTTGTGGGAGGATTGTTATAAACTTTGAGCTGGTGGAAGTGTCAAACTTTTGTGACTCAGAATTTTCCTTCAGGCACCCAAATTTAGGCCCAAAACCAAACACCGAATATACATTCTCAAAATGTTTGTTTAGCTATGAATTTCTTTACATGTTTTTGAGGTCTTAGAGCTGCAAAATGGAAGTTGCTTCAATTTATCACTGAAATACTAGATAAGGTTTTGTATTTTTTGATGCCTTTTTTTTATTGGCACATTACAGTCAAACAAATTAGGGACTGAACTGAGCAACCCCCTCCTCCCAACCTTTACTGCTTCAAATATCTAAAGAAAACACTGGGTCTGCTTAATTTTTCCCAACTTCTATTATTTCAAACAAGTCACCACTTAGTGTTTTCAAGGCCATTTCTCTTTGATTAAATATTTTTATGCTGTTTTGTAACAGAAAATGTTAATGCTCGCTTCCCAGTGCCATGACCCCTCACCATTTTGAACTATTATTTCAAGCCTTCGCACGACAGTCACAGGTCTCAGCTGCTCAGCTGTAGAAAACATTTTCTCCATCAGCATCAGCAGCTGCTGGCTGCTTGGCAGGCTCCCGGCAGCCAGCTGCGGGGCCAGGGCTGCCAGCACCGCTGGGGCTGCGATGCGGCTGCAATGCTGATGCGAGCTCCCGCCATGTCGGCAGGCTCAGGTACGCCTCTAACTCTGCGGCACAAAACTTGGTGCGCATGGCTCCGCTTTAGTTCAAGAGGCTTCAAAAACCAGATCTTTTCAATTGCTGCATGAAAACCAGGGTCACTGCCTGGTCCTTGTAATTTCCTTCCAGTGTCCTAGCCTTCCAGCCTTGCCCTCCTTCAAAGTTAAAATGCCTTTGCTCAGTAGGCAGCAAACCAGCTGCCCGCCAAGCCAACCCCCCTGTTGTTTTTGTGCACTCTCACACATGACCCATATATTCGTGACTGAGTATTCAGTGATGCCCAGAGAGGCTGCGATGCCTGTGATTCACTGGCACCTGGAGTTCAGGTTAAGCTGATAGAACATCTCTATCTCCAGTTGTTTTTTTAACTCTTCAGAATGGCTTTTGGATTTCGTTTGGCACCCTGACAAAGAAATTAGACTGGAAGCTAGGTTTAAATATAAACAAAAGTGTATGTTTTTATGTGTGTGTTTAAATCATGGTTTATTAAAGCAAAAGATAATTGATATAAATAAAACACGACTTCTCAGGAAACCAAGTCCACGTTGTTTTATTACCTTTAATCATCTAGTGCAAACTCAGCTGGAATTCTTTCTTTCTTTCTTATCTTCCCTAATTTTAAAATAGGCCCATTCATTTTATTGTTATAAATCGTATTCATGAGAAATGTAAAAGCTTTAACATTTTATAAACTGTGCTGTATTTCTGTTTACTTAGTCATTTGCAAATTCAACCAATTTTAGCAAGTGCTAAAGCTCTGTTGTGTCTTTAGGTTCTTGAATATTCAGATTTAAATATCAAACCTCTGGCTACCTAATGATTCTGAAAAAGTCCATAGTGTTTTCAAGGATGATAATAGACATTACAATGAAAACTCTTTCCTCAGCATCCCAGAGATATTGAGAGTAGCAGGTCACAGCTAATAAAAAAATCTCCAATTTTCTCTGATATTTTGCCAATTAAATGCAGTCTCTGTTCCAATGGTATAAGGCTGTGTATACACTCCCAAAGTGCTTTTTAAAGATTATATTTACTTAGTAAATATTAGTGAGTACCAAGAGCAGTTTATAATTCAAATCATGGACTAGATACACATTGATTCTCAGTTTTCAAGTAAGATTTTAAACATACACTGTTAATGATTTAGCTCTCTAGTCAACAAATATGTTACATGTAAAAGTGCAAATGCCTCCAGCCGAACATCCTGGGAGACAGCTCAGATGAGCTGTGTAATGATTTGGCAAAAATCCATCTGAGGCCTGTACACCTCTTTAAATAAAACCTTTAAAATGGCACAGCCTCTCTTTGGCTTATCTCTCTTTTCACAGAATCACAGAATGACTAGGTTGGAAAAGACCTCTAAGATGATCAAATCCAACCATACCTGTCCTCTCCTAAACCATATCCCTAAGCACCACATCTATTCATCTTTTCAATACATCCAGCTCTCTGGGCAACCCTTTCCACATCCCAACTCTTTCAGTGAAGAATTCCTTCCTAACACCTAATCTGAAGGTGTCCTGTGCAGCCCGAGGCCATTTCCTTTTGTTCTCTCATCTGTCACTTGACTGAAGAGACCATCACCCACCTCGCTACAACCTCCTTTTAGGTAATTGTAGGCAGTGATAAGATCTCCCCTCAGTCTCCTCCAAGCAAAACAACCCCAGTTCCCTCAGCCACTCCTCATAAGATTTTCCCTCCAGACCTTTCACCAGCCTGGTTGCCCTTCTATGAACACCTTCCAGGACCTCAATGTCCTTCTTGTAGTGTGGGGCCCAGATCTGGACACAGTACTTTAGTTATGGCCTCACCAGTGCTTAGTAAAGGGGCACAATCACCTCCCCAAACCCTCTGGACACATGGGTTTTGATACAAGCCAGGATGCTGTTGGCCTTCTTGGCTGACTTGGCACACTGCTGACTCATATTAATACATAAGGTGCTGATGGGAAGGAAGATGGAAAGTTTGATGCCCATTATTAATTTTTATGCCAATTCTTTGGAAGATTTGGTCTGCAGGTTCAGTCTGTTGTATGCACCCACATACTGAATGTTACTCCAAAGGTCTCCAGAGGTACTAGTACAAGCTTGTTCAGCTTTGTCCTTGCCTTCAAGGCACATCCCAAGGTACACAAGATCATTTGTAAAAAAAACTATTGTGGAGCTCCTTGCAGGATAAAACTATACCAGTCCCTACGTTTCCAAAATTGAGCTCTGACTCATACAAGAGCAAATAGTCCTATCTACCAGACTTTGTTCCTTCTGGCTGCATTAGATATATCTATTACAAGAACTAACTGTTCAAATGGAATGTCGCTTTTAGGCATTTTGTCCATAAATGCTCAGTGACTGTAGCAGTGAAAACGAGATCTTTCAAGGCTAAAAGGGGTTATTTAATCTGAAATGGAAATTCAAAACATTTTTAATTTTCTCAATTAAAAAATCCCCAAACTCTATTGCAAACCAGAGCTTGTATAAAGGTATGGTGTGGAATTAATAGAAATATCCTTCTAACCAAATATGAATATTTTATTTTCAATCTTTTGACCTAATCTAGTTTAATCATAGAATCACAGAATCATTAGGGCTGGAAAGGACCTTAAATATCATCAAGCTCCAACCCCCTGCCATGAGCAGGGACACCTCTCACAAGACCAGACTGCCCAAGGCCCTGTCCAACCTGGCTTTGAAAATCTCCAGGGAGGGGAACAGCCACCACTTCCCTGGGCAACCAGTGACAGTGACTCACCACCCTCAGAATGAAGAAGTTCTTCCTAATATCCGATATAAATCTACCCCCTTCCAATTTAAAACTATTCCCCCTCATCCTATCACTACATGCCCTTCTAAAAAGTCCATCCCCAGCCTTCCTGTAGGCCCCTTCAGGTACTGGAAGGCTGCTATAAGATCTCCCTGGAGTCTTCTCTTCCCTAGGCTGATCAAGCCCAACTATCTCAGCCTGTCTTCTAGGAGAGATGTGCCAACCTCAATAATCATCTTTGTGGCCCTCCTCTGGACCTGCTCCAACAGTTCCATGTCCTTAATATTTTATTATTTACTATAGAGCTATATGGTGTGGTGAATTTTCCTTTTGCCTATGAGGAATGGAATCACTTAAGCATGATTATTATTGCTGTGTCTCCTTCTCTGAAGATATTCAAGCCCAACCTGGACGCGTTCTTCTGTGATTTAATCTAGGCGATCCTGCTCAGGCAGGGGGTTGGACTAGATGATCTTTCAAGGTCCCTCCCAACTCCTAACATCCTGTGATTCTGTGATTCATCATATCACCCAAATTCAGACTTGACTGGAAATCAAGAAATGAGTTGGTAAACTCATCTGAATAAAGACTCATCTGTAAAAGATTTTTGATATTCAGTTGATTAAAATGTTTTAAGGGACATCTAAGAATTGGGTAATCAACATTCGGTTTCAAAATTCTCCATGAGCAACTACATTTACAATAAGGATTTAAAAACTGCTGAACACCCTCTCAGTTCAGAAGAAATCTTATTAAGAATATAACCTGGCAAATTAAAGCAGCCCTCCATGCTTTAATTAGGACTTCATTTCCTGCTATATGTTCCATTAAAATTTTAACAGACATTATTCAAATCTGTATGATTAACAGGACAATTATCATCTCTCCTCCACAGAAATAAGTCTTTCTGCTTGTTTTTTCACCTAAAGGGATTTCTCTCAATATCTTTCCTTCTTTATAGGTCAACCATTACTTTATATATTTCTCTCACATTTTAGCAAGATTTTTCTTTTAGTTTTCCATATTGTGGGCTTTCTCTTCCTCTTTCCTTTCTGGAAAAGTTTCTGGGATTTTTCTCCTTGACTTTAGGCTTTTTGGGGTCTTGTTTGTTTGTTTCAAATAAATTAGTATCTGTTTGGATTTATTGCACATTTTAAGCAGATGCCCTCATCTTGAGTCATAACTGAAGAAAGCCATGGCACAAAGAGCCTTCACACAAAGTGTAATGTATGGTGTAAAGGTTAAAATACATGCTCCAGAGAAGAAGCCTCCAACCACTTCCACTCCAATAATAGAGAGATTTTGCATCAGACAGCTGAAAACACAAAGGAGATGGGGAATTTCTTAAGGTCAGGCTTTCCATAATGGTAGGAACTGAGGGGAGGAGAGGTGAGAGTGGGTTTTTTTAACCCCTTTCTTTTGAGTGGGAAAAAAAGCAGGTAGAAAATGTTACTACCTAAGTGGAATGTTGTTATCTAAAGCTAAATTTAGCAGGATACTAGACTTAATTGCTCTTTGGAAAATTTGTAAGGGAGCTCAGATAACCACAGGCAGTTCATTGACTTACTAATTTTTCATCTTTACGGGAGAACATTGTTAAAAGTATGCAGGCAGGGGACCCTGGCCTGAGGTTTACTGAAAAGAAAATGAAAAACTACTGAGCAGAAATTGCTGGATATAACAAATAACAAAGTGAGAAGCTGACAAGAAATGACCAGCTTTCACAGACTAAGGGGGAGCTATGTGAAAAATGGCCAGTCTTCACAGATAATTAGAGGGGAGCATTGAGGACCTTTCAGGGAGTGCAACCTTCTGTTGTCAGCAGTACCTAGGTAAGTGTATCAGTAATACCAATCAGTATTATCATGTGTTAAGTAATATCAGTAAGTCATATAAGACAGGGCTGATATTACCTCGGGAACAGTACCAGACATACCAACTTTTGGTATAAACATTGCAAAGTCACTGAGGGAAAAGTAATTATGGTTGGTCTTTTTATTGAGATGGAGATAACAGCAGAGAAAGGGAGTGGGTTGAGGTGTTTGGGGGAAGAACAAGGATTGGAAAAAAGAAGAGAAAGGAGGACAAAAGAGTCTGGTCCAGTGTAACTGATCATGAGCATACCTTTATAAACACTTGTGTCTGCCAAAGACTGTAATGCACTGTTTGTATTTATATCATATAAACATAAAGTTAATCCATGTCTTCCTTACCTCAAAGTTTTGTAAAGTAATATTGGCAGTAGAGAAAAATGATTTAAAATGGACACACACTTCAAAAAGTCTTGAGAAGATAAAACTGGATTACATTTTATAGGTTTTTAATCCTTATGTTAAGAATTGTCTCCTCATAGGAAGTTTTTAACTGCTACTTCTATTATTTGCATTTCTTGATACAGAATTTTTCTAGTTTTCTTCTGGGACAGAGTTAATTTTCACAAGAAGCTGGAGGGAACACAGCCAGCACAGCTGACCCAAAACAGCCAAGGGGATGTCATGCTCAGTATATAAGAGGAGACTTGGCCAGGGAGGAGGGGGCACTGCTCAGGAAAGGGCTGGGCATTGGTTTCTGGGCAGTGAGAAAATGGTTTTGTGTGTCACTTTGTATACTCTTTTACTAATGCTCATGTTATTTTCCTTTGATGTCCTATTAAACTGGCTTTATCCCAACCTACAGGTTTTACCTTCTAATTCTCTTCCCCATCCCACCTAGGGAGGAGAGTTGGTTCCTGTAATTTTTAAGCACCTAAAGTTTCAAAGCAAGAGTGTTTCCTGGAATATTGGGAAATTTTAATCTCTTCTGAACATGACTTAATAAAAATTATTCCTGTATGTCACATATCCCTCAATTTTGTCTGTGTTTGAGAATCTTACGTAGTGAGATTGCAGTTCTACATTCCAACATATTCCCCAAGAATAGAGTGGAAAGGCTGAAGGAATAGTTACTAGCTGTAAATTAGGGAATCCCAATCAGCTGAAATTTCAGATTAAGCTTGATACAACACAGCTGGGGCTCTCTTATCCAATTCAGTGTTATAAATAATAAACTTCTCTTTACTCAGCAGGTTTATTACCACACTCAAATCCTAGTTAATTTGGGATTCTTGAAAAAATAATAATGTTCAGATTAATTGACTACATAGATGTGTGTGGTTCTCATGTATAGAAGTTTTCATAAACTAGAATTTGTGACATCAAAGAAGATGCTTTGCTTGTGCTCAGAGTAATATTGGGTAAAAAGAAATATTACCCAGGAAGACAAATCTACATTAAAATAGAGCCAGGTATCAGTAAGAGTTGATAAATACCAATATTTTAAAATAAATAATGAATATAGTAAAGTTTTTGAATTATTATTGTCTTTTTATAATGGGTTTAAGTACTTTCAAAGCTGCTAATTAACAACATCTCTATCTTGAGCAGGGATCAGTTCTATGAACAGAACTATTTCAGGGCTATTGTATTGCCACTGTTTTGCAGCTGGCTTATAGAAATTTGCAGCTATAAAAAATGTGAGAGTTTAATTTATTTTTTTTTATATATAGATACAAGAGTCAAAATGTTACACTCATCAGAGTGTTTGCATTTATTAAGCCTGATGTTAAAGCAGAATATTTACAGAGGACCCCTTAAAAATAAAAATACACTTGTGAATTTTTTGAGTATTGTCTTATTACTTTAAATGCTTAATATACATATGTATGTAAGAATCAGATCTTCTAATAGTTATTGGATAAAGTTTTAATGATTCAGTGACCCAACAGTAAAGCTTTGAAACCTTTGATTGCATATGAGAAAGATCACAAACTTACAAAACCATATTATATTGTCATTAAAAACAGAGACTATTACTCCAGTTAGGAAAATGGCATAAACATAACATAGGTCTCCAAGATTTATTGCTCTAGAGAATCACAGAATCACAGAATCACAGAATTTAGGGTTTGGAAGGGACCTTGAAAGATCATATAGTCTAAACCCCCTGCCTGAGAAGGATCATCTAGATTAAATCATACTGGAATGTGTCCAGATTGGTCTTGAATGTCTCCAGAGAAGGAGACTCCACAACCTCTCTGGGCAGCCTGTTTTAGTGCTCCGTCATCCTCACAGTGAAAAGGTTTTTCCTTACATTCACATGGAACTTCCTGTGCTCCAGCTTGGACCCATTTCCCCTTGTCCTATCACTGGTCATCACTGAGAAGAGCCTGGATCCATCCTCCTGACACTCACCCTTAACATATTTATAAACATTAATTAGGTCACCCCTCAGTCT